>JACCIC010000110.1:1252500-1587500 GCA_018907035.1 Sycobia sp. Sy_11
AAAATATCTAGATTCGGTCAATAATATGCGTATGCTGGGAATTACGGAAAGCCACGTTACAGATTCTGAATTTAATTAGATATAGCGAAATTCTTGAGAATAGTTATTCATTTATTTTTTATTTATGAAAAATTTTACGTACAATCTTGTAAGTACTTACAGCAGTAGAATTTGAATCGTTGCTAAACGTAATGTAAGCCTATATTTGAAGCAATTTCGGTTAATAAATAAGCTTGGATTTTATTATAAAGGTCATATATTAATAAAAATTAAAACTAGTGTGATCAAACACAGCTGGATACAAATAAATTGAAGTAATAAAAATGTAAAATTTCAATAGTCATTCAATACAACTAATCATGAAAACAAGCAGCCATGAGCAAAGTTGAGTTCAATAATAACAGTACGGTTCAAAAGTTATTTATAAACGTTACATTTGAATGAAACTTTAGAAGTGGTGAATGTAATTATGTGTGATCGAGTATTCCACCTATTTCTAAGCCGTGAAACTGACGTATTGGCAGAAAAATTGGAACTGCGAATAACTTTCTGTAGATCTCTAAGATGATGGGAGTGCTACGATAGTGGGCGAGATGGAAATCGCGACTGGAGCTCATGAAATGAATAATCTTTTAACGTTTGAAAAATTTTTAGCAATGTTGAGATAATCCAAATACGACTTAATTGATCATAATTTAAATTCGATCAGAATAGAAACCTGATCATTATCGTCAAAGTTTACCTCTTCCCATCTTCTTCCCATCTTTTAGGTTATATTACAAAGAAATCTATACTCGCCATTAAAATTTCAATCCACTCCATAGAAAGTTTAGTATATAGAGTAGATATTACGGAACCATATAGCACTCAAGATATCATAAAGCTCACAATACAATGCTCAGATACTAAAATAGGGCTAGGATTTAGGCTTGAGAATTCAACTATTCAAGCCGTTCCAAGCAGCTCGAGCTATAATCCATCGATCGATATTAAATTCTGAATTTGAAGAAACGCGGTATATATGTGCGTTTTCGTGAATACGTTTCAACAGTTCGAACAATTGCATTCTCTGAAAGGTTAGAATTTTTGATCGAACAGATTCCCATACCTAATCTGATCAATATGATTCGAGTAACTTGAGTGGCTTTAGTATCTCCAGTTCGAGTAGTTCGATTGACTGAAGTAACTGAAGCTCGATTAGTTCGAGTAGCTGAAGCGGCTTGAGTAGTTCGAAAAGGCTCGAGTACTCGTGTAGCACGAGCATGTTCGAGCACCTAAAAGTTCTCAGCCCCATTAAATAATAATATCTGATGCAGTAAAATCGAAAGTGGATCTTTTAATGAAGTAACGTTTCTTCATTGATTGATAGACTACATAAGATATACTGTAACCTATAAATCAGTATAGTGTAGAATGGCATGATTCAATATTGATTCACGCTGTATATTTGAATCAAGCATGAATACATTCAGTAAACAAAAGTATATTTGTGTAGGTCCATCTGTGGTATTAGTACCGAAACTGTATGAAGATGGACGAATTATACCAAAGAATTTTAGTGAAGATGATTAATTCCTACCTTATCCAATAATTTAGCCAAAACATTTTAGATAGATTTCGTTCAATATTAACGGATCAAGATTTATTTTTTCATTCAAGATTGGTAATAAGAAAGTGTTTTTCTACTGCAATGAAAAAGAATTGTTTTTTGATCTAACACTGAACTGATTTTGTAGCGGAGTACAATACGACGCATTTTTTAAATAAAAAAGCGGGAGTATGACCTGATTTAGAATGGGATTATCAGAATACACGTCAGAAACACATATTATTCACTTTGATTGTTGATAAATTTTAGATAGAAATGAAATAGATCGATCAAAGTGACATGGTGAAACAGAGGGCTGAACCTAAACGGAGTGTTTCATTTTAATTTTCTTTCATATTACTCAAAGCATTAAGCAGATGATATTGCGTCAAATCTTAAGTAATTTTGAGCTGGTGTTTTAAGAATCTTGGATCCTATATTTGATTCAGAAATCTCCAAACGATCACAAGGCCTGAAATGATCCAACCTCCGTCACTTACGATAATTACTGGATACAGGTTAAAATGCAGCCTATTTTACAGACACTTGACACAATCAGGAACAGGTTGACTTCAGATTCATGTTCAATCGCCCTGACAAGACGGAATAATAAAGTTTTCGACAATTTTTGAGAAGCTCGCAAAATTGTTTGTACGAAAGTACGTTACCTAAATAGAACAGTCCGTTTAGTTCGTCAGTATTTATGAAACTTTCGTGTAGGTGCACTGAAGTGTAGATACATTGCTCCATGGAATTTCAATATATACCTCGTACATAGTATAAATTTTCATTTGATTAAAAATAGTTTCGTATCATTTTCACGATACAGAGCAGTCTCTTTGCATCGCTGAGAGCCATATATTGGACATACACTTTGTGCCTTTTCGCTCATTCCCCATTCCCATTCTGCATCGCGGATGGACGAATTTGCCTTATAATCAAGTTACAGTATATAGCGTTGCACGCACGTCTCGTTTTGATTGTATATATATATATATATATATATATATATATATATATATATATATATATGCATCGTGTGAGCAAGTTTCTGATCGATGCTGGTCACTAAAATGCAGCCGCTAAATGGATTCTCGTCGATCGAATCGCAATTAAGGATCTTTAATTAGGAGCTTTATCGTAAACAACTCATATACATATTAGGGATGATGTTTAAGCAAAATACACGTGATGAGCGCCCGCATAATATTATGTTACATACATATACACAGGGTGTCGCAAGCATTATTATTCACTCCCTTGTCTGTAAGCCTAATTAACGTTATATTATTGACTGATAAATATTTAAACGTAGCGCAAAAACTATTTGCAAGTTTTCAATAATGCATACTACATTTGTATTCGACTTCCCCTGCTAAATATCAATTCAGTGGTCTAAACAATCGCATTTATATGAATACATATTTATATATCTGATCATGCAAACGATGCCACAATTGGAATTCCAAGCGGAACGTATATACATATGAAATTTTCGGTATTATTGTTCGATGAGATAATTTTATTGTGAACTCTGCATATATAATTGTTGAAGTATATGTGTGTAGTATAGTGCGTATAGTGATAATGGCTCGAATTCGTGCCTCTATAAGTTCAGTCTAGTATAATATGATTTAAACGAAGTATAGCTTTTACTGCTCGTTGCCCTATATTTTTCCGCTGATTGAGAAAGGGAGTAAAGTTGGATAGTAAACTCTACACATAAAATGGACTAAAAGTTTTGTTAATTAAAAAATAGAATATGTATAACAGCGCTAAATGAATGAAACGTCTGTCAGTCGTTATGATCTTCGATAAAATGGATAATATAGCGGTGTGCAATTAACAAATAATGTTGGGTAAATTGCATTTATACGTAATAAAAATTTCAGTTTCAGCGAATAGGATCGAAACAATTTTCGCATTTATTTGAAACTACGAAAAATGAATGCCCATCCCTTATGGCACATAAGTAAAATGGCAAATTTTATAATTTTTTTCAACAAACGATGAAAAACCGTATGCCAGTACATTTATTACAATTCCAAATAAAGAATTCCAATAAATGGAACGATGAACTTATTTTTTTTATTAGATTTAATGCTTTTACCAATAACGTTGGAATTTTTTTAGAACTAGTACCATAAAAGAAGACTTTTTAAATCAAAGCTTTGCACTCTGTTCAGTTTTCAGCGCTCCATTTGAAATCTTTTTGCGTAAATTTGAATTGAACAAAAATTCAACAAAAGCCTATCTTTACTAATTGTAATTTTTACTCCATAAATTCATATATATATCATTAAAGCTGAAGCTAATTTTTAAAAATTTCAAATTTTACTTTTTGCATAGTCTTTTTTTCTGTTTTTGAACTACCTCATCTAGAAAAATTATATATGTTTACAAGGGAACAAAAATCTAAATTTGATACTAATTTAATAATTTATTTTTAATAATAATAAATTTTATACAGTCGTATCGAGGCTATTTTACTTTATATTTTATACATTGTCCAAGATTTTTATTTTAATATTTGAAAGAAAACAATCAGTTGTTTCTCTTGAAACCGTCACATATATCAACTCCCTTAAATTATTACTTCCAGCATTAAGAGCAAACCGAACACTGCGAAAATTCAAAGGAGTTTTTCTCGATAAAGTTCGAAGAAAATGCCAGAGGAAATCGTATCCGGAACGTATAAACCACTCAAGCCCACGTTCTCGCGTACTGTAACGTATAATAACTGGCTCTCTGTTCTTTTTCGCTTTCGCAGTGCGTTAAAGGGAAACTTATCGAACGGAGAGTCGTTTCTTAAAGCGCGCGCGCGCGCCACACGCACTCTCGAGAATATAGGGCGAAATCTAATACCGCCCGCTCCTTTCCCTCGTGTCTCGTGTATATAGTTCCACGCGTCTGCCTCCTCTTAACCTACATATACCGGATGTTTCCCTAAACTCCTTAAATGCATTGCTATATATGTATATGTATGTATGTATAATATATATATATATATATATATATATATATATATATATATGTATCAGACAGGATCGCTTGAATATAAATTAGTCAAATATTTTTTTCACGAATTGTCTTTAAATTTGGTGCTATTTGCAAAGAATATTTAACTGTCGAAATGCAAAACACAGGCTTTGGCTTTTTTGTTCGGGAGAGGATGGTAGTTTGAAAATAGAGGCGATGATTTTGGCGGATCCTGGAAGAAATAGGTTTTTTTTCTCTCAGAATTTCGTCATAACTACGAACGATAAAAACACTTTTTTCGTCCATGACGCGTCCCATCATGTGCTTCGCGAAAACGCGGAACGACGATCGCGGAACAAAATGTGCCTTCAATCTGAGTTTTTTCCCGTTCCACGCAGAAACCGCGAAAGATTCCGCCTGTTTTTTTTTTCATCTTTAAACTACACATCCTGCAAATAACGAACCACTGAATCTCAGGGCATTTTTGACTGGTCATCAGACATTTTTAAATCAGACAAATATAAATAGGGTCAATATCCTCCAAAACTTTTTTATAAATAATATATTCAGAAGGCTCTACTCTATAATATATTGTAATGTGTTTGTTTAATGCAGGTACATCTGGTATATGCTTTGTATACAGCAGCTCTCTGATTCTCTGTCTACCATAAAGAACACGATATATATATATATATATATTAGCATAAGCTTCGCTGGAGGAACGCGCGGAAAATATACTCACGGATTCACATGTATATAATGTACGATATAATTTCAAAATCCACAGGAGCATCCCCATTGTAAATTCTCTGCTTTTCACCCGATGGGCGATCTCCGAGTATTTTTCTGTATAGGATAATACATACATATACTACATCTCCAGCCGCCGTATTTTTCCTATTCCATCTACGCCTGTACTCGCTTCCTCCTCCTCCTCCTCCTCCTCAGGGCGCGAGTTGTATGGGATATGTTTAATGCATAAACGCATGGCATTTGCTTTTGTTAAGGCGGCTGGTTGCAGTCGATGCGGCGACGTTAGAGTTTTGAATTAGGCTTTTTGTCATTGGAGGGGATGGGGCTTCTGGTTGTGGTCACTGAGGCGCGCTCTCGAAGTGGAAGCTTTTTATCACGGTTATGACTTCATTCTGCGGGGGGGGGGGTATGTTTATCGATCGAGGCGCCGTTTCTTTGCAATAATTTCAGGAGATTTTATTATATCGAGACTTATAATATTGCATGGGTGATTACTGATTCACTGGAATATTTTGTGTATATTTTTATGCTGACCTGTACTTTTAGCATTGAAAAAAGTATGAATGGCCAGCAGCTGCGAGAATTTCATTATGCATACATGTGCAGATAAATAATTCATATATTCGAATTTCATTTTATCGAGCCAGTATAACGCAAAAAGTAGTCTTTTAATAAACATTTACATTAAAAGAGGAAACTGTCACTCTTGTGAATCCTAAATGTATGCATATTATTGAAACCATTGTGCGATATTTGTTAATTAACATATGTTTGATAAAGTTGTGTCAAATGCTTAAAAAAAGATATGTTTCTCCATTTTTAAACGTTGCGTATTTTTATAATAAGAGAAGTCAGTTTTTTTTACAATTTTGTACGAATAATTTAGAACAGTATTTTGCTGGCTGAAAAATATTTTTATCACTTTGTACATACTAATTTACTATCAAAAAATTTCTGTTATTACGATTCTTAAACTTAATCTAGTATAAACTGCATAGTGAATCACATTTATGTCGTGTAAAGTTGAAATTCCATGAAATTACGCATTACAATTTCATCCTTGGTCTTATCTGGCTGATTGAGATGTTGATCTAACTCACCGATAGATAAATGAATACAAAAATGAAGCATAATCAAATATATTAATTAAATGTTGAGTGCTCAATTGTCGTGTAGGATGGAACGATTTTTCTAACACATATTTCATTATCTCACTCTCCCAGAGAAAAATTTCTGATTAATCAAACCAGTGTCAAACTGGTTAACTTTATCTTTAATCGTATAATGATAGCCAAGTCGAGGTGAATAACTTTAATACGACAATTTAAATAAAACTGCAAGATGAAGATACTTTGAAGTTTATGAAATTATATTTTTATAATTTAGGATAAGTTTATCTTGTTGAAGTGACAAATATATTTATATATATATAAGGCCAATTCCTACTGCTCACGGCTCAGTATGAATTCTGAGTTTAGAATTAATTGTACCAAAAAATAGATCTCGTCATTATAAGCAAAAAATATATTTTTGCTAAAATGCCATTAGCTGCCTTAACCATTTTTCCGATTAAGAAAAGCCGTTTTTCTAACTGAAGAGTCCGATTCTTTTAACTCGAATGAAAAATGTTACTACTATCGGAACCAATTTCTCTCAGCTCTTTTTTCTCTCTCTTGTTCCTTTTCCCTAATACTCCATAATACCACGGAATCCTTCTTTCTAGAGCTAGAACTAGGGAGTAGCGGCGGGATAGCGCAATTTTTTTCGAGGTGAAACTTTACGGGGGAGGGGAGCACAATTTAAAAAAGGTCAAACTAGCTTAATTTAAATGTAAGCTTTTCCTTATAGTAATTACGTACGTTTAGAAAAAAAATGTTCTAAACTTGGACAGTGGCTGACGTTTTACTAAATAATTTCAGCTGCTAAATTGAGATTTGGAATGAAAGTTGAGTGCCGCTATGCCGATATTGGTCAAAGTTCAGATAATTATTTGAAATTTTTATTTAAATTAAAATAAAATATTGATGTTAATGAGCTAATAATTGGTATATAATATACGTGTTGCCCTAATTTTTTTATGTTTTGCCGTTAAACACTGAGATCATTGGTAAGAGGGTAGGTGGCCTAATCTTAGCCGTTTAAGACAAATTTTATAATATTTATAAATGTTATAACAATTAAAGTGTCTGGCAATTTGAAAGAATAGAAAAATTATGTACGTTCATATATTGGCTCATTCATATCGATATTTTACTTGAATTTAAACCTCATGATATTCGAAGAATTCGATTGTTAATAAAAATATTTGAGCAGTTTAAAAAAAAATACTGTGACCGTGCAATATTCTTAACATGAACAATAAAATTCGTAGAGACGAGCGATCCATAAGAAATTTAGAGCACTCTTCTCCAGATATCCCAAGTTTATCTCAGATTTATCCTTCGACTGATCAGAAAGGTTACTTCGAGTTCCAGAGCATTTTTTAATGTGAAAATATAAATTTTTTACGTTGAAATTCAATAGAATGAAAAATTCAAGGACTCTACAGAACCTTCAGTACCATCAGATTGTCGTCAAGAAGAAGACATTGGGTCCCTCAATCAAGTACACTTTTTGTTAAAACATTGCTGTTCCAAACAGCTGTCGATATCAATCAGATTAGTATCAGAGATTGTTCACTGTTGGTCACATGGCTTATTTTTTTAAATTTGAAAATAAAAAGCAAGATATTCCAAGTTGTAAAAGCGAATTTAAAGGTCTAGGATGAAAAGCCAGCTGTGAAAGAAGGACATTTTTTATTAAGCCAATACCAAAAATTGAAAACCATTGGATTAAAACTTTAATCTGCAGAAATAGCTGGATTTCCTGATGTTTTTTTATGTTACATATTCTTTTATTGTCAGAGAATATGCATAATGATGTTCTTTCACGACTACGAGGCATCGACGCAATCGACATCGAAATATCATTAAGAAACATTGGAATTGATGGAATAGAGAGAGAATATAAAAGAATAGAACCATACCATTAGAACTATCCAATTAGAACTATAAATTAAATTTCATTAGCTGAAATTTGTTCATTTACCAATTTAACGACTTCTTATTGGGGTAATTTTATCAAAGGTTATTATTAGGCTATGAAAGACTAATAATTAAATAAAATTGTTAATGAATAAGTATTGTTGATTTATGATATTTATACTATATCATATTTATAATATAATACTAATTTATTAAAAATTCATAGATGAGTTTGACAACATGAGTTGAGACAACATGGGAACAGCCATGTTGTTTCAAATATGGATGTTGTGATAGTTATATCAAACATTTAGAATTGTTCACATCTGTTGCTTCAGGTTTTCCGACTAACCTTTCTCTCAAACTTCTGTCTAATGTCTAGGCATTTCTTTGTTCAGAAGCCCGATTTCGTGACAAATGGGAGAATAAATCAGCGAAGACTATCGATTATGCCGATGACTAGCTATAGTAGGTCACTAATTCAAACGACTAAAGCGACACCATCTGAGACACCATCTTAACTCTGCTGAAATTACGTCAAAGTTATTGGAGATTATGCAAAATTGTAATAAAAAAGCATTATAAAACGGTCACAATCATTAGCTAATTCTTAGATTGAGCATTTTTCGAAATCATCATAAAAAGTTATGTTTAAACTTTTAAATTCGCGTATATTTTTTGTTAAAGCAATAACTCAAATTGAAACAACCGTTTGCAAAGTGATTAAAAAATGGTTTATCATTTTATCTAAAAGACAACTATTTCTTAGGTAGTATAATTGGCTTTTTGCTTATAGGTCAGGAGGCACGTATGCATGTAAATAAAGTAAATATAATAAATAAACAAATTGTACAAAGTATTATTCAATATAATCTCTATATACAGGATACACAGGCATATCTACGACGCTGCTATATTGATAATTCGAAATAATAAACACATTTATCAATTTTTTACACATAGACGTTTTATTATTTTTATGTTAATATTTAACGATTTAATTCTGTTTCGTCTGATATACACTTTACCTTAATATTTATAACCTAATCTAGGCACTTGGATGATATCTACAATATCTAATATGTAATATCATCAATAATAAACTTCTGTAGAATTTCTTATCGAAGATAATTGTTAATATTTATCCCCATTATAGATGACAATTTTAAGGCATTATCTATTTGAAGTTAACACAATTCTACCGGACAAATGTGGTCATTTAAAAAAAATTCCAAGATCTATTCTGAAATATTTTCATCTGTTGTATAATCTTACGTATACGTCATGTTTGGGGGGGGGGCGAAAACTAATCAGTGATCAAACTCTCCATTCAGTCGCCCGTTCGTGTCTGCTTTTTTACCCCCGCGTATGGAAGATCAATGACGCCGGCTGCTCGTGCATCAGTCGCCCGCTCTTCTTCTATATCCATAGTGTATTAGCAAGAGCCTATAGTGCACTACCCGACTTTACTATACGGTCGCGTTATTCCTGGAATTTCCCTTTCTACCTAGCCCCGCCTCTCCCTCGTCTTTCGTCCGTCTATTATCTATATATACAAACTTAACCGCTATAGGGCGATCGAGCGGGCGAGCGAGCCAGCGCGAAAATAAGTTATTCAGCGCGCTCGCTACGGCGGCGCGCGGCGACGGCGGTTGGGGGGGGTGGGTCGGGGACAGCCCTTCAAAGTTCAGCAGTCGCTGAGGAAAGATCGCGGGAGGATCGAGGGGGGAGAGGGGGGGCGAGGCCGACGCGTATGTGGAGCAGACGAAGGAGATGCGCGCCGGCAGACGACAGAGACGTGTGACTATATATATATATATATATATATATATATATACATATACATAATGCCTCTTTTCGCTTCATGGATCGATGTTACATACAAAGGCGGCGGCGTCTCCCATATAGTAATACCTGTAACGCAGGCGCGCTCGCCGTCAGAGCGATATTGTTATAAAATGCGAGGACGCGCTGCTCGATCTGTGCGACGGTTTGTCGATTCGCATTATACGCGCACACGCAACGAATACGTGCGGCCGACGATTGATTCGATGGTGGGGGGTTAAGGGGCGGGAGAGGGGTTGGAGTGGTTCGAACGCTTCCACTTTGCCCGGTGGTGAGTTTTCGATGAGGATTTTGGGGGGCGACTATATATATATATATATATATATATATATATATATATATATATATATATATAGAGAGAGAGAGAGAGAGAGAAAGGGAAATATTGATAGACAGATAGACAGATAGATTCATGTTTCTTTTAAAGAAATTTCCTCCGCCCCCCCTTCCCATGCTTGAAAATCCGGATTTGTAAAACTTGCGATTTGACCTACTCTCGGAAAGCATACACGGTGGGACGTCTCCTATACATTGTATTGCATTAAATACGATCTGAGACCGATGTATGCGTGCGTTCAGCTTATTTGATAGAAAAACGTGCAGCTTTTTCAATTTTAAGAATTTTAAGAAAAACGATAAGCAAGAAAAAGGTTAAGAGTGAGTGTGAAGTCTAATTAATGTGTATTGACATTGATATATCTCTAGTTTATTCAAATTGAAAGAAAAGATTTTTTTCGTCTTCTCGATAATTCGTACTTATAACTGTTCACAAAGTATTCATACATTTAAATAGCCTCGCAAACATTGATAGATCCATCACTTTTTACCCACACTTAGCCAATCGCTATGGTTTCTATTTATCTACCGACGTTATAAATATACTGTATAGAATATGCGAGGGCATGCTACCGATACTATCGATCGTATGATTTATCGGTCGCAGTGAATTTAAGAAGATGCATACGTAAATGTCACACTGTTATACGGATTATACAAGCACTACACTTGTTATCATTGAACGTCCTTTTCCCGTAACGCAAAAGTCCGCCGATCACGAATCCTATCGCAATCTCGATTGTTTCCGTATGAGCCAAACTGGAAACTGGAGCGGGCAATACTTTGACGTATATTTTCATCCCTCTTTCTCAATTATTAGATTTCTTATTAAATTTACGAAAATATTAATTACTCGCAGAGCCGACTTACGGAAATCTTATTATCTCTAACACAGCGTTCAATTTTCTCGTCGCTCGCCCGCAGAAAATTCGCAAAAATATACGAATAACGAAGTAATCTATATTTATAAATTCAGATCACGAAGAATTAAATTAAGATTTCAATCTGTATACGTCAGTCGGTCAATATAATTCAATACAGAGTATCGGCGTATGCTCAATCAATTTAAAAATACATCTATCCAGTGATAATTCATCGACGCAATTATAATTATATCGATCGTGCTACGATTCGACTTGACATCTTATATATGACCAGTAGTGTTCTTTTCAAGTGCTTTAATCCCCCGATTCTTCATTATTTCGTGGATATATAGACGTATTATGATCTCGGGGAAATTCTACGTCTCGCGCGTCGAAATTGTTTTTAATCGAAAATGGATGAGGAAGAAAGAGGGAGAGAGAGAGAGAGAGAGAGAGAGAGGAGAGAGAGAGAGAGAGAGAGAGAGAGAGAGAGAGAGAGAGTAGTTTGCATTTCAACGGCTCGGAAATTGCCAGGGCAAGAAGTGGAAAGGAAAGGTGGCAAAGCAGAGAGCGAGAAAGAGAGAAAGAGAGTGGGGAAGTGCGTTCGCATATACGACCGTTGAACTCATTCCATTCGCAGGAAAACTTCTCAATTTCGACGCATTATCGCCGCGGCCATTACTCACGGCGATCCGACTATTTCTTCCCCCGCCACGTTCGACCGCGGGTCCCCGCGACACGCGTTGCCCAGGCCTCGGGCCATTAAATCGTCACCTCGAGCGCCGCAGAATCGCGAGAAACGCGGACTCTCCACTATAAAGGCCCCGATGTTGCCGCCCGCGATAACTTCCACTGAGATTTCTCTGTCCGTCCTCACGGCTCTGTTTCGCCTCGCTGTAGTGGATGGCAGAGAGGCTGGGGGCGGGGGAGTAGAGAGGTCAGCAAAATTCCATATGAACAATAGATGGATAGGCGCTTATTCGTTCGAGATGGAAAATTCAAGTCGATAATGATACGTAATGCAAGGGAATTAAATCTGAGTGGTTGTTGAATTTTAATTAGTTCACTCGTCGATGTAGCAGGTTTTTCTGTACTTTAATCCGTAATGGGAAATATCTCAAAAACCTATTTTCGACGTGGAAATCGAAAAAATTGGAAAAACCGTATGTGAAAGTAAGATGCAATGCTCTTACATTATGATCCGTAAAGTCTTTTAGTTCAATGGTTTAATTGAATTTAGGTGCTTTAGAGTAGAACAGTTGGTTACTCGAACCAGTATAACTTCATTTGACAATGATTGAAACACTGTATGTTTTTTGGACGTACGTCCGTATTAGATCTGTTTTACGTAAAATTTTTCACTCTTGAATTTCGGGGTCAAATTTGAACACGTGTTCTTATTTACACGTAAAATAACTTTGACTTTGAATATCTGATTCAAGAGCATGGTCTTTCTAACATAATTTAACGATCTTTCTCCTATTCAATTTCGAACTTAAGCATCTTTTTTAATATCCAATAAAAATACTGAGATACTTCTCCTTTGCATAGATTAGGATTGATCACTCCCAAGAATATATACACTTTCGGTGAGAAAAATTTTTTGAAGAAAATGTATAAATTTTGTATGCATTATGCATCATTACCTAACACTACGTCGTTACGGGTCAAATTTTAATCTTTATTTATTGCATGAGAGATCTTCTTAGCGGGTCGCATGTAAAAGACGCTTTTACTGCTGAAATATGACAAAAATTAATCACCGCACACACACACATACGCGCGCGCGCGCGTGTATGTGTGTGTGCATACCACTGCAAAACTTTGCCATTTTATCAGCCCAACGAACGATGACACACTTTCATCTTCTGAATCTAAAAAATAAATTTTCTTTCCGCTCGCAAAGCGCCAGCTTCATTATCTAATCTCCCTCCAAGTAGTACAAATTCGCTCCCCCCCCCCATTTCTTCCAATCGCGTAGACAGAAAATTCTTGCACACCTTCCGTTCTAATTGTGTCTCTCACCTCTTATTTGCCAATTTATGCTTACATACACTTACATAATGGCTTATTGGCGTGAGCGTATTAAACCTGCGGTCGTGCAAGCGGAGGTCTAGGTTGCGCGCCATCGCACGTAGACAGGCGGATATTATTTCTGCATGCGTCTCCGCGCCAGTGCACGCTAGATCGCTGTAAATGACGCATGACTAATTTGGGTTAACGATGTAACGATGAGAACGAAGGCGTACGAAAGGAGAAAGAGAGCGAGTTAAATTGAAGGGGGCGCTACGCCACGGTTGCACTGCTTTCGTTTCGCGAATAATGGAAAGTTGCCAGTGTTTCTACATCATCTCTTGTTTGATTTTTTTTAAGTCGCTAGCTAATTATTGGCGACTTCTACGAGATAGCAGGGTATAGAGAAGGGTATATTCGTTGTACAATTATCTGTATTAATTAGATAAAATCAATTTGTCACCATGAGGTCAATACATGAAATATTAGTGGAATATATCAAGATCAACATACATGATTAATATAATAATACAATAGTAATAAAAGTAATAATTTATAAAAACATATTATATTACAAATAAAATATGGAAGCTTATTGATACATTTGTATAACTGTAACATTTTCATAATGATTCACCCATTCAAATTAGTTATTCTTTAAATACGCGCAAATAATCTAAAGCTCCATGGATATGATCTATAAATTGAGAGACAGAGAGAGAGAGAGAGAGAGAGAGAGAGAGAGAGATAATTCGGACCTGAATCATTTTTTATTTTTTATCATGAGAAAAAAGTTTCCGGATTCTTATATACTATGATTGATTATTTGAAATCATTATAAATATTTACTATTTTTCTTTGGAATTTACAGACAGATTGTTTCTATTTACAAAATCCCATCAATTGTGGGAAACAATTACTATTTTACGCATTCAAGTTTACCATTTATAGAAACTTTTACTATAATAATATAATATTTTTTTAAAGCAAGAATAAGACTGTTCTTAATCAGTCAAGTCACAAATCTACTAAAGAATATTAAATTTTTAATGTCAATATATAGAAATTTGTACCAAATTCATTCAATATTCGTTTTAATATAACTATAAAATAATGTACTTAAAAGAAGTATGATGTTCGAATTAATCGCATTCGATCGAATGTTTAAATAAATGCAGAGAACACATTGACAACTGAAAATATTAGTTCATTCAATAATCACTCTAAAACCTAGTTTTTAAATATCAAATTCAGATATATATATATCGATAAACTAGTCAATGTTTCCAAAACTTTTTGTATCTCTGCAATTTTTTTCACTAATATGTATTTCACTCGATCATAAGCGGAAATGCAGCAAGTTGTACTGTAACTTTTAAGACACGTGTAACTCCGATCTATACAACCAGCTATTAATTATTCGCTTATAGAAGTGTTACTCGCAAGCGCGCCACTCATACTTTCTGATATATATATATATATATATATATATATATATATATATATTATTGAATACACACACACACACACACACACACACACACACACACACACAATTCAGATGGCATTATTTGTATCTTATACGTTTATGCGACCTTATTTATAGAGCGTCTTGTCTAAAAAGCTGATGCACTTTCATTCATTTTTTTTGAACCGAAAAACTTACCTCTCTTGAGAATTCTTTATATATATATATATATATATATATATATATATATATATATATATATATATAATATAGAAATAATTTTGCAGTCTCAATGATGCATTCAATGAATTTCAAAATGTCATTTGATGAATCACTAATGGTTCACAAGCTCTACTTTTAAGCCTGCTCCCATGTTGTGTTCCTCAGTCACACGGGATAGAGTTAGCCTAATAATAGTCATAATACAGATGAACTGTTTCAATGTAATACCTATATTATACAAACTTCTAGAAGTGTTAATTGTAAGACCAAAAACATTGGTTTGAACATCAAGACATTTAATTATTTCATTTTCTTGATGATCTTCCTAGGTCGCATGGACGAACTGCACAATATGTATATAAGAGTCTTACCTTTTTCAATTTTTATGTTAATCGATATTCTTTCGAAGTTCATTAAGTTTTGTATAGATAGCATAATCACCGAATTCATTCTTATATACTTTTTAAAATTATAGGCTGTCGTTAGAATCGGTAATTCAATATTGTCTGTATTGAAATTATTGATATACTGCAGAATAAAATAATTGATTTGTTTGTAACTTGAGCTTTTTCATACGGATGTCTTTAAAGTAGTTTCTTGCATGGACGATTTTTCCTATCATGTTATTTTATAATAAGTTCTTATTATATAAATAAAGACCAATTATTAAATATGCAATAAATTAAATAAATATATTAATAAAATAACAATTCAAATCATAAATTATATATATATATATATATATATATATATATATATATAAACGTATAACCAACGAAGGGTGACTCGTTGGTTATATGATTACACCTTTCACTAAATGCATAAACAGAATACAATGTAAAAACAAAAATATCAATAGTTTTTCTTCAATTGGTTTTATTCAACTCTTCATTGCATAAAAATTGAGAAAGCTTTCGCGATTGATTTATGACGTTGAAATCTGAAATACGAATGTCAAATTGTATTATGGATGAAAAATTAGAAGCTGCACATGAAAAATCCACACCGGTTTTGCCGACTCTGTTCCACCGCAATTACATTTCGGTTTCCCGCACTGCATTTTCTGTCATGCTTTTTTCTAAAAAGAGCAATACGCTTTATATATATATATATATATATATATATATATATATATATATATATATATAAAACCTCGACCACGAATTCGAATCACGTATTGTATACGTGGGGCCGGCGTGGGGTTAAGAGCATTGCGGCGACAACGACGCTACGCCGACGACGCGGCGCGTCTCGTACTGTCGCTCGTATGTACACGCGTGCTGAGCGTGTATTGTATGTTACGAGAGGCGCGGCACATCCGTTCGCTGTTTCATTTAACATTATTATTGTGGTCGCGCGAAGAGGTTTTCATTGACGTCCGAGTAGCCTCGTACCCACACATATATATATATACTAATCCGGTCCGTCCTTCTTTTAACAGTCTCCCTCGCCTACTCGCCTAGCATCTCGTCAAAGTGTTTCATTACATTCGGAAACGAGCACGCTCAGCGCTACATCGACTGCATCGGCGGGCATCCTCGCGACTTTAATCGAAAGCCCCTTTTGCATCGAAAGAGCGAGTTTGCACAGGAAATGAGAATGTTCGTTACTTTTGTCAAGCTTCATATGCAAGCTTCATATGCAAGCCTGCTTCATATGCAAGATTTCACGGCTGACCTTCTGGATGGAAAATTGTCTCGGTGAATTTTGCTAAAACTTTGCGGATAACTCCTTATGAGCACGCTGGTGCAAAAGTTCTCATAGGAACAATTATATTTCATAGAGAATGAGTTTTGTAGAGGATCAGCCACTACTTGCCGTATTACTTAAACGACTTTGGCAGTCTATGAGAATTGAGCTTATTCGTTATACTTACATTCATATGTGCTCGTTACACTGGTTATTTATAGCGTTATAAGTCTGTAAAAGAAAGCTCGTGCCAATGCTGAATCGCGATTTCGATCAACCATTAGGGTGGTGATGTGGAAAATGCTTAAATCCGAGTATTTGTTCCGATTAGTGATCCGACCTAACCAAATTCAAGCAAAACCGTAATAGGATATTGGGAAGTCAGACCAGGAGCGTGATCGTAGGTAGGAATCCAAATTGACGGAATTTCACAAAGAAGTTTTTAATGGCAATCATATATTGAGTTGATATATTTTTTATTCCTAGAAACTAGCCCTGTATATCGGTTTAATTCTAGTTATTTGAAAAATGCGGTAGTACAATAATAAGTAGTTTGGAACTCACAAAATAGAAATAACAAGTTGTAATAATTTACTGATCTGGAATAATGTGGGAACTTTGGAACACAACTGCCCGGTAAAGTAAAAGCTATTCACGAGCTAGTGTATATTTCAAACCTCCGCCTATTATTAAGATAACAAACAGACCGGTGAGGCGAGCAGATACTGTTCGATATCTACATACAATTGAAAGCGCATTTAGATATCGGAGACTGTATGAACCCTATTGCGTTTAAATATCGGGAACATCGTAATAGGATTTGATACTTAAGTAGAAGAGAATACGTCTTTTAATCCTTAAGCTTTATGTAACAGCTGCACTGAGTTTTACACATCTGTCGCTCGATATGCAACGACAGTATGGCGCGATTTAACGCGTCACGATTATCAACACTTATTGTATAATACTCAGAGATACGCGCTAATGCGTACAACCGCAGCATCTATGGCTTGATAAACATAAAAAAACTAAGTGACATAAATATCTTGCGGAATGGTGGAACATCTCGAAATGCTTGTCAGAAGAACGACAACCGTGCTTCGATCTTTCAGATATTACGGTTACGGTAGAGGCAGATTGGATCTGACTGTCGCAGTGGCTAATCCAATTTCACACCGGACACGGAAACTTCCGGTCCTGCCTCTCTCGATTTCATTTAAGAAAGAGAGAAAGAGAAGAGAGGGCGAATGCAATACGTGTTCATGTGGGGATATGGACACACTGGAGCACGTCTTGAAGGTCTGTCCCAAGTATGCGAGCGTAAGGATCAGTCCCAGTGAGAAGTATCACAGCCTCTATTGCGGAAAAGCTCTATTGAGTATTAATAAATATTTAGTGTTCGTATTGTACACAAGTAAAGGCTTTTCCCAAAAAACTGAGTAGAACTTATAGAGAAACTATTTGAAAGGAAATATATGCAATGGAAGATTCTGATTATAGGTAGGAAGAAAATTTATGGAAATTTTATTTACGCAGGAATATATTTATACAGAGAACAATATTTATTTATTTTTTATTTATTCATTTATGGCAATAATGTATATACTTTATTGATTGTTTTCTAAGCCGACAGTAACTGATTTTGAAATACTATTAAGAAGATACTCATTTGAATAATAAGGTAGCGCAATAATAATAATACTTCGTATAATCGAATTACTTCTTCTGAGTATGATGATGCAAAAACTCTCATGAGCACAGTTGTATTGAAAGATTACCTACATCAAGAGAATTACTGTTGTAGATTACCTTGAATGTCCTAAACTTAGATATCGCACGAAAAAGCTAACGTGCACTTTTCTATGAAAAGCTTTGATCTAAAAATCATTTTAAACAGGCTAACGAGCGCACAAAGACATTTATCAATAATAAGTTCAGTTTTTATATTTTGCCGAGCCCATCGTCGCAATGGGAAGAATTATGGCTTTGAACATCGTCTGGAGTAAATAAACATTGTCCATGAAATTTTATTGAATTTTATCATTTCATTAATTTTCTACCAAAGATGACTTTTCGGCAAGCGTGTTCTGAAAAAGCTGTTCTGAATGTGTCAGCCAAATAATTTTTGTAAGATCAGTTACGGAGTCGTCTTGAAAATACGAAAAGCTACACGTAATCCAATACATGTTTAAGTAGATCTACCTGGTACATTTAACGACTAAAATATGTATTTTGATTCGTTATTATTATTTCGTATAGCTATTGGCACGCACTGCGCGAAGTGTAGAGTCAACGTGTTGGCTTCACGAGGATAAGTTGGAAAGAAGCGGCTCGTTGCATTCGTAACTCGAGCGGAAGAGTATCCGTTGTGAAAATGGAAAATCCCCGATTTCGATCCTCGGCCTCGGTCGATTCTCGTTCCATTAATCTATTTAACTTTGCCCACTCAACACTATATTCGGGAAGTCACGTCCACAGTATATAAAATTTTAGATTTTACAAGAAGAAATATGCTTCATTTCATTAATCCTGAAAGCATGATGTACTCAAATTCAAGACGTTACCCATTTTCTTTTATTTGTAAATGCTAAAGATTCCTCTTGATGCACATAATATTTAACATTCTACATCTTGTTAGTTTGCCAATACAAATCTTATTTTGACTAAATATTTATTTTTTACATATTTGTACAGTATGTATTAAAAAATATTATTAATGATATTTTACTACAGATCCATGGGGATCTCCGATATTGTAATAAATTATTAAAAATTTAAAATAATATAGAAATATAACTTGAATTTGATCTTGGACATATTAAGTACTATTTATTTTAAGAATACTTAATAGTATATTTAGAATTTGTTATTTACATTCACTATTTAAATTCATTTGTCTCTAGTTATGAATGAATTATTAAAACAAAATATAACGTTTATTTTTCCAATTTCCTTCGTAACTGTTAGAGCTCTGAAAACGAGATAAAAAATTATCACCGCAATAACTTTTGGGAAAAGTTTAATGCATCGAAAGAGCGCGTTGTGGAAAAAACACCAGGAAGACCGAAAAAAAAGAATCCCAAGCACGGCGCAGAAATACTGCATAAATCATTTGTATCTTTTAACAAGAAAATTATACGCGACTCACGAAAATTCAATCCTCCAAGGCTTTAGATGCAATACAGGAACGCCTTCTCCGACTGATACAAAACCGAGATGATATTTTTGGTCACTTCGAGCTTTTAGCGCTGGCTCATATCCCCATACGGATCGTAAATAAGATTTTTTGCTTCTCTCGTCCACCTCCTAGGACCTAGAAATATACATTTTCATTTATCGCGCATTTCGTAATTAAAATGTTTACAAGCGACGTAATTGCGAATAGGATGAAATATCGCCCCCCCCCGTCCTCCGAATTTACAAAAGCCCCTTAAAACGCGAGTGCAGCTATACGAACCCGGTGAGTGTTCCCTGTTCTCGTGAAATTGATGCCCCACCCCCTCTGGTTACAATCCGGCCTTTTCGTTTTATCTAACTTTCAGGAACACACACACACACACACACACACACACACAATTTGAAATACAATAACAATATTGTAATACTTATATATGAAAAGTTGTCTTGGAATTGTGAAAGTATATATTTAAAGGAGAGCATGATTATAGCATTGAAAATTTAATATTAAAATATACTCGTCGTGTATAATAAAATGTCAATTTGAATTTCTAGCTGGAGTCACAATGAAACTGTAAAATTTTTAATCAAGAAGTTACTAATGTTGTTTAATAAACGAAAATAGTAAAATCATTGGTGCATCCCTTCATTGTTACGTGGCTGTAAACTCTCTGTATCTCGCTCTCTCTCTCTCTCTCTCATATTTATTTAGTTTCTATTGTGCTTATTCAAATAAGATGTGCAGACGATATTATAATGTGAATGTGCAGTATTATTGTAAATTCACATGAATCTTAGATATACAGTGCTGTATACTATTAGTTTTGCAAATTTAAAAATATTATGTTTTTTTTATGTTATATATATGTTATATTGTAAATATATAACCTATATCCTTCTGAAGATAATATCGAATATGTTTCGAATTTCAGAGTAATCGATTCAGTTCTGAACATACATTTTTTTCTGTACGTTTACAAACAAACACACGCTCTGTCTTTGTAAATTAGTATGGTAAGAAGATGCAAAGGTACGCCGTAAAAGGAGCGCGGATATTATGGACAAAAATAACTTGGAAAATATATTATTCCCGCAACGACGGAACTCGCTTCATCGTCCCCTTTCTACTTTATATCAGTAGACGCGATCGGCTATGGTCAGACGTCGAACTTTACGATTAACTCGTCGAGTCGCGCGACAGGCAGACGCGCGAGCGCACGCGAAATACTGACGCGGGTGGGGGGGGGTGGCAGAGCGTGCGCGCGGCACACGGGTCGCCGGGGCGGTGGGTGGCGGGAGTACGGCCAGGGTGGCGGAAAGTCGAGCGAAGAGAATCCAAACGAGCGCGCGCGGGGATATACGATATCGGCCGTTTAGTTAAAACAATCGGAATGAGTAGCTCCGCGATTCGACGATTGGAGGGATAGGAGAGGGGGGGTTGGGGTCTAGAGAGAAAGAGAGAGAGAGAGAGAGAGAGCGAGAGAGAGAAGGTTTTATACGTATATAAAAAGCAATCTTAAAACAAAATGGAAATAGAAATCGATTTCGGTCTAAAAAGCGGGAGTGCAATGGAGCGACGGAGGGGGAGAATGTGGGGGATTGAGGTATTATTATATATGGAGAGCATCGACCGCGGGATCTTGAAAGGTGCGCGCGAGCGTGTCCGCGCCGTCGGCGTATATATACATATATATATATATATATATATATATATATATATATGTATATAAGCGATCGATTTTCCCGCGTCCGCTCCCAACCGCCTACTTCGTTGTTTTTTTTGTACCTTCTTCTACGGTCTCTTCGTTAATTGCGTGGCAGTGCTATCTGGGGAGGGCGGTGGGAAGATTTCGATAATTGCGGTTTCCGGTTGTAATTGCGCGTCGCGTCTCGTTAACGGGAGTATCTCTTTAGCCCCGATGGATATTGCGGAAATCTTTTGAGCAGATCACGAACCGATATAATTCTGTATATGTACGTGTATATATATATATATATATATATATATATATATATATATATATATATTACATTAAAATTACCTTATATTTATTCAAGTCTCTGTTTTTTTTGTACATTTGGATTTCTTCGAATTTATATTCTCGAATTAGTAAGAACAGCAGATTGGAACTGCATTTTATTTTTCAAATTTTAAAGTTGCATGTAAAATTTTTATCGTTCTTCCAGAAAACTCGGTGTTCCTTGGTAAAAAATATTACGAATAAGAAAATTATAACCTTGATGTTAGCTTCATAATTGAATTTTACATAAGGATGAAACAATATCGAAGCTTAAACGTTAATATTTATATGGATAAATATAGAAGAAAGTTATATCTAGTTACATGTTTATTTGAATATTTTTAAAGCAAAATTTTTAGAATTTGTAAAAGAAAAAGCAGAACTTTAATTCGCTGTATCGCTTAAAAAATTTAATTGAACAAAATTAAATATATTGAATTTTTCAACATTTTTTTTAATAAGAAGCTTTAGAAATAACTGGTACAAGTAATTTATACATTGAACAATATCAATTTACTTACCAATATTCAAATCGAAGATTGAAGTACATTTTGCTTTAAGACTCTTGAAGCTTATAGTTGTTCACGGTTACTATTGCTTGCTTTATATCGATTTGGAGAAAAAATATTTCGCCAGAAAAAAATTATTCCACATAAATAATGAAAAAAAATACTAATACTGATTATTAATATTCTACTGTTTATCTTGATTTAGCCAATCCACAAAATTGACTTGCCTATGATCTACTAACTACGATATCGAAATTGCAAAGATTCCGAACGTAAGATATTCAAAACTATGAAATAATGAAAATAGAATTTAACATTATGAATTGCTAATGATAAAATCCATATCGCATGTGATCACTACTTTTCAAAAATTCCAACGGTATTAAAGATTGACAAACTCCTTTTTAGATGAGATGTTGCGTATCGAGAGCGCGTCAAAAATTGAACGTTTTTATCAAGTTTTCGTTGTAAATATAAACTTTTATGCCGTGGAATCGTTTAATTCCCGTGTAGAAATAAATTATAAAGATTCCATCTATTTTGTCTAAGGAAGCTTTGTTTATAAAGCATGCCAATTGTTAAAACGAATTTAAGACAATATTTATATGATGCGCGAAATCTTGACCGTAAAGTACATATGCCGAAAGATCTGAATCTGCGGAAAAATTGTTTTACTCGGAAAAGTGTTGAAAAATGATACAATTCCACTAGAATGACTAGCTTTTTTGAGATAAATTGAGAATGCCAAGGGTAAAAAGTAAATCGAGCATTCCTTTTTTATTTTTCAGGATTTTCAAGTCATCAATTACTCACGGCCATGGACGAAATGGAGATAGAGTCTGAGGTAAGTTTATTATCATAGAAAATATACTTTGTGTTTTTAAATTGATTACATCAGAGTGTCCATTTTATTGAAAAGTCTGATGATTCAAAGTTTCTTAACGCAGAACTTCTGTCGATTCCATTAAATTTTTATTAATTAATCCAATTACATTTTTATTAATTACTTATTACCAATAAATAATATCTTTCATAAGTTATTTTTGCGAATGACTTACGGCATTCTTCAATGAGCTATTTTATTAAAGCATCCAAAACTCATTATCTTTTTACGAAACTACATTAGAAAGAAAACTTTACTTGAAATTTTTAAAAAAAATTTCATTGATATCATAGCGCAAAGACGAAATGTCTGAAATAAAATGATTCGAAATCGCGTGTTCAAAGGTAATGTGCACTAAAGTCAAAGACTATCGTCCGAGTCGATTATGAAAGATTCATAAAGCAGTTCAGCGCTACAGAGCCGTCAGATCTATTCGTTATTTTCTATAAGCATCACGAATTTTCCCAGTCAGTTCGATCGATAGATTTAATTTAGTAGAAATTGACTGTAATCAGCATACGAATTTAAAAATATTTCTTCGAACGAATGGAAAAACGGAGAGCATTACTAATGTTATTTAGATGCACATGCTGAGCATTGTCGATTTCGGCCACATAAAATATCCATTGAACTTACTGGAAAAATTTGTGATGCTTAGAATATAATGAATAAATTTGACAGCTCGACCTGATTAACTTGCGTTTTAGTGGCGTATATATATATATATATATATATATATATATATATATAATACTCTGGATTTTATTCCTATGCGATCGAATTAACACTCAAAATCGAAAAAGAATTAGCTCAAGCGTTGCTGCGAATAGATAGGTCGACAAAGACGCTTTCATATTATCTAAGTAGTCCTGTGGACCGAGATTATATATATATATATATATATATATATATATATATATATATATATATATAGCTATATATCAACAGTACCTATAAACGGTCAAGTCACAAGCCAGGACCTCCGATCCGGGGATCAGCAATTCGAAAAATTGGACATTATCTCCGAATCCTTTGGTGAAAGGACACGCGTAGAGACCGCGAGGTCGAAAGAGGCGGCCGAAAAAATTCTCTTTCCCAGCGCCACGTCAGGACGAGCCGTTCTGTTTAATACGAATCGCCCCTAGGTAGTACCTGTCATCCAATATTTATGTAACATACTCCACTGGGGCGATTTTTCTTACCCCCCCCCCTTGCCAACCATTCGCCCACGGTTCATTGGCGCTCCCTGTTCCCCGGATAATAACCCAATTATTTGCGCGTTAATTTTGCTCTTATTACGGTTATCTATATATATATATATATATATATATATATATATATATATATATATATACAATATATTCTTTATTCCCAGATCGAGCTAGGAGCACGTGACGTCTATAATACAGAAAAGGTGTTCGGCGACGGCTCGCATCGATTTATACGATGGCGCGACGCTCCGCTGACGGGCAGAGACTACCTCCCTCCACTCCCGTCCCTGTGAAGACGATCTGAAAACTGGGAGGAAAAATATATGTTAGAATACATGAAACAGAGCGCGCGCGCGCGTTTGTGTGTGTATGACGGCGGCGATGTATTCGCGCTCGATGCTTCTTTCTTTGCACATGTTTTTCCTTTTCTTAGCAAAGTGAAACGGCCGATTGTATCGCGAGTGAGGGGGAGGGGGCAAGCTTTTTAAATATTGATACTCGTCTACGGCTTTCATGTGCATTCGTCAGATTGAAAAGGGAAGTGTAATTTTTTACTCGAGTATTTTCAATTTTCTTGTTTATATATATATATATATATATATATATATATATATATATATATATATATATTACCTTTCCCTGTCTCGGCTTCACCCGAGCTAATAATTTAACCGATTTCATTAAAAAATTCAATAATGTCTGTGAATAAAATACTCTATGTATAAATTTATATCCCTGTCGATAATTGTACCGAATCAAAAAGGTACTATTTTAAAAATAATTTTTTTTTTGCTTCAATTTTAGTGGGCATCAACTAAGTGTTCACGGTATTTAATTTAAAATGCAAAAAAATATATATCTATATATATCTTTTATATATCTTCCACGAGGAGTATGGAAGTTATATACATACATATATATATCTTTGGATCGATACATTGCATATAGAAAATTGAGAAAAGTATAAAATTGTACAGATACAAGGACTGTGATACTACTTTTTTTAGAAACAATCTCTATACATAAATTTCACTCACGTTGATTTTTTCAATTTATTTCCACAAAATATGGTCAATATAGATCCTACAGACGTACATGTTTTGAAAAAAATGCTAGGTTATTTTTATATACTTGAGCGATTTCACTTACCACCAGTATTTTTGAAATTGCCGAATTAATGACCCTATTATTCTGGACCTCGTCTGTTTCAATTTGTAATTCGTGAAATAAAGTCATCGAATGCGATTGGTTCTCGAGTATATCCACGAGTACTAGCTCGAGAATGCGAAGGCGCCATGTGTAATTTTTTGGTTTTTAATTTTTTTATTTTTTGAAGTCACCGATTTTTATTCTCGATTCGCATACGCATTTCATTGCTCTCCAATGAATGGTTTGGTTAACCAAAACGTGGTTTAATTACACGCGCAAAATTTCAAAAGGACGCCACTACGGCGGCATGTTAATTGCATGGAAGCTGGATTTAAGGGCGACTCATTCAGGAGGAAAAGTTCTCCCCGGCTCCTGCGCGACATTCAAAGGGGCACCGTGTAATACATTCATATGCGCGCGCGCGAAAGGCGCGATAAGAGGCGCGACCGAAAGGCTCGCCCGCGTGTGGACGCGTGGCCGTGCCTCGGCACAATGGCGGAAAGCTCCAAGCTTAATTCGGCCACGTGCCACGGGTCCGATATACCGTTAGACGAGTGCCTGCCGCGCGTTCGCGTTCGCGCCGCGGCTTTCGCAAGCACGGGTCTACGCTCGACGCGCTCAACGGGCCCGTCCCCCTTCACATCTCGCGATTGAAGAAGCTGCTCGGTTCGAGGAAAAAGATTTTTTCTCTTCTCCTCAGCTTACGCACGTGCATACAGATAAATTTCAACACGGCTATAAAAATGCCTTAGCGTGGCAGCGCAACGGATGCTAAATGTACGCGTGACTCGGTTATCGCGTGACTCGGCGAAAGCTCCTCGGGCGTATAAGCCGGGTAAAAAGAGGCACTACGCGGCCTGTCGCGCGGAGTCCGAGCGATCGGTCGCTCAATTATGCGCGTTTGGTCTTTATACGGTCTTTCGAGCTGCGCTTCGTTTGACTCCGTCCTTAATGAATATTACGCGCAGTGCGCGAATGCTCATTGAGCTTGAAATTATTTATAATCTGTACTAGGGGCGCAATTATGATAACTATATATATGACTGTACACGCGACGATAAAAGTATAAATAAACGATAATTTATTCCAATGAATGTTTGGAGACTGAATATACAAAATAACTCATGTTTAAAAAGAGTCAATAATGGTCTGACTGTTTTCTAGTTCACATCGAAAAGGTATTTCGTATAAGTAGATATTACGGTGAACCGTATGCAAGATGCAGATGATTGCATTGTAGCGGAATTTCGAATAGTATTGAGGCACTTTTAATGTAAACCCTTTATGCATTGTAACTTTCGTCAAATATTTTTCATCGTTCAAATTACGTTGGCCATTTTAATCGGTTATGAAACAATTGTGGGCGTGCATCGCAACTAAGATTGATAATAAATCTAAATAATCTATTTTATAATGGCTGAATCTTACTAGATTTACTTTGTATATCTAATCAGCATGAGGAAGAGAAAGAGAGAGACAGATAGTTGTAGATGTGTTTGCATTCATGTGCCATACGTGTATAATAAGAAATAGAATACATACATACAAATATCTGAATACATACAAATACATATCAGTTAAATCTCAAAATATACGGTAGAATAATATAAATGGCATTTATATATTGGTATATATAAGGCTATCTTACATACCAATTTGTGTATAAATTACAAGGACATTTCGTGAACGTCTAAAATAAAAATACGAGACTTATAGCACAGTAAGTCAATCTTAAGTTTATATCAGTAAGTGTTTTTTTAATTTTGTAGCAGACAAATTTATATCGTTATGCGTAAAACTTTATTTATTTAATTAAAGATTAATAACATTTTTTTTCAAGTTCTTGTGAACATTTGTTAGTTAAGGAAGCAAAAATTTCACATCCATACCGATCAAACAATCAAGCCATACACTCCTTAAATTCACTTATACTTAAAACTTCGGACAAGTATACTAGGATGTATACTCGAGAGTAGCGAGAAATAGGGAGAGAGAGAGAGAGAGAGAGAGAGAGAGAGAGAGAGAGAGAGAGATATGGATTAAAACTTTACTGAGCTTTGGAATAAATACTTACAGTATAATCTTAGACTCTAAAATTTTAAGTTCCAAATAGGTAATCGCTTGAGTAGTAAAAGTTTCATAACTTTTTGCGTCGGTAAATGAATAGGACACAAATATATATGACGGGTATCATTGTTGCATAAGAATATCTTTCATTCATGATCATAGAGTAACCAAATACTAAAGGATCAAAGGATTCGAAACAAAACAAAAAGGACAGTATTTGCAAGCAAAAGAAAATGCACAATCAAAGTTCATCAAGCGAATTAGTATAAGTACGATTACGAAAGTAGAAAGTATGGAGAATTGAAAGTAAGTGAGCAAGTCGAGGAAGTGGGAGGGCGATCAGATAGCAACAATATATTTAAAATATATATAAGAATACGTTGCTACTTGGGAATTCTAACATTCCAGTCCATCTCATTCAAGTCAAAATAGAGTGAAAATAATGATTTTTTAAGAGTTTTATATAAGTACGGGCAGGATCTATAGAGAAGATGTGGGTACTATTGATAAGACGAAATGAATGATAGATGAAGAACGAGAAATGAGAGAGAGAGAGAGAGAGATTCATTATATATTTATTGAAGCCCTTGGAGGAAACGTCGATCTAACTCCAAAGTTAAAATTAGTAACTACATGATGTTTGATTCCTATTAATTTTGTTTATCGATTCGGAATAACAATTATGGAAAAAAATAGTTAAATTTATGTTAGATGGAAAGTTCAAATTATTTTGATATTGTAATCATTAGCGCACAACGATAATCGTAAATTATAAAAAGAATACGTTTCATTACCATAAAGATAACTAGGTTGAAAAAGATCTTGATTCGGTAAGTTTTATGTTTACTTAAAATAACGTTAATTTCTACACTTAGATTTGCTTTCTCGTTACATTTAAATAAGCATCTAGTAGTATTATATATTTATAGACTAATAAGTTTAGCTATCTTACGGCATTGGATATTAGTGATATAAAATATGCAGTAAAAATGTTTAGATGTGCGTTCGTTAGATGCTGGATGAAATCCAGTACAGTTAACTCTTACGTAATTTATCGATAACGATATGAAAACTTTTGTAAATTATGGAGTAAACGAGATGACGGTCTGAAAAGAAGTATCGAGATGATTTTAGACTATGTCATAATCAATACATCAGTATTTAAGCATACTTCCATGCAAAAGAGTAGCTAATATTAGCCTAACCATAAAGTATTATTCAATAATCTCATTAATATTTTCTATTAAGCGTGCGTAATTTTAGATAACTCAATTGTCGATAGGTGCTATACTCAAAAATTACATCTCGGGTGAAACTCGTGCGCTGCGATCGCTGCGGTCGTGCAGTATTTACGACAGTATTTGCGCCTGGAGAAGTTGTCGAAAGAGAAAAATTCGAAGCTTTATTTCTGCAAGCACCGTATATATTCCAGGTAAGTAAAGTGAAGTCCGGAGGACTTTTTCGTGTTGCACCATCGAGCAGTCTTCATTTTTTTTTTTTTTTGGAAGCGCTCATTAACGAGTCGACGCGCGTTCATAATAATTCATAACGTCAATTCGCGAGGGGTGGTATAAAAAATTGTCGATTTATCCGTTAATGGGGCGCCGATTGCAATGCGGTACGCTTAATGGGAAGAGGTAATCCGGGGAAAGTTGAGACGTGGTAGCGAGCGAAAACATTCGCGAGGCACACGAGCCACTGGATCCTCAGCCGCTCGTGTTTATTTGAAACACGGCCGATTTGGCATACGATTTTCAGCGCCAGAACGAAAGATGAAAATTGACCCAGTGTATGTGTACATATATATATATATATATATATATATATATATATATATATATAATATTTTGCCGGGGATAGTGAGCATCTATCAGACAGCAGCAGTAGCAGCACACACAGGCACACGCACAAATATCTCTACGGCTGGCCAATTCCAGTTCGTGCCACCTTTCCTGGTATACGAGAATACGTTATACCGAATGTCCACATCGATTTCTTCTAGAGTTTCGAACTGCCGAGTGCTTGATATATATTTGGCGCGCATCGTGCGGACGGACAACCGTGTATATATATATATATATATATATATATATATATATATATATATATATGTATACACGTGTGTGCATATGTGTGTATAGAAAAAGAAATACGGAACATATAACGTCGACGTCCCAATGGCGGCCGTATATTATAATATCGACGTCTCGGCGCGTATAAGAAAAGTGAACGAATACGTTTGAACGCGTATATATAAGACTTGCGAGAACAAAACTCCGTAGCACGCGTGTGTATAGTCAGTGCACACGCTCTAGATAGAAGACAAATGGGCTCGCGATCAAAAACACACGTCTGCTGCTGCTGCTACCGCTGCTGCTGCCGCTGCTGCCGGCGCTGCCGTCGCTGTCGTTGGGCCACATCGGGGGCGTCGTTCGCCGCGCCGGAGAGTTCTAAGAAAAATATTTGTTCCCGGCTATATTCGACGCGTCCCCGCGCCCGAGGAAAACGCGGACGGACGCGGAGGTGTGCGCGCGCGCGCTCGCGCGAACATTTTGCGCGAGAGACGCGCGTAGAATTGCGCTCGTTTGCTGCGCGGGGGGGGGGGCGGGACTCTGCGCCGATGGCGCAGCAGCGGCCGCGACGAAGAATTGGCGCGTCTCGTCCGTTTCCCCGTGTGAGCCTTTTTTGGATGTTTTCTTCTTCTTGTTTTTTTTTTCTTCTTCTTTTTTTTTTTGTTCACGGTCGCTTGCAGAAAGAGCGGGCGTCTCGGGTATTTCGACGTTTTCGTTTCCGAATGATGTATTATTCGAGGAGGGCGAGTTTCTACAAATGACGGGACATTTCCTCGCGGGACGCTTTACGAATGAAAAAAAAAAACAAAGTAAACGACGAATTTACCGGCTAAAGTCACATATTGCTGATATATGACTTCCATAATTCATAGGACATTGAAATACCATAATACTGGGCTGGGATAATCCGGAGTTATAAACGTGATAGATTATTTCACAATTACGATACTGATAGTTTTCATAAGGTTAATATATACACGCTATAAATCAAAATCTTGAGTAATGAAAGCTCCATTGTGGAGAACTGACGTTTGAGTGTAGCGACAAGTGAAATATGAGCCAGTCGTGTACTTTGAGATACATTAAAGGCTCAACTAAAAGATCGGTGTTTGACAGTATAATTTGACCCATATATCTATAGCTTAGATTATCAGAAAAAGAATAAAACTCGAGCGATCAAATGAATAAGTGGAGCAAAAGCAGCAGGGCTGGTATTCCCAATTAATTCCTGATCTGTCGGTCTCGGATTTTTAATTTGTGACGCATTGTGCTTAACAGACAAAGCAATAGGAGCAGATATGAGCTTGCGTCTTAATAAATATGAATCTTACTTTTTATATTAGTCTAGTTATTTGGCCTCGGACAAAAAAAAGAATAGAAGAAAGAGATTATCAGAGATTAAGTCTCGTATCCATAAAGATAATAGCCCGTATATCTGCTTGTATATGTGAAACAAAATTTAAAATTTGCAGCTTGGCAGATAATTAATAATTAAAATTAATTTTAAATATTTTAATTGTATTTCAGATTTTCAGGGGTTTATTTTATTATTTATTATTTATTACTATTTATTATTATTTATTATTATTTATTTTTTAAATTTTAATATAATTTATTGTAGTAATAAGTCTTTATTTCAGATTCTACGAGGATGAATATAAACAAGGACAGACTCATTGTCATTATTTTAGTATATATTATATTATAAGGACTGTATACCGATAAAAATATTTATTAAGATAATTAATAAATCGAGAATACGAGCATTCGTTCCTTCTATTCGTAGATTTCGGTCAGTCAACAAAGTCAATTTGTTCGGATTTGAATTTTTTCTTCAATTATCCCGGATGGTACCTAGCTTCGATATATTAACCTTTATCTTATACGGCATACTTATCTATTAGGCTTTTTCTTTCTATAGCGACAAAAATCCCCCCCCCCCCTCGATATCAAGTCGCCAACAAGCACAAAAACATCGGCAGCTCAAAAGGATTTTGACTATAGTAGGAGCTATAACCAATATACGCCAATGATGACGCTGCATCGCGTATATATATTGTTCGAAAATACCTCGCATACTTCAATTATTAATCCAGTACCGGTACCTGAGCGACGCCAAAAATAATCCCGCACCTTCCAGCTGCGATCGATATTACTGCATGATATTGCAGAATAACATATGTATATATATATATATATATATATATATATATATATATATATATATATATAGTTCTTATATCGAGACAGGGGAGGCATTGCCCTCGTCTATTGGTGCATGTATTCAGTATCTACAAGGTCATCTCTTATACATACACACACACACATATATATATATATATATATATATTCATAATGTCGTGTGTGTGTGTGTGTGTGTGTGTGTGTGTGTGTGTGTGTGTGTGTGTAAACGTACAAAGATTGACGGGCGTACAGCATTTTACACGCTAGACCCGATATCGCGAGCTGGCTTACGATCGGTCGCGCGCAGAAAGGGCTGAGAACGCGGGCGCAGTTCTGGCCATCTCCACGGCTAAGCGGACGCGCGCGACACTCGGCGCGGCTCTCGCGCGCGTCCCAGACGCGGCCGACGAGCGAGAAAATTGAGCGCGCTTAATGCGCCGACGGAGCGGGGGTGAAGGTACTGTGATCAGGGAGGCGGATAGTTTTTCGAAGTTAAGCCGATAAGGTGCTTACATTAGATGTCGTCTACGACGGGTGTCAACGGGTGGATTTAAATCGTCGTGTCTCTTCTTCTTCCCGGTTTTGCCAAGATTATCCTTCACGATGGATTGGGATTCGCTCTGGAATAAACTATTACCATATCATTGACAGAAATGCTCTGGTTAAATTACGTTTAATTTACAAAGGCATTTGATGATCGACGATGGATCCCGCAATGATCGTAACGATACGCTTAACCCAATTGTCGATGCCTTAATACGAAAAACATTATCGGGCCACGTACGCTCAATTCTGAGCAAATAACGCAAATTAACGCAAAACAATGGGTATCGCAGAATTGCGTTAGAATCGTCGCTCGTCGATGGTAATGCCAGAATTTCGCATAATTGCTTTCCAGGAGCCCGTGCGCGGGTTAAGCTCTATATGGATGAGAAACGCCCGGGCGACATCGTACGGACGCAACGAGCGCCGGCCCCCCTTGTTCTAGGACAGTCCTGTATTCGTGCATTAAGCGCGCGAAAGTTCTTGAAAGGTGAAAGCGAACGAACGAAAAAAAAAAAATAAATAAATAAATAAAATAAAGCAAAGAAAAATCAAAGCCGAATTCGCGATGCGTTTCGACGCGGCCCTTCTATCCCGGTACAATAATCCGCGCGGAGCCAAATCCGCGGAGCTTCGCGAAAATCGATATCTTTCGTACACATTAAACGAGAGGCGCTCTTGCCTCGGTGCTTTTATTATATATATATATATATATATATATATATATATATATATATATATATATGTATATACGTGTGTGTGTGCATGTATAGAAGCATGTATAGAACGGAGACTCCTGGTAAGAGAAGAGCGGAATTCCGTCGCCCACGAGCATTCCTGTCTCTCTCGCCCCGCCCCCACCCTCTCTCTCTCTCTCTCTCTCTCTCTCTCTCTTCCGTTCCATCATACCGAAGGTCTCTCACTTTCTCGGGAAGACAGAATTCCACGCTTCTTACGGGAATGGCGCAGGAGGGGGAGGGGGGTCGACGATGGTGTGCGTCGACTCGAATCGAAGGATAACATTTATGGCATTGTAAGAGAGCATATTCGAGGACGCGATAAATTTTCCCCGCGAGTATTGTAAATGCTACGCGCGCGCGCGCGCGCGTGTGGGTGTGTGTTGGTGAATTTAGAGGTCTTTCTCGACGATTGATTTAGACGGTATGCTCGTGGTACTTATTTTTGAAACTCGGCTCTTCCATATCTATTGGGATATTCTTTATTTGCTTTTTTTTGTAAATTTTTTTTTATAAACGTTCGACTACGAATAATTCGGAGTAATATCCGAAATTGCTGGCGAGGGTTAAATGAAATCCTGTATATGTTTCTGAATATCTTGAAAATTAATATATATTTACCTTCTTTAGAAAGTCCAGCCACGTAGAAGGACAATTGTTAATTTCAAGGGGGGCTTTATACTCACCGCCCAGCGGATGTTAATTCTATACATTTATGAAGTGATGGAAATTTAACACAGATGAGTATTAATAGGTGAACGATTGACAGTGAGCGAGCTATTGCACAAATTTGTGATAATTATTACGCAGCTATACTGATTATAATGAATCCTAATTATACTCAGTCGACGATAATATACGAATATTCTTAATTGTTAACACGATGTTTAACACCACTTATTCACGATTATTTATTTATTCATTATATGGAAATTTGTCTTCACAATATAATAACCGAAAACTGATGATCGCGCAGACGCGCAAAAGGAGCATCTATCTCTCTCCCTCTGTATCTCTCTCTTTCACTCCGCGTAACTCGTGGACCTAGGGCAGAATGTATGCGCATTACTCAAACAGAAGCGGAAGATAAAAGAATCGCCAGGCTGTAATTCTGCGTTTGATGGCTGCGCATGCATCGCGTATAATAACAATTTTGGCTGTGCCCCCCCCCCCGCACTCATTGTTTAATTTCGACGTATACCAGGAAGCTCACGAATTAGCGGAAGTTCCGGCCAATAGGACGAGGTTTATGAATTCGTGGATCGAACATTATCCGACATACTATAAACTAAATTCTGCCGTACTCATTACACGTTGACCTAAAGCTTATATACATAATATATATAGAAAGAGAGAGTGAGAGAGCTCTGTAGAATACTCATTGTATGTGATCTCTCCTCTTGCATAGTATAAAATGATAAAGAGACACGCGGCGGTGTCAGTGACGATATCCACCCCCGAAACTCCGCCGTGTACATATCTTATGTAACGCGAGACGACGCACTTCTACCGGTGAAATGAAAGAACGGTAACTCGATGCAGTTTCGTATCCGATTCTGGTCTTTTATATACAAAGACATTGGTTCGCGATTTTTCTGAAATAAATTAGAAGGTACAGCGATAGAAGACAAGTAATATATATATATATATATATATATATATATATATATATATATATATACGATATATAAAGATACTATACTTGGATCAATAATATCATAAGATCCGAGATGTTTCGAGAGAAATTTACACGGGCTTTCGCTCCATATATATGTTGACGAGAGCTATATACCTTGTTAAATATATAAAACGAACATTAAGATAGAAGAGCTAATGTTTAACGAATTCACAAGGCTACTACACCTTTATATTTACCCTGGCGCCCGTCACCGGACTTCGAGTAATAATAATAATAATAATAATAATAATAATAATAATAATAATAATAATAATAATAACTGCGACAACAACAATAATAATAATAAGGAAGTGAATTAAGGGTGCATGGAAACTTGTCCCCCCAAGTAACACGATACACGGTACGTATTATATGCAATTAATGCCCCATATCCTACTATGATCCCTTCGAAGCTATTGGCTAACGGCTCGGGTTCGGAAGATTTCCAGTCCAGCAAAAGAGATTTCGTAGAATTTCCCGTACGGATAAACTTGAAATTTGAAATAATATCAATTTATTCTATTTAAAACATTTATTGTCAAAAATTGTCTTTTCGCAATCTTGTAAAGTAGTTTAATTTAATTTTGTACTTCTTGATAAGGGTACTCTCAATCGGACCGTAAAATAAATTTGAAAATAAACAAAAAAACATATTTTTTTTAGACAGCACACACAATTTACATTTATTTAGATTTATTTGTAAACAAAAAACAAAAACAAAAAAGTTGTCAGTAACCTTTTGTCTATTTGATGATCGAGCTTAGGCGATTGTGTAAGATTAGGTCTGAATTAATTATCAAAGATCTTCGAAGTTTCCTGCTTATTCTATGCGTATACGAATATTTAACATTATTTATTCAATATTATTCTTTTTATTTGTCATAATTATATTCTCATAGGCAAGAAATCCAAACTGAACATATAATATATATTAACTATTTTTTAAACTATATACGTGTATATCGCGAAAATATAGTCCATTTGTTATATATGTCAATTCATTAACATTATTTATTCGGTTGATTTGACAAATTCGAAACATATTTCATTTATGTAAAATTCTATAAAGTTAAATATTAGCTCCGGTATTTCCTGGAAAAATTGCAACTAATGCAAACTATATCGTCATATTAAAAATTATCGTCGTCGAGAATTCCGACATTCGTTGCGCGTATATATTTGCTTTATAGAGTTTTTACATGAATTTTGTCCGAACATACAATTTCGGATATATCGTTTCGGATAAACTTGCGAGGTAGAGCATGAAAATTCGGCCGATCCTTTGTTTTCTCGAAAGAAAAGCGCAGCATTTGGCCAAACTGATTCTCTATTGTGGCTTGCGAAATTTAACTGGAACGCTTTAACTCAAACAGAAAGTTTAGTCCGCGCGTCGATCAACTTGACAGATAAAACACCGGAAAATGGTTAGATCAATTTGACAGTTGCCACAGTAAAATTTCGAACTTAATTCTTCTTTTTTTCGTCTTCGTCTTTCTCTTCGTCCTCTTCTTTTTCTTTCTGTTGGATAAATTTGCTATTAGTCTTCCGATTCGCGAAACAGGTCTGTTGTGCAGGAGCGGGCCCAAAAATCGCTGGACGAGCCACGAAAAAAAGAGAATGAAATAACTGCACGAGATTTATTTAAATAATTGAAAGAGCGGAAAATTTTTATACCGATGTTATTTTAGTAATTTCATCTGGGTCGAGCGAGAGGAGTGCGGCGTGGTGATAACAGAAAGGATATCAGCGCACGCGAACGACTTCACTCTCTCTTTCTCCCACTCTCTCTCTCTCTCTCCCAGCTTACTGTTTTTTCTCTCAAGTTTTCTCCCTTCCTACGTTTGTAAAATTTCTGCGAGAGTTGCCGGGCGCGAAAGTGACGACAGAGGTAGACTCCCGACGCTGTAAAGCGAGAAGAGGGGTGAGGTGATCGAGAAAAAAGGTTACCCGTCTAAATGTATACGCACTTGAGTATTATCGATCGCTAGAGTTGTTTTTACAGCCTGCGGTAAAAGAAGAAGAAGAAAAAAAACGGCAAAGGAGCCCCGGTTCGCGAGCGCACAATCTGTCTTCGTCGCTCTTTCACTTTCTCTCGCTTTCTCCCGCCCCGTTCTTACGCCTTCTTTACACTCGCGCATCCTCCTGTATTCTCGTCTCCCATCCGGTGAAATGTGTATGGAATTGACTGGAAGTGCAATATTGCATGATTGAGCCGTTCCTGCGCTACACGCATGTACGCGCGCATACACGCATGCCCCGAACGCGAAAAAACTTTCTAAGCACTCGAATATACGGCAGTTTCGTTTTTTGTTTTTTATTATCAGGAGCGAGAGGATTATTTCTTCATTTCGCTTTCATCCAAGGGGAGTTGGTATTGTTTTTTTTTCTTTTTTTTTTTTATTTGAGATCTCGCTTTGGCAGAAAATCCAAATGGCGCTTCAGAGTGCAAAATTCAAAATACCAGGTGGTATGATTTCTTATTAAGCCGTTTAAAAAGTCGGTTGCGTATTTTTCAGAATCCCCAGAGTACGAGTAGTTACTCAAGTAATATTATCAGCAGAAAAATTTCTTTTTTTCGGATTTTTATAGAGAAGGATTATAGTTTCTAGGAATGCACTTTTCTTCGTTTCGGCATAATGAGTATATATAAATAAATTTCAAAAGTCATTGGATTCTGCTAAAAAGTTATATTTTCAATTAAGCAATAAACTTACAGTTGGTTGGGCAAAAATTTTATAAAAGTGAAAAATCCATATCTCAAGTGTATATTAAACGGCCGTCTATTTTGAACGTCCTTATATATAGTATTTAATATTTATAGAAGGGGTTCTACAATTTTAGCTCTTAATACGTTCGAAATTGTTTTATAATTGAAATTAACTGCCAAGTAGATATTTATGAAACCGGAAGGATGGCATAAAAAAACACAAACTGACGAAGCTGAGTTAAAATGTCATTTTGCGAGAAAGTAGGTAAACATAATTTAGGCAATGCTACGTTAATTCTAAAGCCCATTAAAATGAATCATGAGTTATTTACTGTGCAAACATCTGTTTTCAAATTCTGATCTCAATATAGAATGCGGAAGTACGGCACCATTTTCTGTTTGTAATACTGACCTAAATTATGATTATGAGGTTTATAACTCTCTCTCTCTCTCTTTCTCTAAAACATATTATTGCAAATAAATTTACTATTTACACAAAAAAATGTTTGCCCTTTTTATTAGTTCTAAGCTTATAGTCCAGAAATTGAAATACTATATACGAAAATATAATCTGGAAAACTTTAAGTGAAAAAAAATAATAATAATATGTAAAATTTTACCGTTAAAAGGTATTACCTGCATTTCGCTTAAGTGCGCGAATAAGTTGGCTTGATTAAAACGCCATAACAATATTATTAAAACTAGCCAGCGGGGAATAAAAAATTATAATTCGTACCCACGATAAAACTGTAATCGAGCGATTACTAATGATGGTGCAATAGTGTTGATTCGACGGAAGCGTTGCTTTTACCGTCGATCGATCGTCGGCAACGGAAAATGACGGACGTGAACGGTGCATAATGACGTTTATTCTTCATGAGCGTGCCTATTTTCTTATACGCAACAAAAAGTTACGCGATGACGGGTTTTTGCACCTTAAGTTTTGGTTCGAGAGCGGTGAGTCCGATGGCTTTCTCGTCGCTCATTCGTACCCTTTTTAAGTTAATCAGTTATTGCGTGCTCGTGATAGCTTTGCGGTGTCACGGAAAGTCTTTTATTCTTCAACTGACTTTCTATATATCAGATTATCATTTTCATGTTTGTTTAATTCAAATACATTTCATGAGTATAATAAGTAGTTTTCAGTGTATAGTTGAAAATGTCATTAACAAATCTATATATATATATATATATATATATATATATATATATATATATCAATATTTGTATCTATTTCTTGAGTTTTACCTCTATTGTTCCAGTACTAAATTTCATAGATAAACTAATTCTTGTAATAAAATTTTCATACGAAATAGATCACATTAAACACGCATACTCTTCCATAAAACGAACGATATCAGAATTAGCAATCTTTCTCGACTTCTTATATATATATATATATTCGGAAGTGGCCACTGACTTCACGTCCTGTAAACTCCCAGCAGTAGTATAATTAATTTTTATTTTATTTCCCACCCAGATTGTCATATAAAAAATTGGTTTTCACTCTATTCCTCTCTTTTTCTATATCTATCTCCCAATCAATTTATCTATCTATCTTTTTCTATCATATACACAGACAGCCGCATGAATATATGCATGTATGCAAGATGCTATAATATAACATATATGTAATAAAAATAATTTTGTTTTTCTGGCTACAATGGTATCTATGGTATTTGTTCTATTTAGTATTAGTAGCTAAATAGTTTAATATAATGCTGTGTAAAAATACCAGTTTTTCATTTAGCTTATTTATTAATGTTTAACTATACCAGATTATTCAATGCCCAAATTCTTATTATGTTATCTTCCAAGTTTATTAAATTATGTATATTTAATATTCCAATAGTCACTTGAATTATTACTTTGTTTCTAGTCTGTGATATTTGAAGCGGCATGATTGTTCTTATTAACTAAACAATATTTGTATCATATATAATTTTGTGGGAAAGTAATAATATTTTTTGATATAAAGGGTCCAGAAAATCATGTTGAACGTTTAGATTAAATAAAAAAAAATTGTTTTGTATTTATCGTAGAATAGTATGCCATTCTCTTCCAAAAATACTTTCTTCTTTTATTACGTAATTATATTGTATATTTTTATATTGTAAACAGAATGTGTTCAACCCGTAGGAACATCATGTATTTCGTTCCTGGAGTATGACAACATTACTATACGCACTACAGCGTTATTAAGATTAATGCAATGAAAGTGCTACGCGTATTTTCTACTGTACATGAAAGTAATTTTCTATATACAAGGAGTTATCGGTCACGTATTTATCTCGGGGGACAAGTCGACATGGGGGATGTTATAATACAATATATACAGCTATATATATATATATATATATATATATATATATATATATATATATATATATAAGCAGAACGGCCGCGTAACTAATCATTAACAAATAGTTATATAATCCGCTTCGGACGTCAGCGAAATTCCTCTCCTCTCATTCCGATGCACTCGCTAATAGCCCCGCGGTCGCATGTGCATAAGATGCCAAATCAGCGAATTCACGCGTGTTCGATAAATATAAACAATGTCGATGTAGCGTGACAGTGCGGATGATGTAGAATGCGATGTGAACAGCGAATAGAATCCACACGATTGGGCGCGCGTGCGCCTATTTCGGTACCGCGAGGATTCGGAAACGCGCGCTTCGCGCACCAGCTGCGCGACTGTCCCAGTCGAGCGTGAGACTTTTTGTAACGGACTATATATATATATATATATCGCTGGTCTATCGTTGCTCTTCCATTATCTGAGAGAACCCGATTGAATAATTGCTCTCATAGCGCCATGCGTCACGCGCATTTCCTCTCGCTTTCTGAAGCACCTCTCTCTCTCTCTCTCTCTCTCTCTCTCTCTCTCTCTCTATATATATATATATATATATATATATATATATATATATATATATAGACACACATAGTTGTATATGAACTCGGCAGTGCATTTGGGAGTACAGTTACCGAGGATGATGTAGGGTGTTGGGGGGGGGGGGTGAACGAGCATACGGGAGATTGTACAACGTGTAAAAGGAAAGGGGCTCGTTTTGAATTATTGATTCCATTCTGCAAGCAGGTCCGGTATTATTTGATTATTTCGCTATATTAAAGGGCTCACATACTCTCGCTCTCTCTCTCTCTCTCTCTCTCTTCCCTCCTCCCGCTTGCTATTGAGCGCGTGCCGGAGCTCACTAGGGCTTTGAATGATTAATGCCTTTTAGGTAACACGTGGATTATACTAGCTTGCCTCCTATTACCTGCGCACACGTGTACGAATATGCACGCAACGTGATACTATCGAGAAATTGGAAGAGAAATGCTCGTAAAATGGGCGCGGAAGATCTTTCGGAAAATTAATCCTGGCATTGGCCGGTAGAGAGTATTACATGTTTTATATTCTTATATAATCAAGAAAATGCAAATTATAGATTTTATCGACTGTTGAATAATTTTAATATTAATAAGTTTATAATATTTTATCGGGGTTTTATAGTATTACCTGTTTTTTTTAATAGAAAAACTATTATTTACTTTGCACAACTGCCAAAAATATTATATTGATTTTAGTATCATCAATCGTTTTCTAACACTTGCGACTATCTTTGGAGTTGTGATTGAGTACCACGCCAAAAGAAATCCTTATCTTTAGATGAATTTGACAGGAACGACCCATTTTTTTTTTGTAATTTTCGACTACTGCTCCCACAAGTCACATGCTCAATTAATCGAAACAATTGATTAATCGCCATAAACAGTATCTGGGTAATACGATGGGCGCGAACTGGTCATTTGACGGTTTCCCAGGTACGTTTTTACCGATTTGGCGTGTTGTGGAGACGGCCTCGAGTGCGACTCGAGTGCGCCAACCTGAGCCGCAGTTGGTAAGTAATAATAATGCTAAGCTATTTGGTCCCGACCAAATTCAGAGTATTAGCTTTGATCCGTGAATAGCAGTGAGTTCGGTCGTTGAGTCGTTCGTGAGTTCTTTTTTTTAACTTTAAGCTAATATATTACAAACTCGACGAATTGTTTAATTCTGAGTGTCGCAATTGAAAAATTTTCAACATATACGTCAAATTGTTTCACTAAACTCCTCGAAATATCCGTAATCCCTTCCGTTTTCAGTTCACCAAATGGGAAATGCGATCGTTTTCAAGATCCGATGCCTATACACAAGACTACATAATAATTTACATAATGTCAGGTCTTGCGAACAATCATTATTCCGCTGGCTTCGATATCGTGCGCGTAAAGATCGATAGCGCGCTATTCTTTTACGTATAATTTTCATTAATCGAATTTTGTTCATCTCCTCTGGCTCGTCCCAAAAATGGTTCAATCGTGCCAAGCGAGATTTTTGCAAAGCGCCGAAAATGCACCGTGAATTTCGCGATACGCGGCGCGATTTCTGCGGATCCGCTTTACTCTACATATATATATATAAGAATCTTCGTAAACGGGAATTCCGATCGATCGGATCCTTACATACTTTTGTCGGGGGGGGGGGGGGGGTCGCCCTCCGCCGCAAGCGCCCTTGTCGCGGAACGCGGAATAGAACGGCGGAAGGGACGGCAGGCGATCTCCCGAGGCGCTAATATTTCTTCGTACACCTCCATTCCCGGAGATCTGCTCTCGATCTCCGTTTTTTTCGCTCGCCCCTCCCTCGCCCTTCTTCTTTTTCCATTCTCTGTTTTTTCCTCCCCCCCTCCTTTTTGTGCCTGTACAGCCCGACTTCTCGCCCTCATTTTCTTTTTCTTCTTCTCCTTCTTTTCCGTCTCTTAGCCCGAGACGCGAGATCTTAATGCGCTCCGTGCTCCACCCAGCCGGCTGCTATCTGCTTACTTATATTTTCGAATAAACGATGCAATTCTCGGGGCATTAATTTATCTATAAATATTTATGACTTGTCCCCTGCATAAACTTCCCTTGTGGGGGCCTTCTTAACTTTTCTCACTTCCGCTTTTTCCCGTCTATATCCATTTTCGCTCGTATTAGCTATTTATATCGCTCGTGACATTTTTCATTCCTTTTTTTTTTGTTACTTCCTCGCCTTCGCACTTTGTCGGGAATTTCTTGCCTTGCCCATAACTAATGTACATTTGTTAAAATATTCTGGCACGCTGTACTCTCATGATTCTTTACCTGCGAGAATTTTCCGTTACATACATTTTATTTGAATGTACATCAATCTAACATTCTAAAATATTTTTATTTGTTGACATAATTAATGCATTCTAGGACGAACGGCTTATAATTCGAAACGTGAAACATCGGGAAAACGATAAATTAAAAAGGTAAAAAGAATGTAATTAAAGTATAATATAAGTTTATTCAAGATATTCTGTTGATTTGATGAAACATGTTTTAACAAAATAAGTTAAATAGCTTATAAAACAAATGATTAATTTCAAAGCTTCGTTTTTATAAGTTATATTATATTATATTTTTTAGAAGTTATAATTAATATTTTTTCCATACTCAAGGATAGTTCCGTGCATATATTATGTGTTTTAACTAAATTTTCAGTGGTTGATAAAACCATTAATGATTTCTTCTTATCTTTTGAATTACAATAGAAAATAAACCAATCTTTCTCTGTCGTGATCACACACACAGACATCTTTTGTTCTGTTCTATAAAAGTAAATGCGTCTATCTATATCTATCTACCTATCTAACTCTACCGTTCTTCCTTTTCTTTCTTTCCCTCTCTCTCTCTCTCTCTCTCTCTCTCTCTCTCTCTCTCTCTCTCTCTCTCTCTCTTTGTCTCTCTTCTCTGTGTCTGTTTCTAATGCAAAGATGTACAACAAAGGAAACAAATGTCCTTGCCACCCAGAGTAATTCCCACATCTCAACAATCCCGGCTTATATATACCCCCACCCGCATTCTCGCAATTATCGAATGAGCGCACTCGCACTGCTTTAAAATTTACCCCGGCCTTTTAGCGCTTCAACCTGGATTCATGAAAAATATTCTCCCGGTATATTAAATTCGCGCCGGCTGTAAAGATTCTCGAGAGGATAGATCGGCCAGGTGGCGGTGGTGCAAAATTCCGCTGGGACGGCGGATTCTCCGTTATTCTTCTCCTTCTCTCTCTCTCTCTCTCTCTCTCTCTCTCTCTACTGGCTCGAACTTTGGAATCTGAAAAAGGGATGGATAACGTCGTGTCTCGGCTCGCTCGCTTTACGTATTATTATCTCGACGAAACGAGGTGCGGGCACCCGGTGCTCGTTTTCAGGGTATTTCAATGCGAGCACGTCCGACGAATTCAGAAAGAAAGCCACGTCCACGCCGAGACAATCGGTAAATTTTTATCCTCAACGTACGAGCTCGTACGAGCGTGAACGAGGTATTTTACAGTCTTGGCCTATGTAAAACAGCTGTCGAAAATCGTACAATAAATGTGAAAAGTTGTATAATAAATGTGGAAAATTGTAGAATCGGGGCTCTAGAAATGCGAGGGTAGGTGGGAAATTGTCGATTCGAATACAATCACAGTCATTAATCGGGGCCGTCGAAGTAACGGATGCGCGAGAGGCTCGCTTATCGTCATAATTGAGGAAGCGCTTAATAGTTCCAGCAGCTCGTGGCCGTTTTCATTCGGTTCAATTCATTTATATTCGACGCCGACTGCCGGTAGCTTCCGCGCGTTTCACGATCTCGCGTCTATCCAAAAAGAAAAACAGCCGACACCATTAGCAACGACTGCGAAACGAGCGGTCCTCGTCTCGTCTTTGAGACCGATTTTCTACCGTTTCTATATATGGTCATTCTGACATTTACATGCTCGACCACTACGGTCTGCTGATCAATGTTAGGAGAATGTGCGCCAGTGATGTCTGCGAATGGAACAAGAAGCATAGTAGTGTTTTAAGAATTGAAATATACCCTGGTATAATAGATTAAGGACTTTTTAAGATACACGAATATGTTAAGGACAGTAATCATGTCTAACGGGGTGAGTGAACATGTCTAACGATGACTCGTTAGCCAATCACATCTATCTTGCGAACAATTATTAAATATACGAAAAGAATGATTTAGCTTTTTAACATTTAAATGAATCCTCAGTAACATTAGTTTTACTGAAATACTTATGGTTGTAACATTTTATCTTTTCCACACTATCAACACGTCTAATTTCATTCAATTCAACTCAGCGTCCAATAATATTATTATGTTTAAGCTTATGAGTTGATTTTTTTTTCATTACATGTTCGAAAATCTCAAAAAAAAATTTCCTACAAAGGGATAGTGATAAATAAGTCATGTATAAATGTACACTTGGTACATACTAAATTCATTGAAAATAGATATTTAAATAGATGATCGTATTATATATAAATCAATTAAAAAATGTGCCTATTTTATGTGACATTTGTTTTTCTATTATGCCATACAGTGAGATAATGGGATTATGTCATGGAGTACGTCAGATAATGAACAATTAAAATTTTAATTAACCTCGTTTCATTTAGAAAAATGCTCGTTTTCCAAATTTTTATGTTATATGCGATGAAAATTAGTCTTCAACTATAATGTAATCAACTATTTCAATGTATTAAATAAAAGAATTTGATATGTATCTATATAAGTTTAAATAGTACAATTCAATTTGTAAACATTTATTGAATTCTACGTCCAAGTTTAAAGAACCATGCAGTGAAATTGTGGAAAAGGGTTAAATGTTTGAGAATTGTATAAATGATTTATATAAATAAAAAAAAAATATCTTTCAATACGGTCTATGTTTCAAAGCAAAAGGCATGATATATTCATTTGCATATAAAAAGAACAAATTACTCGATCTTTTATTGCATTTAATGCATATACTTCAGATGTAAGAGATTAAATCGTCGCCCATTTTAGACTCCTCCTATAACTCTGGCACTTTTTAAGTCCTCGGCGTCTGACTGTTAATTACAACAACAAAGAAAACAACAACAACAACAGCAGCAACAAAAATTCATCACATACAAATCGAACGTCGCGTACCCAGAGCGCGTCCTCGCGAAGCATCGAATTTCACAGCGATCCTCTATATAGAATCGGCAAATTCAGCATTACGCGCCGAACGCGTTCTGAACTCCGACCGCTCAAAGATCTCATGCTCGTGCTCTCTGCTCTAATTTGCAGGATTATCCGAACCGCCTGTGGATCGGGGATAGGCGCGAACAATATTACAGGATTTGAATATTCGATATACCTCTATCTCGAAGAACGGAGCGAGCGCTGTATTATCGTGCTCGTCGCGCGCCCTTCGACTCGAACGTGCCAATGTATCGATTCCATGAAAATTGTCGTTATGCGGAATTGGTCGAGCGAGTGTGACGTGAACGATCCACTTACCGATCTTTGTAAACAGATTTCGCCTTTCCCCTGAGCGCTGGTGATTTTTATAGTGACTCTCATTCATTACGAAATAAGAAATGTATTGTTTCTACTCAGGAAATTGTTTAATAATATTTCTATTCTGTGCGTGATCTTGTATATACATTAACGTATTGCTCTAAATAAAGACAAGCAAAATTTTATTCCGTAATTCGCTTTTTCTTGCGACGAATACGCATTGACCTGCATATATGAACTGTCTCACGATATAGCTTAACCACGAAATCTGACAAATAACAATCTCGAACTTTAAGAAATTTTATTTCAGAACGGTAAGAATCACAATGTCGGATTAAAGAGCTGCGTCCGGCAAACAATAGAAATATTTCGACTGGGTTCGCATAGAGTTCTCTGTAATCACGCTACCGAGGAGTTAGTGCAGTTTTTATTTTCGTTAGAGCCATCGTATTCCGAGTTAGAAGCAATAATAAGCCAACCACTGTTATAGATCATTATTGTGAGTTACATTCTATTGTCTATCTATAAATATATACGCCTACCACATACAAATAAAATTTCGCCTCGCTATTTTGTCGCATAATACCGTACCGTCTAAACGTTAGCATTCCACCCTCTTATCCCGCATTGCGTCCGTGTTCGTATATATGTTCATTTATAAATATATATATATATATATATATATATATATATATATATATAAAGCGAGAAATGAGAGGATAGAGGGAATAACGCGTTTAACTTCCGTGAGTATAATAATTGCGCGCACAAAATGCAAGAATGCTCTCAGCGGCGACTTCTCGCCAGGCGAGCAGCAAATTTAATCTCCCCGCGCCCAGAGTCCGTGTACGCAAAGTCTGCTTACATATATATATATATATATATATATATATATATACCGGGCGTAAAGATTTTCATTGCTCTCCTTCACTCCCCTTCGTTTTCCCTCGCCGAGGTAAACTTTCTTTTTATAGTGCTCGCAGAAGTTTGAGAAACAGAAAATTTTATCCCCCCCCCCACCATCCACCCAGGCGATGAAGAATGATTTATAGGATAGTTAAGTCCGAAACTGCATCGCCTAATGGGCGAGGGAGGCGACAGCGGCGAAGGGGTGGGGATGACATTTAAAGATTCCTCTGAAACGTCGAGCTAGTTTACATTCGCCGAAAGCGTGTAATTACGAGGGTGAAGGGGGAAACTCGGGTTTAATTAATTTGATTTCATTAAGGTGGGCTATTTTTTTACTTTCGAGGCTCTAGTTTTCATCGTTTATTACGAATTTCTTCTACTCTCTCTCTCTCTCTCTCTCTCTCTCTCTCTCTCTCTCTCTGTCTCTCTCTGTCTCTCTCTGTCTCTCTCTCTCTTTCTCTCTCTCTCTTTCTTTCTCTCTCTTTTTTAAGGAATCATTAAATCCCAGTATATTGCAAGTTTTTATATAGTATTTGTTACAATTTTAAGCATGCTTTTCAACGCGAAGTATTAATGTTAATTTGTAAAGAGGGTCAATCTCATTAGTATAAAATGAGAATCATTCATTTGTAACTTATTAGTATCCTCGATTTCATATCAGCCGTTTCTTTTCGAATAATTATGACAAGAGGATTTTATTTTATAAATATATAGCTATATATTAGAATATAAGAAAAATATCAAATTTCGGTTGGTGATTTTCGGAAAGAAAATGTTGAGCGTGTAGGCATTGAGAAGAATACTTATTTTTCTCGATGCTGATTTTCAGCTCCAGATCTATCTATTTACGAAATTTATTTAGAAGTTTTCGAAATTCTCTACACCGCGTGCATTTTCTCGTTTGCTCATCCTTTTTTAGAATTATTTCATCAGCACACTTACAACAATGATGAAATAATTTTTAGCAAACCTTATTAGCAAACACAGAAGTCCCATAACAATATAGTTGCAGTATCCCCACCTACAGCGGCTACTAGTGAGTATCGCTCGACTCCTCGAAAAAAAAAACGATTTTTCGCGCTATCGAATTGGAAACACACGGTGAACGAGTCGAAATCGGGTAGGAAATTGTACTGACAAATGCGAGCGGATTTATTCAAAAGGTATTTATTCTGTGCTATAAAATCTGCTAAAATGCTTCGTATCAGTTATATCGTACAGCTCGGTCCCTACTTAGTACTATTTTTTGATAACATAAATAAAACTTTAAATAATACACAAAAGAAACAACGCTTATGTCGAATTGCGAAACTATATTCAGTTATGTGAAACTCGTTAAAAATGCTGAAAATCTCTGAAATTACTCTGGACATACATTCAGACCGCTCGAGTTATCTCGTATTTTCTACCTCGATCGTCCCGCAACGAAACTGGGATAATTCTTGGGATTCCGCGCGAGTGCAGGGATAATTTCATATTCGACACGTACAATATAAATATAAGATATCCCGGCTACCCGTTCGCGTTATGCATCGAGAAGCGAGGAAGTACGTATCTGATTTGATCCCCCCTCCGTCTTTCCCCCCATCTTTCTCGACATACTTGAAATATTAGCATCGGGCGCGAAAATTATCCGCGCGTCCCGTCGTTCCGAGTACATCTCTTTCTCTCCCCCTCCCTCTCTCTCTCTCCCTCTCTCTCTCTGGCGAATTATTCGAGGCGCGTTGAATCGTCGTTCTACATAAAGCATGCAAATTCCATAAGTTTTATACGAGTATTTTATCTAATAGAAGACGTATATCTATATATACAGTCATGCCAATCGGTTTTTTCCCGAGTTCTCAAGAATATCGAGAAATTCATTGCGATATACTTGCAGATATGAACGACTTTATTGTCAATCTATTGTATCAGAAATATTACACACACAGACACACACACACACACACACACACACACACACACACACACACACACACACACACACACAAATATATATATATATGCAAGTATATCGCAATGAAATTCTTTATTTAACTTATGAATAAATGTTTTGAAATTGATATATGAATTGAAACCCTAGTTATCACAATTAAAATACAAATAACTTGAATGAATGATTTGTACAAGTGTAGTTCATGGTAAGGAAACTTTAGGTGCACATGAATTTTATACAGACCTGCGAGTGATTTTAATATAAGATCGATTTACGTCTGAATGTTTTTTTTTTTTTTGAACTGCATCATAGCTATAGAAATGACGTATTTAGAGATACAACAACGCTGTTTCATAGATAGCCAGAAATGGTATTTTTGTGAATTTACCGATAGACAATTATTGAAGCGCGTACAAAAATAATAATATCGAACAGATACTCAACATATCTGACTTTCTTACATGTTAATTTATGATTCTAATTAATTATACTAATATTACATTTTCACATGTAAAGTGGTACGGATACTTTTTTTTCGTCGTTTACTCCAGATTTAAAAGTAAGCTAGTTATCAGTTTTATGGATTTCAAGAAAACACGACCCGCGCGCATATAGTATACGCTATGTCCCCGTATTATAATGAGAAAAGGCTGAAGTTTCTTATCAGATGAAGTTTTCTTTCTAGTCGCAAGTAGGAAAGACCCGTCAAGTTCATTGACCTACTTTAGTTTTATTTACATACATACACCTTCGTGCATCTTTACGTTAGCAAAATGATTCTCGGACAAGCCACTCTCTCTCTCTCTCTCTCTCTCTCTCTCTCTCTCTCTCTCTCTCTCTCTCTCCCTCTTTTTCTTCCACGCTTATTTATTTTTATCTTTTTCGAAGCTGATGTATTATTGTACATCTCGTTCTATTTTGCCAAGGTCTTAAACCGCCAACTGTCCAACGAAAATTCTCATTAATTATCGCTCGATTCTATTTGCATAACATGAGTGCAGACATTATGTAAGGACTTATTAGAGTAACGTATGTAATACGTGACTATTAAAAAATAAATAAATAACGTTTAATCATTTCATAATCTCGGCTCATCGACCGATCAAGACTTATCAGTGTTTATTACAAGAAGCATCTTTGCTGTGCCAAAATTAACTCCAAAATATTTTGTCCCGCCGAGTCGGGAGAGCTCCATAAAGCTGCGCATTACATTACAAGTCCGTAGGTCGATAGCCCGAGCTGCCTTAAGAATGCATGCCGTCTATATTCGTCTATACATTACAAATACGAAGTATCTGGGTCGGCTTTGGTTTGGTATATATTTCACATCCCTCGGTCCTTGTAGCGTCGCCGTAAAAGAAGTTGCGCGATTCTAGAAAATTTCCTCTCCACTCTGTAAGTATTTTCTCGCGCGTGCGGTGGATGCTATTTTTAACGCGCACTTTCACGCATTTATATATATATATATATATATATATATATATATATATATATATATATATATATATATCTATATATACTCGTCCGCATTCGTCAATTTTTACATTTGCCCAGCGAAGTCGTTTTTTCGCATAAGAATTCAGAGCCCGAGCGCTATAATTGGATAAAGTGACTTTTCTTTATACTTTATTTATACTGGACGATTTACGAGCCCGTTACTATTTCCTTTGATGATTTCTCGACTGAAGGAGGCGATTCATGGCCATTCGCAAATTTATACAATAGAAGCTCGACACACATACACACACACACACACACATCTTCTGGAAACATCGTCGAGCGCTCGATTTGATTCTTTGCTCGGCCGAATGTAAACGAAATCGCGCCGAGTCAAACAGCGCCACAACGCGCAAGCGTGCTGCGAGATTCAAAGAGCTCATTCGCCGTGAAGTTTGTATATTTGTACGTGACGAAAGGTTTGCCATCGGGAACAATTAATCTCGGTGGCCCATCGATGGATTATTGATTTATTCGAATGAGGATGTTATAAGTACGTAGCTTGATGTGTAGTAGAGCCTGATGAAAGGCTCGATAATTTCCTCGATTGACTGCGCACGAATGCTAATCGAGTGGCGGAAAATATTCTAAAAATGAGTATAGTTAATTATAAAAAAAAAAATCAATTATAAATACTGGTTATCGCAAAATCATACTTACCTATGTAATATTAAATTTTACAGAATTAAACAAAGTAATATATCAACAGGATATTCCGTAGTCTGTTTCGAATGGTTTCAGACGAAATCACGACCCATATAATTTATCTTGATTCATAATTTGTATACAATTCATTGCTCAGTACGCGAGTATTGGGCCTAACTTAAGTGGTAAAAAAAAATTTATGTTTGCACAAAAGCAAATATTATTCATCGTCATAAACTCATTGAAGTGTGATACATTTCAGTCAAACATCCATCGAACGTTGCTCTTTACTGTAAAAGACTCTGCCTTTGCTTTCAAAATATAAGTTTTAGTTCGATAATGGCTCCTTCACGCGAGCCAAACCTCGTTCTTTAAAAACTACTCTTAAGGTCGAGTAATAATAGCCGGATACACTGAGAGGAGGAGGAGGAGGAGGAGGAGGGGCAGATTTCGAGAGTTCGATGGATGTCGAAGAAATGGGAGGCGCAACCTGTTCGTTGTCACTATCGTTTTCGTGGATTTGCGACACTATGAATTATCCCGGTGGAATTGCGCTTCTTTTTCTTTTGAATTGGTGACCGCTTATCGTCCATTCGTTCTTCCTCAATCTTTGGATCCAACAAAGATATGTAACACTCACTAATAATGATTTTTTAAAGATAATATCTCAAGGCAATCAATGACAAAAAATATGCCACGCAGTTAGCTGAAGTTCGAGATTTTATTCGCTTTGCAGGACTTTCACCAATTGCTATCCATTCTGATATCCTGTACCGGCGGATCCTGGTTTCATTCATTATGATATACATGGACGAAAGAGATCCTATCTATTGCGCTTAACAGCTCCAAAAAGCCAACTGAATTGTCGATGCGCTGCTGTCGTTTTTCATCGATTAAAACCGAATGCTTTATTCATATTCAGAGACACAGCTTTTTCCTCAACAAATGTTTCCTCAATACAGTTTATACACGATACCTTTTAATATCCTCCGCTCTTCTACTCATCTCACGCAACGTCAATTTCCGAGCGGTCAAAACCATTTTATGGATATTTTTTTACATTGTTTGCACATACTCGAATTGGGGGGGGGGATCATCTGCCCATTCAGCATGATTTTTGTCCGTGCGATCGCGTTGAATGCCAGTGTGCAATCTGTTGACTATCGTTGTGCAATGCGTTACAGTCCGAAAAGTGGTTATCGAGCCATATTGCTTTGCATAAACTGAATCTTTTCCCGGCAAAAAGTAATGCTTCGCCAACTTACGATAATCTCTGATATTAGAGTTTTATTAAATGGATAAAAAAAAATTTTTCATCGAAGCCAGCCTACTTTTCGAGTCAAGAGATGAATTTTCGTGAAAGTTTGACACTTGCCATTTGAGGCTTACGACTTCCTTAAATATCATTTAGAATTTTTATTGATCGCCATCTATATTTCAGGCCTAGATCTTACTGAAGGATGCGTTACTTATTATATGAACATCAAAAAGTTTTGCCTTCGTCCATTAATGGAATTAAAAAAGTAGCATTCATTTAATACATTTGAAGTTTAGATTCAAATGATACTAAAGTTGATGATCAAGGTAATTTTTAAAACCAGAAAAGATAAACTTTTGCATCGAATATGTTTCAAAAAAATACCACGCCACAAATTTAATTGTCTTATTTGCCCTATAAATTTACAGTTGAAATTGAAAAGTATTATAATTGTTATAATGTCTGAAGTTCGAAATATTTCGCGTTCAAAATCGATTTCCATCGATTCTTTAAAATAATGATTAAATTATCAATTAAATTCCGTATATTTCACAACTTCCGATCGTTAGAAACCGAATTCAATCTTTTATTGAAATTGGTGTCCAAGTCACGCGCGTCTGCGCTTGAGAGAGATGGGAAGATAGATAGATAGAGAGAGAGAGAGAGAGAGAGAGAGAGAGAGAGAGAGAGAGAGAGAGAGAGAGAGAGAGAGAGAGGCGATGGCGCCGACTTAAAAATGCAGTGTACAATCGATAGTTCCACGTTCGCCGAGGGCAAGACGCAGCAACTTATCGAGACGCCCATCACAGAGGTGCGCCATTTGACTCCCGCCCCACCTCATCTGCCTATTATGGAAACTTAAGCTCGACGCGCTCGTGCCAACATCCACGCTGACGCAACTTTTAATTAAATTATGTCTCGCGTCTGAGGTGTGTGTGTGTGTGTGTGTGTGTGTGTGTGTGCAGAATGAGAGAGAGAGAGAGAGAGAGAGAGAGAGAGAGAGAAGATCAGGTAGATTAAACGACAACAGCGGTCATCATCGCCCTAGCTGGTTAAGCTTCACATCCAAATTATTATAATGCACAAGATTAAATTATTCATTATACAAAGACGATGATACATTACACAAAATTTCGGCGAGGATGAATTTTTAAAAAGTTTGGGCTTTCGCGTCTCATTACTCGAGGGGGGACGGGGGTACGTAATGTAAAAAACATCCTCCGCCCCTCCCCCCTGAGATTTTCATCAAAGTGTCTGTCGAGGCGTGAATCGAGCGTGTATCTAAAAAAAGAGAAGAAATCTTTTAGAAAGTTTACGGAGGCGGCGTTTTCCCCGCGTGAGCCTATTATTTAAAACTTAGCAGACAGCAGGGGGGGTGGAAGAAACGTCGGTTGGGTTGTGAAAAATTATTTATCCATGAAGTTCTCGGAGTGCTGAATCTTTTAGGGGGGGGGGTCGATATTACCTCAATTCATCACATGTAATTTAAATAACTTCCAATTATATACAGACGTAAAGAGTAAAACAATATATTTCGTACATTTTATCGCTCGTGATTAAAAGAGAAAAATAGATAATGGAACTAGACGAGATCGAGTAAGAACAATTATGCTAAATTCGTCTTTGCAAATATAGAGGCTTGGATGAAAAATTATTTACTTAGTAACTTGATCATTTAAAAATTTTCCTTGCACGTTTCAGATTAAACCAAACTTATCTTACTGTGGAGCCCAACGCATACTTTGTAATACTGCTTTTTCATTTTATAATCTTCTTTCCACGCATAATTAATTCAGTAAAAATAAATAATACCTCATGCAATTTTAATGAGCTGATTAGCAAAATTAGTGCAGGAAGTAGACAATACAATGACTTTTCAAAATCGCTGCACAAATCGTTTCGTATCATCGTTTGTACTCAATCCTATCATTTAAATACTTATATTATATATATATATATATATATATATATATATATATATATATATATATAATATTGAAACTTCTTATGCGAAACATAAATCCATTATAAAATTAATGAAAGATTCGTTAAAAACTTAGTGATGCAAGAAAATATGTGGAGTGCTAGACAAAATATAGCTGTTCCTTTAAAGTACTGTTAAGTCATTCCGTCGCTGATCAGCATCGGTATTTGGAAGCATAAATAAGGCGACGTTAAATAAGATAAAAAAAGTACTTTCAATATGATTTAAGTCGTTTTCAAGAACGATAAAAGTTTACAGACAAAAATTATGTCAACTACATATTGATTTTTTTATCTAATAATTCCATTCCTCAACATCTGAATCACGTTTCGACAAATAGCAATTGGAATGGAAATTCGTCAACCAAAATATTCTCTATACATAGAGACTAACCGATTTTTAAAATCTACGTCTGCTTAACAACGGCACTATAACTAGAAGAGGGGCAAAATCGGGTGGTTGAGGAGAATTTCAAAAATTGCTCTCTTCTAAATGGCACGGATATCGTACGGTCAATCGAAAAATGCTATTGTGTATACGCCTCAAAATTTTGGCCGATCGCCAATAACATTGAAAGGAATAATAGAGCGAGATGCTCGGTGGCACTTCTTGCAGTATCTGACCGAGCACCCGGGTAGTTTTTCCGTTTCTATATAAGCAAGCGAGCTGTTTCTCGTAAGCTTGAGTTCGTTTAAATCGATCGCAGGGAATAAAATTATTGTTCAAAGTCATTTATTTTAATTGAGTTGATATCTCGGTCTTTGATGGATGACCCGTATTAAGACGGCCAATCTAAGCTTCTAATGGTGTATGTTAAACTTTCAAAATAATTGTAAAAATTTTCATACAATTGCACCGTAAGCAGTCAATATATAATTGGTGCGGGCTCGGAAATAGCAAAAATTGAACATTAGGCATGTAAACGATTCTGACCCTTTCGTCATCTTTAGAACGAAGTAAATTCTTTCACTTCAAGATGAACTGATTCCTCAACATATTCGTTAGTTTTCATTTGTCTAATTTTTGGTTCATTTACTGTACTGCGTGTTATGCCTACGCATTATCGCGTTTTTAATTTTTTATAGTTTCCTTTAATATTTTTGTAACGAAGTTATGAAATTATGCCATAAATTCCAAAAATTGATTCGTAAACGTATATTGTAATATTAGTTCAGAGCTAAATGCTTATGATTTTTTTTTGTAAAAAAAGAATTACCTAGTCATTCTTTCTTAACAATATTGTTATTATTCTCAAATTTCAACTGATGGTAATAAGAAATAAGTACGTAATTCTCAAATCAATGTTTAGTAGTTATAAATAAAATGATGCTGTATAGGGAAAAATTTGCTTCAAATTTCCAAAATTATCATTTTCGTAAAGGAATTGCTTTTTCGAATCATAATCGTGGGTCATTCATCGACTTTTGGTTCATTATTGCTAAATGCCATCTACATATTACTATCGTCTTCGTAAAAATAGCTGAATTGCCAATCAGGTTGCCGAATAAATATTCTCGTATGATTTATCATTTTAGCGTAACAAACGATATTTAACAATCAAGAATTTCTGCATAATAATCATTATCAATGAAAAATATGTTCGCGTAGCAGTGAAAAAAATTCTCCAAACCGAGCCAACTGAAGTACTTGAATTAAAAATATAAATTCAATATAACAAGAAAAAGCTCCCTTTTTTTGAGGCCATTCAATTTTTCTTTTTAACCTATATTTTTTGAGTATGTCGAAGATCGATTAATCTCCGCGCGGATAAAATCGGGCAATTTTCCTCGGAAATTCGATGATGGCTCTGGTTTACTTTAATGCGTAGATTTTACGATTCCGATGAAAACTAAGGCGATAAGGCAAATTACACGTCAACCGATTTCCAACTAAAGTGGCAAATCCCTTATATTGTTGAACGCCTTGAAGAGCAGTCACGGCTAAATCCGTTCAAGAGTTATACGATCCGATACTGTTTTCTTCCCGATCGATTTAGTTCGCCGTTTTGGTTAGAACAACTTTATTGTCTCAAAGCGAAAAATTGTATTTGACGCGTGACAATTTAGAAAACGCGAGACGATTAAGTAATAAATTTAATTTATTAGATCTGATTGAAATAGAAGAAAAAAAAATTTTAGTAAATTGAATAATTCTTAACTGAATTAATTTCAATCAGGAAAATAAATCGTTTCGAATACATTAAATTCAAACTTCGGGTATTTTTTTATTTATTATTGAATTCGCATGATTGAGTGTTATGGATTAGTTTAATACTTTCATTTAGGACAGTATGAAGATATTCGGGGGCGGGGAGGGGACGATACTTTCATTGAGGCATAAAAAATTGTCAAACATCCAGCAGAAATATTTTATTGTATCAGGGAAAACGTCAGTTTTATATGATGTATATTAATTTTAAGGTCACCATTACAATCCTTAGATGATCGATTAGCATGGATGTCATATAACTTTAATAATATATACGAAGCCTTGATTTCGAATTAATCAAATTCAAGAAAGTATATAAAACGTTTCTTCGCCATGATTTTAAAATTAAAACTATCATCTCTCGTTCAATCTATATTATTATTATAAAACATTTGAATTTTTAAGAATTTGTACATTTCGCTTATCGACGAAAATATTATATATTATTCTGAACATCCATAACTTTACATAATGTTATGTTATATAATGTTTGTAAAAGAATTTTTAAAGTGTATTATTTATTTATTTGCATTTATGTAAATTTATTTTAACGTTTTGAATTGAGTTGTGTTAAATGGGAGAAAGGTATAGTTAAAATTAGTATTTAACTAAAAATTATTAAAATGTTTTTATTTAAACTATATTTACAAAAAATTAGAATGATATTGATTTTAAAAAGTATTGCTGATTTTTATTGATCGTTATTAACGTAACGATCCTGAAATATACTCCGTGACCAACGTAATCATGTTAATTAGAAAGGGAGTCCTTGAGCGGAAAATTAGAGCCGAGAAAAGCAAGACCTGCAGTCGGATTGGTGGATTTCCAATAGACCATATATATGCACGAGCACAAGGGAGATAGAGAATAACGAATGGAGCTCGTGAGACGGCACAGCCGGAAGCGATAGTGAGAAAGAGAAAGAGTGAGAGAGATAGCGCGCGAGAGAAGGGGAAACAGAGCAAAACATCAGCAACTATCAGGCAGCGATAGCAGATTCTGAAGGCGTGAAACCAAATGTAGCGGTGATGTCAGCGTCTCAGAGGGTGTAAGTGTGCGCGCGCATTAGCGTGTCTGTGTATATGCGAGCGGGCGCACGCACGTATTTGTACACGTCCAGTATGCTATTAGATGGAAGCAGGTCGCGCTGCCGTGGCCTAATTTTCGACCGCATATCCGAAACCTCACCGATCGTACTACCGTTGCCCTTGGTGCTGCTGCCGCCACCGCTATCGCCAAGTCTGCTCTGTCGGAGACAATTGGCAACGCCACGGCTCGGCGTCGATAGCCAGAGATCGGCTAGGCCCTTTGACGCCCTTTGTCGCCGCTCACAGTTACACGCAGCAAACGGACGTAATTGGACGCCAGCTCGATTCGCGTATCGTGCACGTCTTCTGTTACTTACAACATATGGATGATACGACTTCTTCGAAAAATCGCGTAACCATGACAGCCCACGAAGTGTCGTCGGATATCCGGGCACGCTGGTACGATAATTCTGAAAATGTCAGTGACATTCACGAATATATTACACGAGTAGAAGAGATATTAATGAGGAACTGGGTGAGGACAATTCAATTGATAATATAATTTCTGACTGATCATAGTTATATCAACGTTTACTTAATAAAATCGATAACAGGGCCTTTTTCTAAACTCTCATTTCAATATCTGGCCACTTTTCCATTCGAGAAATTTACCCATCTGGACATTCTCCACTTGGCTCAAAATTCCAGCTTGGGGATAAGACTTCCCAGAAAGAACAACTGTTGTTTTTCCAAAATATAAAACTAGAAGAGAACAATAACCGAAGAATTTGAATTGTAAATATATGTAGATGAGGAAACATACGACTTAATTAATAGAACTATTCGAGACGCATCGAAAATTCAGAAGCAAGGTACTCGCAAAAAGGGAGTTTCTGAAGTTCTAGAAGTTGGCTAAGCAAGAATAATTAAGTCATGATAACGATAAGTCATGATAACAATAATTGAGATGAGACAGTGAGGCCAAAAAATAAGGGAACTAGATCTAGAGATTTAGAAGGAACTGAAATCGAGGAAAAATTACCAAGTAATAACAATATATCAAAAGTAGTGAGACGGACAATTGTGATAGTGTGTAGAGAATTTTAGTAATAGACATTCCAACCCTGGCCTAAAAATTCACAAATTGGTATACGTAACGCAGACATTGCGTGTTACATTACGTGTACGACATTGCGTATTTAGAACTAAGTACACTAGTAGTCCTGATTACACTATAAATTCTCAGCTAAGATTCTATAGATTGTTTATAAAAAAAAATATGTCAAGTAGCGGAACTGGTATAAACTACTTTGTGTCAAGGAAATACTATTTTTCTTTAGGTACCATTAAAAATGTTTTCTTATACAAGTTTATAAAATAATATTCTCAATACAAAACATATACGATTCTTTGACATATGTAAGTACTTGCCTCAATTCAAAAGGTCGATGTCGTTGTATTATTTTAAATAACGAATCCAGTAAAAACGCTAAAAGATGCATGTTTGTAATATCTATCTATCTATCTATCTATCTAAATGTCCGTATTCGTAGTGTATTATCTATTGCCATCGTGATCGAAAAGTAATAGTCCTTTCCGCATTGCGTACAATATAATACTTTTTTACATTTGCGCTTTATCTCTCGCTCTCCTCTCTCTCTCTCTCTCTCTCTCTCTCTCACACACACACACAACACACACACACACACACACACACTCATTCCATTATACCCCACACACATAATTTCAGTTCACGGTGCAAAGTACTCTCAGCCTTGCATTCGAGGCAGGGGGCGGTTGGAAATTCGCGCTGTTTCGACCCGTGAAGGCTTTTTTCCTCCCCCCTTGCCTTCCTGGCCGCGAGATAATAAATGTAGGTTTACCATGCGGCATCAATCATTTTTACGCGTGTGGACGCCCGCGGTCCGATGCATCTAACGTGACTTTTATGGAACGCGCAGCCATCCCGCGAGCGCTGTAAATCTTTTTCTGCCTCGTGGAAGGAAAGTCGTGATCACTCTCTATCTCTATCTCTCTCTCTCTCTCTCTCTCTCTCTCTCTCTCTCTCTCTCTTAGAAATTAAAGTGCATTTACAGGCGTGTTATTCTGCAAAGGGTAGAAATTGCCTCGTCGCTAATTAGTTGTTCGATGTATTAATGGAAGCGTAATATTGACAAAGTAATAGTTTCTAGCTTTATATGTGTCTCGATTCGATTTTTAATCTTTTAATACTTAATCAATATACCAATTAATTATCCGACCCTCTATCTTTTCGACTCATTTTAATGTAACAAAGTACAATTAACGCATACAAATACAATGTATTATATATTAAATGAAGAATTTATTTATAAAATCTATTCATTAAACTTACAGATCTGATCTGGTGATAGCGCCATAGACGTGAGCCAGAAAGGTAGGGCGAGCAATTGTGCATGCAGGCAAACAAATTGGAAATTAATCAATAAGCGAGCTTACTAACTTTCTAATGTTTTTTTCTTGTAATAAAACTAGGATTGAAAGTAATACAATAGTATCGAATGTATTACCTTTTTTCACTTAATAATAGTTACTAATACATGCTAACAATGTGAATGATTAAAAATAATAAAATTAACATTGATTTTGATTAAATATAATGAAATTGAATAAAAATTCCATTTTTGCTGTCTCGTTTCTGAATAGTAATATTTTAGGAACATCGAGAGATGACAAGCCCAGATTTTGCTGATCTGGCGAAGCATTAAAAATATGTACGAATCATAAAAAAAAACAAAAGAATCAAGAAGATAACGGGGTATGAATACAAAAACAATTCATATATATATATCTAAATTATCGTATTTTTCTATGGTTTTTATAGGAACTTTTCAAATTCATTTATTATTTTCGGTAGGTCAAATACAATTTAGCTTAAATTTAAATCAATCCATAGCCACACACATACGCGCGCACACGCACATCTATTATATATATATATATATATATATATATATATATATATATATATATACCCTAATTATATCATTTATTATAATCCTTGTTTAGTAGAAATTAAAGAATTATTTATTGGAAGATGTTTTTCTATAAATTTTATTAACAAGATATTTACAATAATAACTCAGATGTAAATCAATTAATAAATCAATCTCCGTGATTTATAAATTATATATTCATTTAGCTGTATAATTAATAAAAATTGATTCAATATGAAGTAAACGATAATAATTTCGATGGCGATTAATGTTCACAGATATGAATTTTATAACGGGAGTTAAATGTAAAGTGCCCCATAAAAATATTTACTTACAAAGTAGCTACAGCAGCAGCTGACTTCTAAAATAAATTCTTAAGCCATTTTCGAAACAGCCCTTCATATATTATGAAATATACGGGCGTGACGGTACATTGTCTCCTCCTCGCTTTACAACGATATACAAACGCTTTTAATATGTAAATCAAGAAAAATTACTACTTCGCGAAAGATAATATATTATTTCAACGGTTTTATCATATGGCTTTAATAATGTTTGCTAGTCAACTTTTACTAACATAAATTTTAGTTATTAATATACACCTTGTTCCTTCTAGAGATGATTATTTTTAATATTTTACCTTGTATCTCTTCTCTATGTATTAAAAAAAGAGAAATTACTACGAAATTTTTTGCGCGTAACTTTTTCAAATGTGCATTTGTATCGAGGATGATTAGAGTTACTAAATATCTGATACCTTACGACCAATCAATTTCTCCCGAATGATCGAAATACCGAACAAATGAAAATATTACCAACTGCCAAACTCGAATTCAAATCTTTTCGAGCCACGGGTCATATATATATATATATATATGGTTGCTCGTCTATGCATCTTCTTTCTCTCTCTTTCGTTTCCTCTTTCAAACTCCAAACTTCTCAGTGAAAAAGAGCCGTGCATTATAGATGGAGCCTATATATATATATATATATATATATATCTCTAGGATGGAAAGCCGAAACTTGCAACCATGCAACTTTTACCCAAACCGGGCAATTATCGCCGAGTCGAACGAGCTGTCTCGCGTCTCGGGGAAGTTCGACCGTGGGATTTTCATTCGAGCAATCTCGTAAAACGGCCCGCAGCCCTTGCCCCGTTCGCTCGATTTCCAAGCAGCGGGGGTGAGCGCGGGAATTTCGGGCGCGAAAGAGTCTCTTGGAGAGTGGGGGGGGGGGGGCACGAGAGATGGAAACGAGAGATGGAAAATTTAGAAGGTATCGCGGGAAAGATTTGTTTTGAAGCTTCTTTTGAGTTCTCCATTGATATGATTCAAGAACGGTAATGAAATTATGAAATCATTAAATAGTATTTATTCAAATGTGAATGCATAATGTTTACATTATTTTCTGGACTGCTTTTATTATTTCGCAGTTTCACGAATATTTTCTATTCTTTTAATATAAGTAATAAGAAGATTATTAGATTAAAAAGTTGAATAATTTTTTGTTTCCAAGACAAGGACGATATCATATTTCAATTTGCAAGGTTCTATTCCGTGAAGCAGTTTCACAAAAATTTACTTGAAGATGGTTAAATCTCATTTTGTGATCAATTAATTCCACCACGTCAAGATTCCTAATATCTTCAAAATAATCTGTTGAAAAATTCCCAAAATCTTTCAACCTTTAGCCACTCAGTCCCAGTAAATTATTGATTATTAAAATCAATGAACTCATATTCCCTTATAACATCAATAGGTCGGACTGCAATATCCTCAAAATCCACGAGACCTCGGTATAAACGATAATAATAAAGGCCCGATGCACGTTATAATTTAGCCATATATGATTCTAGAGATTTGAACTCAGATTCTTTGATTAATCCATAATCTCGTCACCCGGTGATAATGCAGCTTCCGCTAAAAGAGCTTACTAGCACGTGATTCTTTGAATGTAAACACACAGGAATAAGTCTAAAAGAGCGACAGGGCATGATATTCTTACTCTTAAAAGTATCTTATATATCTTTTTCGCACGGAGTTCTGAGATTTTGGGGATTCTCTAACATGTTGAGCATGTGAGGGCATTGAATGGCCAATGGCTGGACAGTTTGAGTCTTGCATATTTTGTTTTAAGAATGTAGAGAATTTTTATACGATGAGATTAAATTGACATTTAATTTATATTAAAAATATTGAGTAATTTGAGCAAATTTTTTATTTATCTAATTATTTATTTATCAATGTTTTGAAATTATATACTTTTATATGTTGATATATATTTATCGCTTTTACAAAACGAAAATTGCTTGAAAATGTTCGTCTAACTGTATACAACAGATAAACTTCTTACAATCTTTTACCATTTCTATAGTCCGTCCACGTCCGCATCCAAAGCAATTGTACAAAGCCTACCCCCCTCGCACGCCTCGCATTTTCCCTATATTATAAATACTGATCGACGAAAGGCTCAACGACCCGCGAAATGGACGGGGATTCGCCAGAATTTCTCGCGGTCCTACATAATGCGCCGTGGAATTATTCGAGGTGGCGCATTCTTTTATCGCTTCTCCTCAAGAGCGCGGGACGCGGGAGGGGGAGGGGGGTTGGAGACAGGAGGGCAGTAAATCGTCGGCGCGTGTCGTTGCCACGGGTACCCCTCTTTCGGCGCTCGTATAAATTTCAACGGAGGCGCGCGGCGAGCGCGATTTCGCGCGAAGGAATGAGAAAGAGAGAGAGAGAGAGAGAGAAAGAGAAGCGGACTCTTCGACAGAGAAAGTATGAATTCTTGGTTTTGGAAGATCTGGGCATTATTAGCTTATCCACTTTGGTAGGTTTGTTCAAGAAATTGTAGGACTAAGTGAATTGTAGCTGTTGCTTTGTTCCCGGCTAATTGGCGACTATTCAATTCGGACATCAGAATCCATTATGTCATGATGGACGGATATGAAGCGTACAGATAGTGGATAATGAGACAAAAGAGAATAGAGTTGGCAAAAATTAATTTAGTTCGATGTTAATACCACGCTTATATACCTCTATAATTTCTTCAATTCATAGATCTTAATTAAAAAAATTTTTTTTACATTTGCTTGTAATTAATTTTATTAAAGTTGTATTATCGAAATTCAAATTTATAAAAAAATGACCATTAAAAGAATATGATGACTCAAACAAGATTAAATTTTCTACTGTATTATTGAGCAGCGAGTCAAACTAATTTGTCAATATTAATTTCAACAAATAATGGCGTTGAAAAAAGAATATATGTAGAGAGGAAATTAAGTAAACGATTTTTATTAAAAAATCATTAAGAAAGAATCTTTTAAACATTTTTCCAAATACAATAAACATGTGCTTTTAATATAATTGCCACATACGTATTAAAATCGCCTCTAACATGTCTAGCCCGCTGAAGTACGGTCAGTGATTCAAGATTTCTCACCATTTGAAGATTCATCTAAGAAGTTTGAATAAGATTGAGATAGTTCCAGCGAATCCACAGAAATCAAATGAGCGATCGAAACGATTCGAATTCTAGTGAAAATGCCTTGCTAACGTTTGAACGAGCATTCGAAGTCTTCGAATGACGTCGCAGATGATCTCTGAATTCTTAAAGAGTTCGAATGATTTAGCGGGGAACTCGTGAATTCTCATGGAGCTCGAATGATTTCCCACTATACGAATGGGTTCTCAAAGTCCTCGCAAAATTCAGACGCGTTCTTAAAGAGTCCGGGCGAGCGCGCCAAGTTCGAATTAGTTTCCGCGAATTCGTAATGAAATTATCGAGTTTCTCGCGTGATAAATCGCGCGCGCAGTGCCACGCGCGCGATCGCACATTCGAAATTAATATGCAATGGGACGTACGGACGAACTCGTACGAAAAGCTCATTCGAACTCTGCGCTGGGAACTTATTCTATCTCTGCGAAATCGTTCGAAATCTTCGAACTGTACACCGCGGCTGATGGAATAAGTTCTCAGACGGTCACGTGATAAACAGCTACGAATGATTTTTAACGTAAGTTCTATAGGCAGTTTCATTGGTAGGGGGTGGGGGATCCATCCCGGATCCACTCCTATAAACTATACGGCACTGATGCATTATATCGGTGTATAAACACGTTTTGATCTCGACCGACTGCAGAATTCAAAAAGTTTGTCCAACTTGCCTATGTATACGGAATATAAACTAAGCCGGGACGAAAAAAAAGTGCGGAAGATGCGCCAGGAGAAGTGAATTGTATATATCTATATACACACGCACACACATATCCAGATGACTGAAGTATATCCGGGTAGACGGTATGATAGAAGAGGGGTAAGGAACAAAGCTGGAAAAGAACAGGGAAATAACTATATAGCTTACCTTGCATATGAGGGGTCGGGGTTGGGGGGAAGGCTCGTTTAAACTTCTCGACGCTTCTGTACAATGCGGATCTCCAGGGATGGGAGTCTATAACGAGGGCAACGTACAAGGGCCGTTATCTCGGTGGTTCGTCGCCAGATGTTCCCCGTGCCTTGTACAAAGACGTGCTTTTTCGAGGAGGTGGGAGAAGGAAAAAGGAATACGAGGAAGAGGAGGCCACGCAAGTTCGTTGTAAATCCTTGTATGAACGACAGAGGGACGCGCGAACGCTTGGATAATATGTGTATTACTATTATATAGAAAAGTTGGTCTTAAGTTCGTGAAAGACCGTCTCCGCTTTCGGCGCACTTGTTTTTCTCTCTCGACTGGACTTCTCGATGAACGGTGCAGATGGATTTTGGAAAAAGAAGAACTTGTATAAGAATTCCCGATTGTGTAGCTTATTAGATTCTGATCTGTATACATTACTTTATGTCAGGGATTTTATAAAAAATAATTTATTAGATGGTTCGAGCACACCTTGAAGCCGGTCTTCAATTTCTTGAAAAAGAAAACAATAGATTTTGATAAAAAATTAATCCAAGTTTTAGGTCGAAATTTTTGTGAAAAGTCATTTTGAACATAGTACCAATTACATGGTCCATTGAAAATTTTTATTTAACTGTTTTACGTAGAAGCTGAAAATCTAACAAAAGAAACGAAGCATTGATAGTAGAATTGTTAAACTTTAGATTGATATTTTACCATATACATCATCCCGATTAAATAAAAACTCTAGTTAATTATCCCTGTTAGAAACCGGTGTATTTTCATGATTTAAGATCAACAAGACTTCAAAAAATCAAATGAAATTGGAAAGGAATTAAAAGTTATTCCATTATTTATTATAAATTATAATAGTACATATCAAAACACAAGCGTATTCATTTTTGTAACATGTACTTGACACGGTTATGCTCGAACCACTTGAAAATACATTAAATAGAGTTACATATCGAATGATTAATCAAAATTTATTTACCAGAACCTCTACCTATCGACACAATGCCTGAGGTCGAATGAAAATCTTCATTATTATCCAACTCAATATTTACCCAATTATATAGAAATATTTCATCACAATTTGACATTAGGCATGGACATTTACTTTAGCTATGCAATAATATATTATCAAGGAGGCAAAAATGTCTTTACAAAAGTACCTGCACACCCAGCTATAAAGAAAAATAAATTTTTACAAAAGCTTTCATTAGGTTTTCTTACATTTTTTTTCTTCGAGACTTGTATAATGAGAAATGACTGATCGACATCTTTCCTAAATCTATATATATATATATATATATATATATATATATATATATATATATTCGACGTATAGATTATACTGCGTTATTTGCGTTGGGCTTATCGTCGCTGCGATACCGTGGCCAAGAGCCGTCATCCGCTGTTCGATCGGTTCGATTTTACTGATATATATATATATATATATATATATATATATATATATATATATATATCGAAAGTTGGTCATTGACATGAATGATGAGGGTACACGGGATTTCTGTTTTTCTTTTTTTTTTTTTGCTCAAAATCTGAAATTTATTGACCCGCTACACATAAGCATGAAGTAAGGCCTTTCGATAAGAAGAATTTCCTATATAATATATATAGGAAATAAAAATATGATGAAAAACGATACTGATGTAATAGGTACACGTATGTATGTATTTGAAAATGAGAAATAGTATAATAATTTTCTAAAAGTATAAAAGTATCAATATCGAAAAAGTCAATAATTTGTTGGAAAACGATTAGCAAAACCGATGCACACGTTCTGGTTCAAGCTTATCTTACTGTACTCGTTCATGAGATAATCAGGTACTCTAATATCAGACGCAAAGTGAAAAATCGTAAATGGTTCAGTTAATTAATAAATTTTAAAAACTTCTTATTTGTATGATAACGCGAAAAATATTTATTAATCTTAACTGCAAAATTAGCAGAATTTCGAAGAAGCAAAATTAGGTTAGCATAGATGAAACTTCCTTCCCGAGATCGAACTACAGCACTGGTCATAATTTAATTGGATCAATAATCGATAATTTTGTATAACGTTCCAGCTTGATTACAAAAGTTAAAAATAAATCACGAGACAGGAAATGTAACCTCGAAGGAGGCAACTGAACTATTTCAAATTTCATTTTGATAAGGTAGTCCATGATGAAAAGAGATAATGTACTTAACAGTTTTTTTTTCCCTTTAATTACGCCTCTATTTATGTTATAGTAAATTTTTTGGCGAAGTGGAGAATTGAACCCAAAGTTTGAGTCTCCTTTCCTCTTTCTCCCTCTGTCTTAGCACCGAGGACTTGATCTATTTCGTTAGATGCATTAACGAGCATTATGACAATGAAATACCATTTCGTTACCAAACGCATGCTTGATGTCGATCGATCTCGATAGCACTCAATCGACAGCATGTGCCCCCATCCATAAATATTGTCATACGGCTCCGATCTGCATCGGATCGTATCTGTCATTTGCTTTTACTTTCAGTAATCTGCGATAATAGGATATAGTTAAGTTTGAAAATGCTTTTCAATGCAATGATAAATTATATATAAATTTTAACAATAAATTAAGAAAAATACTATTGACGAACAATAGCAGAAGCTCAGATTGAATATTGGACAATCTCGACAGACATACGATCGCGATATCTACTAATATATTTAACAGTTCAACTTCTCTGTCGTGCGCCGACGTTATCGTGGCTTCAAAGATAGATTGATAATCAGAGTTTCATTTTGAAAAAACTTTCAATATTTAACAAATACGGAATTAATTGTTGGAAATTTTTGTTGTCGTCTTATTTGATAATATTTGGTCATAAAATATTGGAACAGAGTGTTAAATAATTTTCCCCATTATATTTGTAATTTAATCATTGGAATTAGAATTTACAGTCGTAACTGTATTTTTAATAATTTAATTTGAAAACAGTTAGAATAATTAAATAAATTGCAACTTTATCCGATGAAAAATAAAGAATTTATCTAGAGTAAAACGCGATTAAAGAATTACTTTTTTAAGCTTCTAAGTTAAAAGAACCCCTAAGTTTTTGTAATTTACGATAATACTGATATTATTCTACTAAAAATCATGTTCTTCAAAGCTAGAATAATTTATGTAATGTTCATTTGCAAATAACGAAAGTTTAATACGAGTATAACACTAAAAATCAACATAGATTCATAAAGAGCTATATTTATCACATATGTAAAATATAAATATATAATATAATATATTATATAATATATTATAATATAATATAAAACAATCATCATTCATTTAAATTATGAAAGTACTGATTCGCTATTGAAAACTGGTTGAACTATATATACTTCCTGTTACCAAGTCCACAGTTTGTTCTCAAGAACGAGAGGGCGACCCACATTTCTGGGGCACACGCGCATACAAACACACATACACACACGCACGCGCGCGCGCCTATAAGTTTTACGAAAATATTAAATGATAATCTACCCTGTTATGCGTTCTTAGCCCCTTGTAAAAAGTTATCGAACCCCCCCCCCCTCCTGCGCCGCTCCGCTCATTCGTCAGCGTAGCGCAGGAAAAAAAACAGCCTCCCCCATCGTCGATCACGGCCGACCCCCTTCGCGATGACGCTCCCGCCAGCAGCGCGACGGGGTCCATCGTCCCATCGTCGTGGGGCCTCGCTCGGAAATCCCCCCGCGTTCACGACGCTCGCCCCTGTCCGTCACGTTTGCACCCCTCCGACGGCCAGGTTCGCGCGTTCACCGAGGCGCGAAAAAAAAACACGTCGCGCGCCGTCGTCGTCTCGCTTGCTTCCTTGTACTCTCTCTCTCTCTCTCTCTCTCTCTCTCTCTCTCTCTCTCTGTTCTCCGCTAATTATATGCCGATGGGTCCGAAAGAAAGAGGCGGCTATCCATCGAGTGCGACTGACAAAACCGTAAATATGGATATGTTATATATAGGTGACAGCCTCGTTGCCCCAGATCGATCATCCCCTCTCCCCACCTTTACCCCTATGTCTTCCTCGTTAAACATAGCGTCGCATACTGTTGAGCAAATGCGGGTGTCGCGTCTCCCTGATGTATATATGTATGTATGTGTATGTAAATATATATATATAGATCTATATATATATATATATATACACACACACACACACACACACACATATAATAATGCTTACTTATGCGTCCACGAACGCGGAATCGAACGAAAGGGATGTGCGTCGGTGCGTCGAGCACACGAATTTACGATTACATATGGGGTGTGGGCTAGGTGCCCATGATCACGCGACGCTTTATGAAATTATAGTCGCGGCGTAATTTTGGCTGTTGGGCGAGGCTATATATATATATATATATATATATATATATATATGCGCATTCGAGCTTTATTCGCTACCTGTTGCAATTGCACGAGTCCCTATTGTGATCGAGGAAATTTGCCGTTGAACATATGAAATTGTTCTTTGCGCAGTCTTAATGTGCAGTTATTCATTCGAAGAAACGAGTAACCGCATTTATCCTGTCAAGTAATTATTTATGCACGTAGACTTACTATTTAGTAATTGAATACGGCTCTTAATTAAACCAGAGAGTTTTTCGTCTCAGACGTAATAGCTCTTAAAAGTTTTTATTACTTCTAAAAGTCACATTCTTTTCATTCATAAGTATCTAATTAATCGTAGAGAAATATTAAAATGATTTTGGTCCAGCTGTTTAATATGCCGATATAACTGTATCAACATTGTCTGGTCCGTAAGCCAAAATTTAAATATACAAAAATTTAAATACAAGTTAATATTATGCATGATTAAGTATATTATCCATAATAATTGTATTAATTATTGAAACAGTTGGCTCGTTATACAACGTATAACCCATAAGATATTTAGAGAAACTGAATTGTTGCTAGAATAGTTGCTGTACCTCATTGTTGAAATTTTGTATATTTCACAGTTTAGATAAGTAGATCATTGGATATTGTTAAATCTTTACCATTTTTTACTAATTTTTTGTCATTTTTTATTATTACAACTCATTATCTTGTAATGTATAAAACTTTTTACACACACACACGCATACAGAAAGAGAGAGAGAGAGAGAGACAGACAGATACATAGATAGACAGGTAGATTTATATTATAAATTCTACTATAAAACTTGTACATGTATATATATATATATATATATATATATATATATATATATATATATATATATATATATATATATAATGGTATATTAAGTACTTTGCGGCAAATCAAATAAATGGAAAAAATCTGTTCTTGCTTTTTTTTAACGAAACTTCGCTTTATAAGGGTTGCCATAAATCAAAACGACATTAGCTCGTAAAATTTCCCCCCCCGCAAATCGGTATATCTGAATTACGTACAGTACTAATAATACGTGCTGCAGAAGACCATCGTAACTTTATTATTAAATTATTTAAGTACTTACTTTATTATTAAAGTGCGTGTGACAATTAACTTGACATATTATTATTATTATTACTTTTTGTTTTTTTTATTTTAGCGAATTATTAAGCTTTCGAGAAAATACGGTCGTTTCATTAGAAAGCAAAGATTTGCCGCGACTCGCGCAATTTGGCATTGAATGCTTCCATTTGAATCAGTGTAAGCTGCGTATTTCTCCTATAAAATCTCTGTTTTTCAAGGCGAACATTACTCGTCCGATTAGTCACGTTGATCGATGATTATATTGTCAAAAATCTTACAGCAAATGTACCGCCATTATATTACCATCCAATACGATCGAATATCCTACCATTGTATAAGCTCGCATAAACGCGCAACCGAACTTTTCTAGAGAATCTAATGAAATGGACAATAATCGGATTGCCGTTAACAAAGCCGCGTGTTTCGAAACCTCATGATATATATATATAAACAGAATTCTGTAGAATATCAGCGAATATCAAAGCTGTCTTGATTACGTCACTAGCCAGGCTCACAGAGGGTCCAAATGACAGTATTTCAAATTCATGCGTATTATGCACCAGCTACGCGATTAAATATTTCGCAACAATATACCGGCAGATTAAGAGCTGAATTAAAATTATTATGTAATACGCGAATATTTCGAATTTTAATTTAGCGTCGAGATTTTTCTTAGAAAATTTTTCAAATAAATGTGAGCTGAGTATCGATGAAAAATTAATTCGAATTCGTTGAGATTGGTGTGCATCGTAAAGATACCGCTGAGTCTATCATATAGAGCTGATGGGTCTATCCTGACGGGTTTATCCCGATTATTATATTACGAAACACCCTCGACGAGCTGGAATTTTACACATTCTCATATCTTTAACGTTATTTATTTTTTGCAATATTCCGTCGCACCCAAGCTATTTAAATAGAACTTTAAGTATAACATATGACCGTAACGTCGCCTATTGTGTTTACATTTGTAACATTTCGCTCCTGTCACACCAATGAATAGCGATTTTAATAATGATAAATGAATACGGCCAAGTTTTCAATAAAACCGGAACAACGGCGATAACCATGGTTAAATGTATTTATTTTCTTGAAGAAAAAAAAATAGAATCCTAGCTAAACAGTGCATGAATTTAAAGCGAAGCGAAAGCATATTCTTCCAACTTAAGACAAAGCGCGTTAGATCAAGAACGATCCATCTAAGATTCCAAAACTCATCCAATGAATCGCGCCTCCTCGAGCGAATCACGGCCTTTTCTTAACTCCTGCTAAACGTCCCGTTACGCAACTCCCGCCCCTCTCCACTCGCCCCTCTCCCTGCTCCCGACGTGTGCATTCTCGTGCACGCGCGCATGCCCCTCCCCCTCCCGACTAGCCGCAGGGGATTTCCCGAGCGTACGCGTTCGCTCCGTAAACGTCATGAGGGTCCGGTTTTGGTTAGACGTCGTGCGCGCGGCTTATTATCGATAAAGACTCTAACGCGTGGCGCTCGAAATACACAGGTAAGTACGAAGTTTAATAAATATTCGGTATATTTACTATCTCTATTTTATAAAAAGGTATTTCCTTTTATTTCGGTGTGAAATTTCAAGGCAATCTCGTTAAATATTTTTTTATTTCGCGCATCGATTCTTTGAGTATGAGGGGTAAATCGTGTGTCATTGGCGACGTATTATTACTTGAATTGAGTACGTCACGCTGCGATAGTTCGCTTTGACGCGCGTTTGCTATATTTAAATTTTATCAATTTTAATTTGCCTTTTATTTATGTATCGAGATGCCGTTTTTACCTCGCATAAATGCAATTAATGTCAAAATGAAAAATTAGAAAAACCACTGTTCTATATAGCACATTGACGTAAGAAGTCTGTTCTATTGAGACGTATTGAAATTACTTTTAAAGAGCTATCGAATAAGCTGTTTGGATCTCTATCTACTTTCCTCAATGTGAATTAGCCACATAAAACAGAAGTATTATTAAATACTAATTGTCGAAGACTCAAAAATAATTCAAAAAAATTTTCTAAAAGATACAGTAATAAACATAATTTTTAACCGACGCCATATTATGTTTAAATTATCGGGGCCAAACGGCAATAGACTGGACTCGGACTGGACCGTTGGCATTTGAAACGGGTACATCTGTATACATACATACGTACATAGTAGAATGAAAGAAAAGAGTATATAACAATAAAAGCGCAAGCGGGAACGAGGAGTTTAATTGAGTTGAAAAAGCTCAAGCCCCCTCCCCCACCCTCGCGCTCGTATTATGCAATTATATGTGCACTCTCTCGGCCGAGCTTGGGAAATTACAATGATAATGGCTCGCGCGCGCGCGCCTCGAGATTGCGCCGGACGGCGACGGCGACGTACTCGAGTCCGTGGCAAACGGGCTTAACAAATTGCCGTCTGACTCGCGGCCGAACGAATTAACGAAAGGACTTGGAGGGAACGGGATGGCCCTGATTTTAACATCGTGACGTATATATATATATATATATATATATATATATATAGCATAATAATATATATATATATATATATATTATCGTTGCTTTCGTCCGATTCGAAGATACAGTAGTAGTCGGGCATTAAACAGCCAAGCAAAGGGGGAAGTGCGACGTCGTTAATTAGCAAATAATGTTTTTGCTCAAATTCTTTTCAAAATATACAGATTTTTTAAATTCTATTCTTTCTAGTGAATGTCTATTGCCACCAGCATCGAGTTTAACGCGAGAAATATAATCGATTTTGATATCTAACAAGAATCATTCGCCCAAAAAGGACGATTCACGAGGTCATTTCGAGGAGAACGAGTTTCTGCAAAATTTCAATTTCAATACGTATATATATATATATATATATATATATATATATATATATATATATATGTTCCTAACTTAAAATAAAGAAACTCGTCGAGAAGAATGAAGAGCGTATTTCCGGATTTTTTTTACGACGGATCCGTCAATAAGTATAAAAAAAACTAGGTTGACGACTTCGATTTGGAGAATATAATATAGTCGAAGTACGGGGGATAAATTTTTATTTTTTATATAAGATAGCGTTAGTATTTCGTGAATACGTCGTCGATAGTGGCTTTAGATTAGGGGCTCTCGTGTTCAAATCATTATCCATCGTGAGCTCAAGGATTATTATCAGTGCCTTTATATCGAATCCATTGGAAACTGATTATTTTAAAAATTCGACGAATTCCATTAATAATCGATGGTGCGTAATGCAAAGCGCTTCAAGGATGAAAATTTTAATACGTTCAATTGAGATTTATTTTTTTATAATTGAATCCCGGCGTATGCGCGAAAGAAGATTAAAAAATCTGACGTTTCCATACAGAAGAGGAGATCCGAGGCGATCTGCACGCTATATTTTCTAACTATGAAAGAGTTTTTTAGGATAAAATTCTTATTAAAAAAAAGGTTCGATAAAAGAGATATTACATATTTTATCAAGCTATTGAAACGGAGCTTTTCCGCATTCAAATCTGTATACAGTGTCTATATATAGTTTGTGAATCTGGAACGACTTACACCGTCAATTTATAATAATTAATATTCATGTTTTCACGTTTCGTCTGCATAGATGAGAAATATTGATTATATATAATATCAGAAATTAAGAGGAATTAAGAAACAGAATGTAGGAATAAGGAAATCAGAGAAGGGATGAAAATACAAAAGGGGTCGTGGTGCGAGTTCCCAGTCAGTCGTTGATCAGAGCCTGTCGTTCATTGTTCGTCTCTCGCGTCTTAGTTGAATGTTTCTCAGCCGCTCTAAAAATAGTGAGAAGTGTAAAAAATAACGGTTATAAAAAATATTACGAACATTGCCATCACGATCCTTATAATAGAAATAGTGAATTTGATGCTAGGTCAATATAGTGAAAACAGTGAAGATAAATAGATGTTGCTGGAAAATGTCGGGTCTGGTGCGTTTTATCCTTGATTATTATTCTTGCTAGAAATAAAACTTCTTATTAGGAACGTATATCGTTCACGATGCACACGGCTAATACTTCAGAATACAAGTATTCAGATACACTCAGATAACTCGTGTATTTTTTCGACGTCGAAATTTTTCTGAATTTTTAAATAAGATCCAGATAATTCTCCATTATATTAATTAAAAATTTCAATTTATTCCGATTTTAAAATTAAGAATTGCAAGCAAAAAATGTATAAGTACTGCAAGCCTCCGTAGGCTTTTTTACAGATTACTTCGGGAATAATCTTTTAAAATTATCCAAATTTGACCGGTCAATCGGCCATTTTGCATTTATTATTTTTTATCTCCAGAATTGTATTGACGGTGATCGACATTTTTTTTAACGTTCTCAATGTTAACACGGTACATTTTCAAGTTTATAAAAACGTTTTTATGATTTAAAAATTTTTTTTATAATTTAACAGGATCCTTAACTATCTCAAAGCGAGATGAGTTCTTAAGCTGTGCTTAATTCATCAACAATCGATCATGATTTGGTTTTACATTGGCTATCCCAGATCGCTTTTCAGCGGCATTTGTGACATTTAAAAAATTTTTGAAATCGCGATCCTCCAAGCTTTGATCCCAGACGGGACGCAGAATTGGTATGAGCTTTCTTTGGCATAGACAAAAATGATACAGAATAATTAATAGGGGATTATTCCGTCTAAAAAAACGCACTAAATCCAACAAAGACTTGATAACATATAAATATAAATATATATATATATATATATATATATATATATATATATATATAATTTGTGCTACATTATTGATAATATCATCCTGCGTTCGATCAGAATACAATCATCAGATTTTTTCACGCAACAATTAACTGGTTAATATTAAAACAACAATTATAGGTCCTTCAAATTTTATGAGGCGAATCATATAAAATTATATAAAAATAGTAAAAGTAATTTATCCATGGAACTCATGTAGCTATATTATAAAATTAATAAATATTTTTATCGGTCTTACAGTCTTTATAATATAATATATTAGCCAAAATAATGACATTCAGCCTGTCCTTGTTTATATTCACCCCCTGAAGAATCTTAAATGGAACTTATTACTACAATAAATTATATTAAAAATTAAAAATTATAAAAACAATATTCTATGTTAGGAAAGGATAACCTGACTGACCCCACCACCTTAAATTAACATTGACCTTTGGTGTTCGACGTTTCGAATCGCTACGGTTCATCCTCAGGAACTAAACTATTTCATAAAATCGCACGCTGTAAATTTAAACTTGGAATAAACCTTTGCGCCGTAAATTCTTTTGGGCCATGTCGTTGATAATTGTAAGTAAACCATTTCTAGATTTGTCAGTAGATCCGAAGCGACTATGCTTGAAATAAATTTGTTCTCCATCTCTCTACCTTTCTTATGCTCCCCCTCGATGTAACAGCAGCCCCTTCGACATACATAGTTATTCCTCGAGCTCTCGAGCGAATCGAAGACAGTATGAATGGAGGGAAGGGTAAGTCGCGTACATAAAAATTCGAATGCGTTATTTAAAAAAAAAAAAGTCGAAAAAAAGGAGAGGTAAAGAAAGGGGATCCGGAATGAGCTAAGGATCGAACAATGGGGAGGTCGAGTATATTCCGGTGGTAAGATGTGATAAAACCGCTAAATCGTTAATCGATAAGGGAAAAATCGAGGGTAGACCAGTTCAGTGCGCTTGCGACTCTCTTTAATTCCATCCTGACTTAGATTTTTTGTGATACGCTAGAAGGAAATTGTAAGGCTAAAAATTTTTTTCAAACTCTTTCAACTTGATTATTTTTCTTAATTTTCATTCATTATAATTACAAGTAGAAATAATAATAACATCAACGAAATACCAACCATTTCACCAATAGAAAATAAAATTTAAACCTATATAATATATTAGAAAGAATTATAGATAATTAAATAAATATATATATATTTATTGGGAGAAAAATTTAAAAGATATTTGAATATTTTATACACGCAATAACTAGTAGTATAAGAAATAAAGAGAAAATTTTCAGATATCGGATTCAGATATATTTTTAATTTTATCGATCCTACGTTTTTTATAACACAATATAATTCTAATTATATAATGACAGCCAGACTGTCCTTGTTTATAATAACGCACCTAGAATCTTAAATAAAATAAAATACATAAAAAATAAATTAAAAATATAATATAAAAATAAAAAAATAATCAATATACTATTGTTAAACAAAGTCAATATAACTTCCTCCACCTCCAAAATTAAGCGAATCAAAGTTAGTTTCGAACCACTTCCGCTCAACATTAAAGCCTAAGCTAACTAAGTCGTCAAGTTGTCCCTTACTAACGATATTCTATTGATTGTTTTTGAATTTGAATTTTTTTCTATTTTTATGTTCTTTTTTAGTAGAAGTTTTATTCAGATGATTAGAAGCTGTAACACTGATAAAAATATTTTTCAGTGAGTTTTTTAAAATTAAAGCACAGTATTCAATTCCAGAACTATTGAATATAGTTCGACAATAAAATTTCGAAATTAATCTTTTTCACGAACGCTCGCACCTTCACTTTGATCCCGCAAATATAGACGAATTTTTTTTTCGATCGTCAAAAATGTGTGCTAAATGAACGCTATGATAGGTTCGTCGTTATATCGCGGTCTGTACCAATGTTGACACGGAAAACGATAAACACTGAGGGACAGAGTTTAAGAGAGAGAGAAAGAGAGGGGGAGCGAGAGGCCATTCTTCATTGAGAGAAATTCTCCCTGCTCTGCAGCCATCGAACGCAATCCGTATATATATATATCGCCTTTCACGCAAACAACACGTTAACGGCTAATTTTACTGTTCAAATAAATCATATACGCCCCAGAGTCTCCAAGCAACTCCCGCCCTCTCACCCCGCCCACCATCTCTCCTCTCACTTCTCACTTCTCACTTATATGCGTATAAAGCGACTCCCGCGGCGCGCGGCGCCGTCACAGCCGCTGTCGCTGCTTTTGCTTTTGACGCTGTTGCTCTCGCCACTCACCCCTTCTACTCGTGCCGCTCGGTTCATAATTTTTTTTTTCCTCTCTCCTTCATCCGACGTCCCGCCCCACGATGAAATGGGAATAAAGAAAGAAAGAAACCCGAGACGACCTTCCTCTACGCTGTTCTTCGGTTAACGGGGTCAATGGATATATGGGAGGGGGGGGGTTTGATGGCGAACGTCAATGGCACCGCGCAGCGTAGATTTTCGGATGGAACCCCCACGTTCCTTTTTTTTGTTTTTACTGTATGGTCGCTTGAAAAAAAACAAGTTTTTTTTCTTTTCTTTTTTTTTTGAATGAGAAAGAGTAATATGAGTTCTTGTTGTTGAATAGTAATTTTTAAATTCATTTTTTCGAACTTCGACATATTGAAGTGTTCTCGTTCGAATTGATCTGAAAATATTGAGAAACATCGTGTTGTTCGTTATTTCACGTAAAATCTATTGAATTTTATTAAACACTGTGAGTATTGAAATTTTTTTGTGAATAACTTTTTGATATAACGTTGTGCCTCAATAGCATGCTTGTACGATGAAAAAGGAAAATTAAGTGTATAATTTTATATACGCTTTGATAGTTACATAAAGTTGTAATTACGATTATGTTGAAGAAATAGCAAAACACAAGAATGTAAATATTTTAATTTTTAAGCGAAAATAAAATTAATTAATGAATACTGCGATAACACTTATTTTTAATAATTCTTGTCCTACTTTGATCACGTATAATGGATGATTGAAGGTACACGTTTAGCGCTTCCAACCGATGAAAATATTTATTTGTTTATATGTCTAGTGCCCGGACTATGAAACTAAATACATAATTCTATTCATAAAACAATTTCGAACACTATATGTTCATAATTTGTTTTTACAAAGATACTCCTTGGATGTTCTGTATCGAAAAATCCGATTGAATATAATGTATACTTGCTAATACAAAAAGAGGACACTTATAGAATTTGTTAAAATTGTCATGAACTCATTTCTTTCACTCTCCGAAAGTGGACTTACTCCTTTTTGCAAAAATGACCGCTCGCAACATTCTTTGTTATTGAACGATTCGGTTCATCATTCCGTTCGACTGAGTTTATCGTAAAGGGACAGACATGTAATTTATCTCGGCTGACCAAACATAGTACGTTTTCACTGATTTGCCACTCTTATTCAATGCATTGGATTTTTATCAAAAAACTTTTGTTTTTTTCTCTCTTTAATTTCGTAAAATATGTGTATTATGTGTAGAATATGTGTATTAAATTCTTACAAAAGTAAAACGAAATAATAAAATAATAAATTAAGTCTTACAATCGTCCGGTGATGAAGTAATTATTATCCTGATATTAATAATACTGCACTGTTGCAATTGAGACGGTACAGAATTCTATAACCTCATTCTGAAATTTCAACGGTCAAAGTTTAACACGAACAATTATGGGCGTCTAACTTTGTAATATGTAAATTCCAATAGGACCTCGGGGGATTATAGACGAGTGTAGTTTAAGATACATGCTAGAAAATCTATATGCAGTTCAAGGACTACGATGTAGATGTGTGTATGCGTGTATATATGTGTGTACGGAATTCAAATTCTATTCCAAAGTTCTGACGGACGCTTTCGAAATTCACCGGCACCGACAAGGATTATACATATAATTTAACACGAAATTACAATTACAATCAATTAGGACTGCATATATGTGAATATATGGATACATGTTATATTCGAGTTATTACGTCGTAATTGTTGAATAATATTTTAATATTTTAAATGAAACATTAGTGCGAATAGTTTCTAACAATATTTGTGACAACCTTAAGGTTCAATTACTATCTATATATTCGATTATAAAAATTATAGGAATGAAAGATATGTGAATAGATTTAAAAAATCCAAATTTTATCGTTTTTTTTCTGCAGTACATAAGATGAAGCTTCTAATAAAGCAAAATCAAATAAAATTTGTGTAATTATTGTTAGTGATTGATTTATTGGATTTCAATATCAACTCACCTATAAAAATAAACTAAAATAATAAAATGGGAGGATATCTAACCTCATTCGGTAATGTATTAGTTTCTTGAAATTCTTTTAAATCCGTTTCTATGATAGCAATCAGATTGGCCATAAAGTTTTTGTTCATTACAGAAAGTTGCCATATCAGTAGAGACCCTTGATGAGGTCTTAAAATTTAAGCTTGCCTTATTCTATAAACAATAGAAAAAATTATTCTACTATTCGCAATGATGCCAGCCTTCAATAAAAACATTAAAATTTAATTCATATGTAAGGGAAAACAAATGTTTTTCCTTAACTTCGTATTATTTGCGAGACGTTTACTTTTCCATTATACGTATCTGATGCCTGCGATGCGCCAAAAATGCGACAGCGTCGTCTACGATCCGACCGGAATCCGAGACAGAACATCATATAGGCATCTCAATTTTTCATAAATTTTTATAAGTACGACGATCTCATATACAGACATCATTCAGGTATTTTTTCATTAATTTTTATTATTATTTCAGCGTTGACGACGTTTTTCCTTTTTCTTGCTAAACTATACAAAAGGCTAGTTTTTTTTTTGGATACAAAATGAAAAAATTATATCTGAATTTGAAACGTTATATTTTTCCCGTTCCCGAGTAAAGTGAAAGGATTTTTCATTATTTTATATTTAAAAAAACTGTTTCATCGCTGTCACTAGCAATTGAATGATTGATATTTTTTGCTAACAAAAAAAAATGTTTTTTTCTCGCTCGCATTAGATCGACGAGACGATCGAAATTTCTTAAAATCAAGCTCCCGAAGTAAGTTCGTCGGAAAAAAGGGAGCATAATATCACTTATCTCCGCAAATTAATATACATTTCCTTCTAGGTGATTCGAACATAAAATCCGAATATAAATATAAATATAAACTGCCCACCTTTCGATCGGCTTATAAACACATAATCGTATTGTAAATTACCAGCCGATAACGCACGTCGAGTTTTTACGGAAACTTCGCGCGATCCTAGCAGTGTGCACAATCGGCTGTATCGAGCGAAGCTTATCAAAATATATATATATATATATATATATATATATATATATATATATATAGATAACGAGAGGTTCATCGGCATCATCCCGGGCGTAACACTCCGACGCGACGTCCAACTATTCAGCGTCTTGGGAAGCAGCTGCGTGTGCGTGTTTGTCTGCGTATCGTTGCGCATGTATTCGAAAAGAATGCTTTGAGAAACTTATCGAAGCTCTTTCACATCCCTGGTCTCGCTCGCTCCGCCTCTCGTGCGTCTCGTTCCTTTATCCGAGATCTATGCCGATATCAAAGCCGAGAGGGTAGCTGGGCTGGCTTCTTTGCCCCCGATAACAAGTCGAAGAACGAGCAGCAAAGTGCGGCGCGCTCTCGCAACCTTTTGCAATTCTCGAGTTTCCATCCCCCATCCGCCTACCCCGGTCGAGACTCCGCTGTAAGTGACAGTTTGGCGAAAAAATATGGTCTACTGTAACTTTTTCCTTTTTTTTCTCCCGTATAAAAGTTACGGCCGGCGAGAGAACGAGAAAGAGAGAGAGAAAGAAAGAGAGAGAGAGCATCTTTTTCCAGCCGCTCACCCCCTCCCCCCGGCCGACCATTCCGCCTGTCTAAATCGGAAATAATTTCATTGCGTACACGGCGAGGGCAACGGAAGTATTTAGGTCTAATGTTTCTCTGTGGGATGATCATAAGCAATAACTGCTCCCCTTCCCCCTCGACGTTCTTTATATATAATACAGATAGAAGCATGGAGGGTCTCGGCTAATGAGAGAATAACAGTTCCTTTTTATATAAAGATTTATTTACGCCCCGCCTATAACCCGCCTTTTCTCGGGTTTTGGTTTTTCGCCAACGCAGCAGTATAATCTTTAATAAAGGAAGGAGGATTTCGAAAAACTATCCCGAAATGCGCGCGCGTGTACGCAATGTATATTGGCCTCTTAGTATATAATCTCCTCGTTCCATAAGCTTGGGCTCTCGTCTATAAATAGATACGAAATTTCAATTTATAATAAGCGAATAACGAGGATTTTGCGGTTTTTTCTTTCGAATTTTTTTTTCTTCATAGGTTCAAATTTCAGATTTTTTAAAAAGTATTGCAGACTACATATAAAATACGAATGCAGCCTCGATTAAACTTAATCATCTACCAAAAATACTTCTACTTAACAGTTTTCTGTTACGTATTTATGTTCTAATTAATATATTTTACGCGCTGTAAAATTAAATCCTAATTCATATGAATGTCCGTCACGCGTGACCTCCGTGAGGGTAGTACTAGAAAATGTTGATATGTGTCTTCCATTGTTTTATCATAATCAATCCAGCGAAAGTAGAGTGAAATCGTAGATGAGTCGTTGAAAGAGAGAGAGAGAGAGAGAGAGAGAGAGAGAGAGAGAGAGAGAGAGACAGAGCGAGAGAGATAGGTAGATAATAGATTTTTTTTTTGTACATTATGTTGTACAATTATAATAAAACACTAAATATTACTAATAAAATAGATTTATCTTAAAACTAAGCTTAAAGCTAGATTATACAAGGGCGCAGACTATATGTACGAAATGATAAAATAGTACTAAACTAATAAATGAAGTTTAAAATTCAATAGCATAAGTGATGAAGTGTACGTCAGGCGTAAGACATAAGTTCAAGTATAGAGACTAGGTAGTGGATTCAATGAGACGAGGATTGAATAAAGCATTCTTGAAAGCATAGAAGTATACTGATGAGTTATGAAAGGAGCGGAAACGAAGAAAGTAGGTCTGCTTCAACTCTTAGGGGTCTCAGTCTGATGTAATTAAAGTGATATTCGAGTTAGTGCGAGGGGTGCATATTTGCAAAGAGTTTATACAGGAAGCGGACTGTTAAATATTGTCTGCTTAGATACACTCGGAGTCAATGCAAGCTTTTCCAATGGCTGGAGACACGATCACTTTCTTTTAGGCCATATATATAGCGAATGAGTCTGTTTAGCAGTTTATCAACTGTTCAAGTTTTAGGTTAAGCTGGCCGGATATGTCTGTGAAAATAAGGCAGTAATAGTCTAGACTGGGCTTGGCATTAAATATTTTCGAAGAGAGAATTACGTGGACTTTCTGAAAAATAATAGAGGCGCGATAAAGTTGAGGTAATTTTCCTTTAGATGTTGACTACATGCTTTTTTCTAAGAGAGCTTATTGCCGATAATCAATACCGAGGTTTGTAATCGGCTCTTGTAATGGAATAACAGCGTTTTATTTACAATTAGATTATATTTTGCCGCCACTGGAGAGAGATTAATGAAAAAAGACGATTCAAATACTATATCCCCTTTGTTTTGGGTATTTTCACCGGTTACAACCGGTTTCTAGAGGCGCAAGAAAAAAAATGTCAGCCTGTGAATTTAATTGTAGAACGTCTGTATCATATTTGTATGGGCATTCGAAAAAAATTGAAGATCGTCAACGTATTAGATATGGCAAAATGGCTGTATGATATGTTGGCTTATGTCATTTATATAAGTAGGAAAAAGCAATAGGGATCCTTGTGAATCCCAAAGTTTATGCGGATAAACTCTGGTTTTTCCTCATTTGGGCCTATTATTCTCTATCAGTCAGATAAGATTTGAGAAGAGAGAGAGAGAGAGAGCAAAAGAAAGATAAAAAATACCAATGTCTTTAGTTTCAGTACGCGTTAGAAATTACACATTTGGTACATGAAAATAAAAATATAACATGTATATAAAGGTTATTTGATTTTGATTTATAGTTTTCTCAACTAATTATAATTCTTTAGATAATGATTTTTTAACATGTGACGCAAACTGAAACTACAGACCATTGGTATTTGTTTATCCTTCTCTCGCTCCCTTTGAGCATCTCTTATACGCTCTTACTCTACACCCACTGGATTTATGATGATACAAAAAGGAAAGGCACCTATGAAGATTTTCTAGTGCTACGTCACATGTGACAAACATTCATATAAATTAGGATTTAATTTTTAGTCGATTTCATAATTACTTACATAATTGATTAAAAATTTCATTTGTTCGCTGAAAATAAATATCAAATAATCGTATTCTGGCTTATGCAAACTTCCCATTTTCAACGGAATTTATAGAAATCCAGTAATTTTAATACTTACATATAGCTCGTAAAGTGCTGTTATTAGCCTGTAATCGAGAAATTTGCAATCTACTTTTTGGTTTATAGCAAAAATATTACATAAAAAAACAATGATTCACAATAAGAATATAAATACAAAAGACTTGAATATTATGAAATGTTATTTCTTACTGATATAGTTGCTTTTGAAAATCGTGGTCGATCGAATGATGAATTCATTGCTAATGAGATTTCATATTTTCAAAAAAATTGTAATTTTCAGCTTTAAATGGAGTAAATTAGTGCTTACATAAACTAATTGCCAAATAAATACGTATATTTGAAGAGCCCAAATGAAAACATTATATTATAAAAAATATATTTACCGACGGAGCTAAGAGCAATGACAATCATTTAAGAAAAACGTTCTATTTTCAATATAATTATTGAATTTAGAAGGAAAGCAATTATGACATTCGAAAAGTCTATGAAAGCTTTTAAGTTAAATTAATTTTATTGACTGCCATTTTTTATTTCCTCCAATTTCACAATGATATATTCAATTAAAGTCGATGAGTTCGTATTTCGACGATCAATTTTGGATGACGTGGAATGACAAGGACACATAAAATACAAATGAAAAAGCTTTTTAATGCATCCATTTTCCTTCATTATATATTTTATTCGAACACAATACATATTCCATCTCCGTCGAGATGTGACTGCAAAGTCATTCACACCGTGTAGTCATTTTGGAACTTTAAGACTCTGAAATCGTATTCAAAAATCAAACAAATCAAAGTATTGCGGTTGTCTCTGATTATTCACTAATAATAACTGTAATAGAACTTGGTAGTTTGCTCACAATTGAACCTATCATAAAATAACTTCTAATCAATTTTACAATGTCAATAATAAATTCTGTTTCGAATGTTAGCTTATAAATATCCTAAAAGCATGGTAATATTTTTTTTTGTGGATTTGTTACAGTCCTTATATTACTAGGCACCGTTGTGCTTTTTGCTAGAAAATTTTTCTTCGCGTAAAAGGAAAGCATACGTTTTAACGAGCTTTTGACGTTCTAACGATGTATAAGACGAATCTTATACATAGAGGATCGGAAAGTCCTGTAGCACGGAGTGACTGCCTTGCAATAAAGCAAAGGGTGTTGCCTAATAAATGGCCATCAAATCTAGAAAGCCCGCGAAGAGCTGTATTTTCAACTAATTATCTTAAAATATAGCTTTTTAAATGTCAATTTGAAAATATTTTAAGAAAAAAAGTTTTATTACTTAACAAGTGATCTATTCATTAATTAATCATAGATGGTCAAATAATAATTATTTGAATTTTTTTTCCAATAATTATTTATACTATTTACTATTAATTATTTACTATTTGCCGATATAGTAAATAATCGACAAATAATCACCAAATTTGGAGCGTCATTGAATCATTTTAAATTACAATTTTAGAATGCAAATGTAAAAGCTCGCTTATTGCACAATTACTAAAAATGTCAGTTTTTAAAAATGATTTAAAAAATAATACCTAAGATGCTGCTTGATAATAAGAAATACATTTTCCGAAATCTTTAATGATACATGCTTGCTCGAAATGTTCTTCGCAAACGAACCCATGACCCGTTATCTTCCGATAATCTCGTAAAAATTGTACGAATCCGTTTCTTCTATAAAACATTGTGTTTTCGTATATAGTGGGAAGAACACGTTGCCTTTCTTCGGTGTCAATTTTCCACTAATCGGACAACTGTTTGGTATTTCCGAATGGGAAAGCTCGAATTATTCAACATTTAGAGTTTATAGATTTTATACAGACTATATATCTTAATTCATTTATAAACTAATTGGGGCAATGGTGATCGAAAGTTACAAATCCAAAATATCAAAAAAAGAAAGAAAGACACAGTATTTCGATAAATTGTATAAAAAAATTGATATTAAAAGATTTAAAAAAACTTTTTTCGGACTCCAAAAACATAATAGAATTTTCGATTGGTTTGAAACGAAAAAGGGTACTAAATATGATTTTTTTTCAAAAGTTTTCGTCAATATAGAATTTTAAAAAGAAAGAAATAGTGGAAGCTAGAAAAGAAAACAATGTGTCCATTTTATTCGTTATAGCAGTGCAGAAAAAGTGTAATGGAATATTGTGCTTAGAAATTTCAACATGTACATTTATTGTTATCTGATACATGGAAACTTATGCAGAATTCAATGTACAAAATTAACACATATTTTTATCGATCTTATGGTCTTTATAAAATATTTTAAATACAATATCAGTATAATGACAGAATATAAATACTATTACGAAAAGATAATAAAAATAATAAATATACTGTTTTTAGCAATGAATAATCTGACTGCTTCCAATGCCACAATTAACAAAACTTTGGATCTGCTTAATCTAAAAAATTTTTCGAGGCACTTCGGCTCCTTATAGGAGACTAAATTATATATATATATACATATGACGAAACATATATACATATGTTCCGAAATTCGGCGTTCGTAATTATAAGATACTAATATGAAATCCTTAATTTTTGACATCCGCAAGGTTTGCAGCAGATTTATTTATTTATTTTTTTCATTCGGCACATATACGACCGCGTCATATATAATGATCGGCAAGTACAACTTTCACCGTGGGAATAACGTGGGAAATCGCGGTCAAGATGCATCATTTATCCATCACAATCCCTTCAATAAGGCCGTCGCGCACAGAGCTTATATATACAGACATATCGCTCGACCTTATTTCCTCCCTCGGGGCATTAATTCCTTCCCGGCTCCGATCTATATCTCCCTGAGCTTCTTTCGTTCTGGCTTGTACACTTATACAGACACGCACACATTCCATGATCAAGTGTCAACCATGATATATATATATATATATATATATATATATATATATATATACACGCTTGGAGTTTTAGTATAAAGGTTGCGTGGCATTCAGAATATTCAGTACTCGTCGCGCCGGGCGCCACGCGCACTCGAGGGACTTCCTTCCGCCTCTCCATCCTCCTTGAGACGTTTATTTTGTCATATATAAACAGTGCGGAATTCGAGCTATGATATTGCCATATATATATATATATATATATATATATATATATATATATATATATATAGGTACAGACTCACAGAGGTCCACTGAGCCCTCTGTCGGCTCGTGGCCTCCTGTGGGAGGAGATGCCTATTATACATCCTGTATTATTTTCGCTTAAGACTGAGAGGCGGCTACCTAATAGGTATATATATATATATATATATATATATATATATATATATCAACGTTGCTCGTTTCTTATTGTTATACCTTGACGGAAAATAATCTGAAGAAGCTACGACCCCCTCCGCTTCTCCCAAGAGAATTTACCGCGAACGGTGTAATATCGATTGGTTGTCGTTAATTTTGTAGTTAAGGATATACATATCTATACATATCTATACATATATATATATTATAGATATTCCTCATTAGCGAAGTCACGTCGGTGGTCGTATACACCGGATAATTGGAAGACTTTATTATGTGTATATATATATAAGGCACAACGTATTTATTTGCTTTCCATGCGCAAAATCCCCGACATTTCTTTCTTCGCTGCAATACCACCGCTGAATCCATTTGTCACTCAAGTTGTAATAACAAGCGCGCGCGATAAAGCCGTCCGTTGTTTACTCGCTTTAACGTCGAATTTCTGATGTTAAATAATTAATTAAGCGAGTCGTTGACACGCCGCGTAATTGTACAATTAAGCCGAATGCCTGGATTTACACTTTACACGTATACGCATGGACTCTGTATATACATTATACTATATATATATATATATATATATATATATATATATATATATATATATATATATATATGCCACGCGGAAGTTCGCGCATTACAAATCCGTATCGCCCCTGGTATCCCTTTCTTTCATACGACGATCACCAATTGAAAGCTCGCGTAATTTCCGCTGTCATGATTCTATTCTACAAAAAAAAAAACAGATTTAATAAATTCTCTCGTAATCAGTATTGTTACAAGAGCTCGATATAATTGTAAAACCGTAACTTTTAACTTACAGTTTTATCGTAGTTTTTGAGCCCTGATGAAGTAAAGCGCGATAGCGCAAGTCGTGATCACCTCTATAAACTCTATGACCAACGTACCACATCGGCGCCGCTTTTGCAGCTCAATATCTTTTCAAAATCGCCACCGACTCAAGTGAACTTTTCCCATCGTCATTCCGATCCTCGTCGGAAATAATCATTGTACACCATTGATTAGCGAGTATAATCTTCAACTTTTCGCTCCAAAATCAATTAACAGCATTATCTCGTTTCCCATCGATCGCTGATAGAAGTTCACGCCGAACTCTCAATAGCTCGAAGAGCTCGGGAAATTTCGCCCGCTATAAACAGGGAGCTGAAAACGCGACAGTTGAGGGGGAGGGCGTGGAGCGGGGTGGGGATTCTTATGCTTTCAACGAGGGTCTTTGCGAAGTTGCGGCGATAATCTTTCGTGTTTCGAGCTCGCCGATAAGAGTTCGTAACGAGAAACCACGAACTCTGCGCCTATTCCATTTGTGCAGCTTATAAATCACGATGCCGAGGAAACTAAGGCCCCGTATACCTATGATAAGGGCTCTGTTCGCGGCTTATCAATTTTCATTCAAGCGCTCGTCAAAATCACATTGCGACTCTTTGGCTTCTTTATCTATGCCGCGAAAAATGTTTTTTTCCATAAACTTTTCCTCTTTAGACGAAATTTTTTTCTAGGTCCGTCGGATGACTGCTATATTTATTCTTATCGTTCGAATCTGTCGACCTGAAACTTTTCTTTCTTGGTTTCTCTAAATGATCATATGGATTCCGACAGTACATGCATCATTCGTGGAATATCTTTTTTAAAAACGTTGGAAAACAGATCGAAATCAACGTTAAGTATTTGGAATACTTAATGTCGCATCATCATTGAGTTAGATTAATAATAAATAAATACATTTTATTTAACATTAAACAATTTAAATCAAGGACTTATATAATTATAATGTATATGAAGCAAAATCTGGAACACACCTAAGATAGAATTGCGTCAAACGTTGAACTCGCTTGTACGAAAGAATTATAATAATCACCATTGCCCCCCTTAAGTGATTATTTGATTCGTGTAAATTTCGTTTCAAGATAGTTTTCTCTTGAAACAATGAATTTCGAGAAGCTCGAATAAGACGAACTCTGAGCTTAAGCTGTATTTCGCTTCGCTGGAATAATTCCTTTTCCATTTATAGTCCGATAGAAATAAGAAATGCAGGTGTTAAGCGCGCTCCTTGATTTAAGAAGGAAATGAAAACGATCCGATTGATATCGATCGGTTAATTAGCTTTTTAATTAGATCGTCTTTCAGCAGTAGTACTGTAAGAATATAAATAATAATACATATATAGATAATTCTTCGCTGTTTCGATTTTTCTATTTGCAACAATAAATGATTCTAAAACAGCGTTAACTTTAATATATTAAATATATGTCCATACCGTCTATGTCAAGATATTCTAATTTTTATCAATAACGCGCATATCAGCTAACTATTTAAAATTAATATGCGTACTGTTTTTGTTCAATTTAACAGAATACGTCGGTATCGAGAACTGTGATTTGTTTACAATTGCTTGAGAAAAAAATTTCTAAAAAAAAAAAAGAAAACTGTAAATCAGTAATCCGTAAATGAGAGAATTGGTGAAAACTGAACGATTGTTCATGTCATTCGTTTCGCGGAAGGACAGTTATATAATTCGTATTTTGTAAATACCTCCCTCCCCCATTTCCAGAGTAATATTTCGGTATAAAAGTACGGATAAATAAATATTCCCGACTCCAATGCGCGTATATGTATAACGTTATAATGTGCATATAATTAGAGCGAGGCAATTCGCGCTTTAACGTTCTGTATTTCCGCTCGTTCCACATTTCGTTTCCTCCATTCTTTCGCCCGATGATAAATTATAAATTCCTGGGTAGGTGCACTGTTAATCCTTTGAAATATCAACTGGGCATTCCATTTATCTGCCATCGAGAAAGAGAATGGAAGAGAATGAGACACAGAGAGAGAGAGAGGCTAATATACTATGATATCATATTTGAGAAAGAGTAATATTGATAATAAAAAACCGACTATAATTCCTATATTATGGAAATGAAGCCGTAAATCAATAGTAAATTGCTTTAAATTGTAAATCCGTAATTTTAATTTCCAAATAATAAATGTTTGTTCGATTATTTGCTGATGCTGATTGCTTAAAGATAATTAACATCATTATTTTTTCAAAGCAATGTATGTTAATTATCAATTTATAACATAAGTGTATTTTCATAAATTTTATTTTTTGCATAAATTTTATTGAATTTTTCATTGACATATTTCATTCAGTAATATTATATCTGCACATCACAGTGCCATTATTCAATTTTGAAGAATACAATTTTTGACCAATGGAACGTCAGACGATTTTTGTACCAATATTGTAATAAAAATAATCATAATTTTATTTTCTAACGAAAAACACGAAAATAGCAGAAGTAACGAACGAATAAATTGATGAAATATTTTAAATTTACTGTATATAAATATAAACTATCTACAATTATTGTTACTGGACGAAAAACGGGACTCAGTAAGCAATGGTGCCTACTCTACCAAAAGCACATTAATCGGAAAATAAAAGAAAAAAAAGATTAAAAATATATTTATGCAAGGAAAAACGTTTAAATGTCGTTAAAAAATTAACAAAAGGATCTTTCTGTACTGGGGCACCAATGTAAACGATAACATGTATCATATTTCTTACAAGTATTAAAGCAAAAACTTTCCAAAAGAAATAAAATACTAGCAAGTTGATTTTAGCGCTTTACAGGATTGAGGAACATTTATAGAAAATTAACGGTTTTTCAGACTCTTTTTAATACGGCATATACACTTTAACCTCTATATCTAATCTACCTAAGATACTTTACGTTCGATATTTTATGTATACGTAAAACAATTTCAACAGAGATCTTTGCATATGAATGAATTCGACGAACGAACTGCAAAAACAAAAAAAAAAAACGACAAAACAATACCTAAAATCTCTACAACGAGAATTTGAGAGCGAAAAGGCTGAACCGCTTACGGCCAAGGGGAAAACCGATCCGTCACAGTCTCGGCTATCTTGCCTGCAATCGATGCCGATAGATTTATTTGAACGGACGTGCTTCAAGTGTACTCATAGACCGATTAATTCGAATAACGCCTCGGCGGCTATTCGCTTTTCATTGGCCGGGCGACAGGTTTCTTATCTGCCACATAAATTTCACCGATGATCTTGTGACGAAGAAATTTACGAGTGCTTTACTATATATATATATATATATATATATATATATATATATATATATATATATATATATGCGCAGTCGCTCACGGAAAAAGAAAGTTTTCCACGTTTTCCGCGTCGCGATACAATGTTTTTGCGGGGCGCATTTTTTTTCACTTACCCTCCATCGTGATTTATCAGGTCATTTTTTGTTGTGTTCTTTGTTTTTTTTTTTTTTTTTTACTTTTTAGGAAAAGTACTGGAGTAGTAGTTGATAAAAGGGAAAGAGATGAGTTTTTTTCAGTATCTTTTCATTATTCCCACGTAGTTTTAATTTATATGGATTATGATTTATAGTTCGTGTGATTTTAAGCTCTGCTCTTAAAATGTAATATTTCATTTTCTGCGAATATTATTGAATATTGCGCTTTGCACTCATGAATTTTCAAGTATTTAATTTTCACATAATTGTACATAATTATCATCTAAAAATCTTTTTAAACATTCATCAAAAAATAAATTTTTTTAATTTCATTGACGCTCAATTTGATTTAATATTCGTTAAACATTCAATGATATTGTAATAATACAAATTGATAATTTAATAATTTTAATTACTTAATCCACCTTCTTTCATTTTGAATAATTATATTCGTATAGATAGATAGATAGATATACAGAATTAACGAGCAGTTTATGTTTAACCACTCAGATAACGTTGGTACTAAGAGAGTTAACATTATAATTGATTTTCCGAATCCTTTCTAGAATATTTGGCTTTATCGAAAGATGCACTATTGATATTAGGCATTCGAAGACTACATTAAAAATGTTGTTTTAATCAAAGTAATTAAATTTATTATTTCTATTGCAAACGAGTCAGTTGCTTTATCCATACCTTACTGTCATTTAACATCTATCTTTCCATCATTGATTGATACGGTACCATATGTTGCGACTGTTTTTCATATAAAAATCAAAATGCAATCTTCATAATTTCAAATTGACTATCATATGAAATATTATAAGAGCCTACATGGTTGCATAAATGGTGATAGATTTTACGTATATTATTTCAATATAAACTGGTCAATTATTGTACTCATCGCTCATATACATATATCATATATCGTTTGAATACGCATTAATCTACACTGGAATGTTTCAAGAAAACTATCTTTGACATCGAAACTCATTACTCGTTAATATTTCTCAATTTTATTATTGATATTCTTATTAAATCGTAATGCCCAATATCTTACTAACATACCTTACTAATTTCTTTCATTCTGATATTATCTTATAAATAATATAATTACTTTCTTATTTTCGTGGACTTTATACAAGAACTTACAGTTCCTTTATAATACAATAAGAAAATAAATAAATAAATGAACTATAAACTAAAAGATTCTATAAACTCGGTAGAAATAAGCTCGAATCAATACCATCTGCCCACTGCGCATTAAACCTATATATATATATAATATATTATATATATATATTATATATATATATATTAGGTTTATATTATGTTTATTTATATATATATATATATTATACACGTGTACATAGCATACTGGGCGGATTTGCGTGTTTAGCGCGTAAACACGCACAAATGTAAAAACACGGCTTTTATACATTTTAAAGGCCACGCTATTTACATTTTAACGGACAAATGTGTAACTCTTTAACAGGCCGCATTTAAGATTATATAAAACAATTATTCTCCTGTTTATTAGAGCATTAGTATAAAGCGATCTCTCCGCTTAAAAGCTATAAATTTCATAAAAAATATCTTTCTTAACACCAGATAAGTACACTGAAAGTAAAAAAATTTGTTGTGTGGTGTGTGTGTGTGTGTGTGAATACAAATGAAAAAAAATCATCATAATTTGTACAATTATATAGATATATAGTATATATATATATATAATATATATATATTATATATATATATATATATATATATATATATATATATTACTGCAACGCCAACGTGTTCGATGTATATACGCGCGCTTTATATCGGCCACCTCTTTCCTCATCCAGATTTTCTCTGGTAAAAAAGGAAAGGATAAACGAATAATGGTAAGACACGGAATGGGGGGGGGGCGAAAATATACAGAGGAGCGTTTCACCGTGCAAGCGAGCCCCGCTAATCGACTTCCGTTGTCGGGATGGGACGCAACGAGGCGGGTGGGCGGGGAGGAGAGGGGTGGTTGGAGGGGTGGCGGTCGGGCGATTACTCTTGCCGCGCGCGGGGCGCGCGCCGCGCCTTGACAAACGATTGCGCCGCCGTTATTAATTACATACGCGCGGCGAGGCGCTGGCACGGAGAAAGGGTTCGAGATCGATGGAGGTTATATATATATATATATATATATATATGCAGCTCAATTGCGGGGTTGCGGGGAGGCGGTCACTTCGAATGGAGGGAGCCTTCCTTCATTTTTCTTTGCCTCTCGAGAGCTTCCCAGGCGCGATAGAGTCCATCGTGACGCAAGAGGGCGCGCGAGGCGAAGAAAAAGAATACGAACGAGGCGCGGACTTTTATGATGCATTGTGCGAATGAAAAACTCACGGCGAGGATCAGCGTGTCGTTGTAGTTACAACGATGCGGAGGACAATACAGTTTGCCAACGAAATCAAATTTATGATTTATGTATTAAAAGCAGAAGTGGAATAATGTTTTGACCTCTTACACTGAGTATTCTGTTGAAGAATGCGGCAGAAAGTTGATAAAAAGAGTTTGTTTTTCATTGCAATATTATAATATTGTTTCATTAATTATACAGTTCTTTTATAAGGACCATACCGCAAATTGCTATAGTTACAAATTATTTTGAAATCAAATTCAGTGAACAACTTATATTTAGTAGCTAGATATATATATATATATATATATATATATATATATATATATATATATATATATAAATTTTTATGTTATTTATCGTCGCTCTATTTATGCTTCCAAATTTGGTGCTGATCAGCGACGGAGGTCTACAATGTGTTTGTCAACAAAGCACATGTAGGTATACTGATTCCCTTTTTTTGTGGTGGGACTTATATTATCTAGCATTTATTAGCTTCTAATTGGCCATGAGATATATCTATATTTATGGTTCTTTGGAAAAAATTGATAAGTTCTTACTAAAAAAAATTAAATTAAATACTAATACTCCTATATAATAATATTATAATATAATAATTTGCTTGATACTACTATCATTATTAGTGTTATTAGCTTGTTATTACTATAACAAATTTTTATTTTTTTTACAGGTATGTTATAGAACTTCGTTAATTCAGCTATAGTTATACCCGTACGTAAGTGCAATTTTTTTTTCAATAATATGTTCTTAACAATTACCGCAATAGAATAAATATTTTTTTTTTAGAAAAGTACTTGAAACTTGTAATTATTTATGAATATTTCTATTAACATTCTTTTATCCTTTTGGCTTAGGATTTATTAATCGTATTAATATGTTCAAGTGATCGTAGTTAAATTTAAAAAGGATACGATCTTTCAGTTTATCAAGCCTTGATTAAAAGTATATGGTTTACTTTGGTAAGCACCACGATATACTGGCTCCGGGTAATTTTTCCAGTAGTTAAACCCAAAGAACGCCAGGCAGTTAAACTCGCGGATTTAACAGCGCGTGAAAATAATTTTTAGGCCGATGCGGTTTGTGTTTATCTTTTATTAAGTAAGGACTGAAATAAAGACATCGCTATATAATGCTTGAATTTGCATAGTTACTATATCCCGTGTCTCTATATGCAAACGTGCTCTTTCCATGCAAATTTAAATGCAAAGGTTTGAATGGTTAAAATCTACAACATTAACACGAACATTTGCCGCACATACGAAACAATTAATTACTTATGATTTCTAACGAGTTAAAAGTCACGGGCTGCTCTTTTTTCGATTCCAATAATACAATCAGTTGGTGCGAGCGGAATTCTAATCGAAAATCACTTTCCTGTAAAACTTGTATCTTATTATTCATATAAGGATTATGACACCTTGTCCTTTGAGCTTCACGAATTGAATTGACAAGTTAAGCTAATCAAGCTTAAGAGGCAGTCATAGGATGTAAGAGACGGATTTATCTTCTAGCCGCTAGTGGTTAGAAATAGCCTGTCCGCACCATAAGGCCCAGCTTCACGCGCCCGTAACTGTAAGAAACAGGAGAAAATGTTCGGAGTTACCCACCTTACTGAATTTATAAGACTTATCCGTCAGTCGTACACGACAGTCGTCTTGATCCCGTTTGCTTGAACCTCGCCTTAATTCCAAGTTCGAATCGCAAGCTGGAAAGTAATCAATACACGAATATTTAGTGCCAAGTTATACACGAAAATGCATTCCCATTATAACTTCCCAAACAGACGTTCTACTAATACATAAGTTTAACTATATATTTCCTTGTACTATATTTTCTTCGAAACTATTATGTATTCGAAATTTTGCATTCTTGTACTGTTTATAAATAAAAAATAGTTAATTCATTTAATCACGGAATTTTCGTATGTACTTACAAGTATTAATAAGGGACAACTAATGCATTTGTTTATTCATCCTTTAATACGAAGAGCATTGTCATGATCGAAAATCAATGTCTCGTTGCCTGATCTCCCAGTCTGCTCGTTTTTTCGCCGATTCTCGTTTCAAATACACAAATTGCGTTCGGTAGAATGGTTAATCGACTGCTGGAACCTTCGTTAACAGTTTATAATAGACCATGCTTTTCTGGCCTTATCAGTGACAGATCATTAACTTGTTTGCATGTCAATCGTGGACATGAGCTACTTGATTATTTGCCCTTTGGATTATCATAATAGATACACTTTTCCACTTTTCGTCTCCAAACAATTAGATGTAATCGCGAATTCTTTTTGTGCGGCTGAAGAGAAAATTCCGAGGTCAAAAGATGATTTTCGATCTTTCTCGGGGAGAGTTCGTGAGGTACCCAATTCTCTCAGGTGATTCAAAGTCCCGGCGAACTTGTACGCTTGAATATAGCTTGGCTTTGTCAATTATATCAGATTCAACGATGCAGCAAGTTCTTCTTACGTTTGGCCACGGATACCTCAAATTATTCATTCTCAAACATTTTTGGCTTCTCTATCAATTCTTTTTGCTCGATAAAATAATTAACACTTTTAATACGCGAAACCAATTTTGGTACGTACTAATATGTTGAGTATATTCAGCGTATGCTTTTGAGAAGCATCGACGTGATTCAGATGCATTTGTCTTCAAATGAAAGCAGTAAAGTAAAACATTACGCATATTCTGTTTTTCTGGTACGCAATTCGATATTGTCAACGCAAGAAAAAAATTTTCGTATAAACGTGTGTTCCTTTTGACATGTTAAAAAATGGTGCATAGCATCCATATGTAGTTGGTAATAGATGCACAATTTCTAAATTATAATTCCACTAATATACATCTATCTAAGTCTTGACATTATTCTATTATTATTCAAACCAAAAGCAAAGGAATGCTAAATAAACCGTCATATTGCTATATTCACTCGTATCGTCACATTTTTCCTGAGCTTATTTCGAACATGAACGTCCTATATGGATAGTTGGGGAAAGCTGTGTAAGAATTTAAGCCCGCATTTATTTCAAGCTCATTGAATTACAGGGGCAGCGAGAGAGTAACGTACGCTCGAGAATTGTAATTTTCACCTTTAGCGTGGCGTGCCGTAAGTTGCTTTCAGTAAGGTGCATGCTTAGAAGGGGTAAAAAGGAACCCGTCTATTTTTTAACTCGAGAGTAGAAAGCTCGCCAAGGTGGTTAAAGTAGCACGTCAACGCAAAAACATTTAATCACAACGATTATTCGGTTAAGATATTTCAGAGGCAGATTTTATACTGATTCGTCGTCGCAACGAGGTTGTATCGTGGTTAGTAATGATGTCTTAGTTACTTGGCGATGAAAGAAATGATGATTTTTTTTTGTGTAAATCAGTAACAATTCAATTTATGAATAAAATTGTATCCTATAGACTTTGAATTGTTTTTGATGAAATAATTCAAATTCATATGGAGATTGAATTTGAAATTCCATGTAATAAAGCTTACTCTTTAAAAAAGTAATATCATAAATATGTTGCATATTGTAAAAATAAGATGTTGTAAGTGTGGATCGATGAAAATTATTGCTAATAATTTTTATTATTTATACTATAAATATAATAATATAGAATAAATATTTTATACCAGGCTTCAATAGTTTTTTGGTGTAACGAACAGTAATTCGTTACTCAAATTTACTTTCTTCTCGAACAATAACAGCCCCAAAAAGGATCTATATGTAATTTTATATTTTGTAACATTTCGTCTGTATTGTGAATCCAATAAAATATAGAAATTTTGTATTGAAACTAATAAACATTTTTATCGGTCTTACAGTCTTTTCGAAAAACTAATTGGATACGATAACGATTAAACTGGCCCAGTTTCTAATCACCGCCATAGCAATTGAAAATGTAAAAACTATAATAATAAATCAAAATTAATTTTATTAGTAAAGGACTATCTGATGACTCCATTCGTCAAAAATATTTCCCATCTTGAAGGCCTATCATTACTAAGCGCTTCGGCTCTTCTTCAGGACCAACTAATTCTACTTACAACGATAGAAATTTCTTTATTTATTTTTTTTATATTATTTAACGTAGGTCTATTTCTACTCGAAAATATTGGTGGTAATCTATGACGGAGATCTATGATGTATTTTTAAACAAAGAGTATGTAAATTATGACAGCGTTGCTTGTGTCAATGTGACACAATGTGACCAATGTGGAAAATACGTGAATTTTTACTAAACTGGCATTCAATTCTCATTCAAGTATAAAGGTTATGCTATTATGGGGTTAACGATATTTATATATATTGAATGATGTATTATTGTAAGAATAGCTATCTATAGCCCTGAAATCTTTAAGTTTTCTCCGCAATTCTTCATCAATTATTATATCTACTACTAATTCTTTTTTTCACTTTTTCCGACACATTATATGTTTCTATTACTGCCTTGTTACTATGCGCTATTTACCCAACGCTCGACGTTGAATATTTTAACGTATTTGTTAAAAAACTTTCAATTTCCATATCTGCTATTTTTATAGAAGCAGAGAAGTCCAAAGTATTTTCTAGTTTATTAATGGTCAACATAAGTAAAGAAAATTTCAAAGTTTCTAGCTTTTTTGATACTATATATATATCAATACTGCATAAGAATTTCCATATACCAATGAACGTACTCGAAATTACGAATTAAAGCGTGCGCGCGCACAAATTAACGTCTATATTTGAAAGCGATTGACTTTAATTTACCTTTGTGAAGAGGCTGAGAGGTCAGTGCACTATACAGTCAGCTTGTTTTCGTATCTACAGATCAATATATATGCTACAGAGATCGAAATTGTCATACGACCTGACGTGCCCGCCTATTAATTTTATAGAAATACATTCCTCTAACTGAGATATCGATTCAAATTTCCTCCATAATGCACTATACTATGTGTGTGTGTATGTGTATGTATATGTACGTGTGAGATTAAAAGCGTAAGGTCAAGATATTCGTTTATGAAAAATTCAGTATTAAATATAGTATCATAGACGTATGATTACAAGGGAAGGTGAAAGGATGATAAAGGTGATTAATAGCAATAAAAGAAAGCCAATTTCTTAATAATAATACAAATTTATTGTAATTAAATGGACTGCGTAAAAAATGTCCACTCCGTGAGCCTAGAAAAAAGTTGTACATTTAAAATAGTGCCCAATTTTAAGGTATCTTACGAATAAATCTCACTATTACTAAGTTAATTCTCACTGTATCCGAATTAATCTTTCAACTAACCACGTCAAGCCGACGAACCCCTGACGGTCGGCTCCCTTGGTTAACAATCAATCGCCCATGCGCCCGTACTCTAGGTGGTGAGTCGCGGTTGACTACATAGCAACTCTTATTCCTTCGAAGACCATACTCGGGCCATCCGCTCTCTTTACAGCACACCGCGAGAATTAAAAATAAACTATCGCTTCGAGGCAGTCGAAAAAGGTTATACATCGACGTATTACAAAAAGGAATTTTTCACTCTAACTACTCCTCTTCATACGCCGCGTAACATAAGCAATTCCCATACGTTTACTGTTCGCAAAACAATAAAACTTCCGGCCCTTTGAATATGGAATGTGAATAGCATGAGATACAGATAATACAACATACAATATAGCATATAATATGTAAAACGTGAAAAATATTCGCTACACTAGCCCCAATTCACATTGTCATAAGTTCCAAGCCACGGATCAAGAAAGCATCGTCCACTTTTGTGCTATCTGTCGAACTACGCTAACAATGTTAAATTCGCGAAAAAGCCCATTAATGAGCTAATTACAGGCGCTGCTCCATTAAATCAAGATTTTTAACATACGTATCAGGTGCTTCGAGTTATTTGAAACGAACAAATTTGGACTTTTTAAAGCTTAGATAACATTACGGCTATGTGTTTAAAGTAATGTTCAGTCGGAGATTGACGCACGATAGCAGTAATTCGCGTTTCCTGATAACTGCCTATATTTGCCCACTCATTAGCGCTACCAATTGAGTGCTTGACGGCCGGCAGAAATCGGTGGTCGCCCATATTCTCGTGCCTTTCGATGGATTAATTTCGCACTGGAGCTTTTGGCGCGCGTCTAGCTGAATCGGCGCCGACGATGTCGAGGCGTCGAGTTTCGTGTCCATCGTCAAAATGGATTAACGGCTGTCCTTGGCGCTTTGATCGTACTCTCGCTAATTAGTGGCTTTTACCCTCATTGCGTAATTATTCGATCTTTCGCTGATAAAAGTACATTTCATACATTCTCATATTATCCACTGACCAAAAGAAAATCTAAGGTTTTTTAAGTATAATATATAGTGCTAGAGATGAAATTAAAACGAAATTGGCAGACACAATGATTTGATAGTTATTGTCGAAATAATATTCTATTTACGAAAGACGAGACCGAAATTTCATTCGGACGCGAGGCTTCTTCGGCGCTTCCGCCTTTTATCTATAAATTCGCTTGGGCGTCCGAGCCGCTGTGCCTGCGATGTTGCTCGCTTGAAATCTGTTTTACAAGCGGAGCTCTTAAAGCGCTCTCCCCGTCTGCTCATAAAACCCGGTCTAATCGCCCCGGCCGACGCTCGAAATCAGCTTTACATCCGAAGTTTTCGCTCTACGCGACTCCGTTTGTAACCGCGATCGTGACGACGGTCCACTGATTCCCCACCAGTATTGCGAGCTGCAGCAAATCTTTTCTTGGCATTGGAAAAGTCGCGAAAGTGAGCAAAGAATGCGATGAAACATTAAAGGTATATTTTAGCAAAAGTTGTAGGCATTTTTTCATTTTTTTTTTTTTTTAATTTTTATATTAAATGTAATTACAGAATTTTATAAATTTTATATCAAAGTTTCACAATTTCGAATAGTTTATTACTGGTCCATTTGTCCGTAGATTGCAAACACAAAGCATTCAATAGACTCTAACGTTTCGCAAATAAACACATGATACACGTAAAGGATTTTTAGCTGGATTTTTCTTTATTCAGTCTGTTTTATTATAACAGGAGTAAATGAACATTAAATTACACTCTCGAATGTTCGCATTGACAAGAATAGAAAAATCCTTATGTTTTACAATGAGCCACATCTCAAAATTTTTAATATACATGCATATTATTTTATTAAATATTCCACTTATATTTTCTAAAATTTTCATTAAATGTGTCACTCTTTGGTTTAGGGTATAAACATATGAATGGATAAGAACTTGACAAGTAAACTTAACTTATCTTTTGGAGAGAAAAAAATACAAATATTTCATAATTAGGGTGAAAATTTGAAAAGCTATATTTTTAGAAAGGTTCTCGTACTTTTTTCAAAAAATTATTTGACGTTCCTACATAAACTGAATAAGTCAAAAAAGTATGTTTACGTCTGTGTTTGTTGAAATATTTCATAAGCCTGGCGTCATTTACACACATTCTGCCATCAGCTTCGGATGCAGCATAAGAAAATCTACTAAATATTATACAAGATATGATTTTATTTGATGCTCCGTGGTCTGTATTATCCGATCTCTTTGTCAATTATTGGATTTTTCTTTGTAATCAGTAACAATCCTAAAGAAAGTTAATTGTATCTTTAGAGTAGCGTTATTAAAAAAAAAAAATAAATACTATCCAATTTCGTTTTCCCTTGATTGCAATAAGCTTCAATCTCGAAAGGAATTGAAGTATGAATGAAACGCTGGAAATAATTAAAAAATAATAGATCGAACGTATAAGGGCATATTAATACAGACAATGATTAACAAATCTCCTGGTACATAGATTAGACAGGAGGAATGGAAAAATGTGCTTTTTCATCTTCGCTCTTTGCTTAACTTCATTATCAAGATAAACACACGGACATGCGAAATACGGTAAATATCTTTCATCTATATGCAAATTTTCAAGTTCATAATTGGAAAAGCTAAAAAATAAGTTCTAATGAACGTAAATGGTTTTATGCTCGCCGCTTCCTGTTGAACCGCGCGTTTTATCCACAGAGTTACGCGTTTTAATGGAACGTAGTCCAAAGTTTTCTAAGGACAACGCTCGGAGGCACAGACATGAGTATATATATATATATATATATATATATATATATATATATATATATATATGTATATATATATATATATATAGGTAAGAAGAAAAATCAGCTTTAAAGAAAACTTCTCTGTATGTAGTCACGATGTTCCAACGGGGAGTGGAGAAAGAATAGGTCGAATGAACTATTCCAGCGATTAAAATTCAAAGAGACGTAAAATGGAATTTTTTTATAAGTTATTATACTATCCGATAAATAATACGTTTAATCGGGCTAAGACAGCTTATGCTTCCACAGATAAATAATTCAGATATTAGAACTGAATTTGTAGACGCTTAAATTGATATTGTCTTAATACAATATTCATAATTACGATTAATGGAAAACGAGATTTTGACGATTTTTTTATTAGAGTTTTATTATTAGAGTAAATACTTGTATTTCTGATTTGGTGCTTAATTAAAGATTAAATTCAAAATCAAAAATACTGCTTAACACTCATATAATCTTATATAGCTAATCAAAAATGCCGCTTAACAGTTTTTTCATAAGATCCGCTTAAAAGTTTTTTATAGAAATTGAACTTTTACGTTCGAGAAATAAAATGAACCAAAGTTACAGTCTTTATAACGTACTATTTTCATTATATTACGCAGAATAACGTTTCTTGATTAATTATGTTTTATAATTTCTTTGGCAAATTGCTCGTACGATCTCTGGCCGTCAAATTTACATTCACTAACGGAACACCAAACATTAGCTTTAAATTATGGCAGTTTTCATATTATTCATTTATTTTTAATTATAAACTAATTATTATATGGAGGATACAGAGTTTACAGAACGTAAACAATATTTATCATAATGTTTACCGAGCGAGTAATCGTTGTGAAAGTAAATCGGATGACGAATTATCAGTAAGTTTTTGCAGCGTAGGCCGTTGGAAACCCGATGGACGAGCAGAGGCGCAACAAACGCCTGCGGTGCAAATCGTATCGTAAAAGAGCTGCGGCCGACGCATTATAATGAAACAGCTGCGATACGAACGATAATACAGCAGTTTTGCAGTGAAAAAATGCAAAGACCCCGAACGACCAGTATGTAGCTTTTGGCATTGCTTCTGCCACGTTTGGCTTTCAAACTAAAGGTCTCGTCCCCCTTTTAGCTCCCAACACAGCGCCCAATGGAGAATTTGGCAGAAAGATTCTCGAGAACTTACAGTATAATTACAATTATAGTATAATTCGCCAATGGCTGCAGTGCTATGCGCAAAAATAATTACATCCCATGTTTCATCCGCTTCCCAATGTCGCCTATGCTTGAAAACTATCTTATATATAAAAAGTAAAACAGTTCTAACGCGTTGCAAAACAAATATTAGTCTTTAGACGCTCGAGTAAAACGCACCGAAAGAGTTTGCCAAGTTCTCGCTTTTCACTGCCCTTTCCTCTCTCTCTCTCTCTCTCTCTCTCTCTCTCTCTCTCTCTCACACACACACACACACACACACTTTATCTCTCTTTCTCTCTGTCTCTGTCTCTTTCTCTCTATTTCTCTCTCTCTCTCTCTCTCTCTCTAGTATACAAACTTGCCTTGTATAATCAAAGAAAGAATTTCTATTCTGTATTGATGAACTACCCCAAAAATCGCAGTTCATAGGTCATATAAATATTATTCATGTGAATTAGTGCTAATACTTCCAGTACAATGGATTTTTTTACCTCGCTATTACGAATGAAATCGCGTTTGAACGAAAAAAATAGAAGGTAAAAAGTAAATAAAAAAAGCATCAAAGCGCCAATTAAGTTTAATTCGGGATAAACATTTTATTCGAGCTCTATATACGAACAAGATTGACGTATGAAAGCGAAAAGTGGGTGGAGTGCTTCGGTAAAGAAGCAACAGTATCGGCTATAAGTATCTAAGTAAGTTTTACGATCTACATATATATATATACATACGTATATATTATATAGTTATGTTTAAGTAAACTTTGTTCATTGCGATAAAATGGAATTTGAGATTCGTACCAGGAAAGGGGAATGCGCTGGAAGAAGAAGCCCTGGCCGGGCGGCGCATGTTTAATCGAAAGCAATCACGAGAAACGCCCAGGAGAGGAGGTGGGGCCGAAAGGCGATAAAAGGAACGAGTTAAGTGGGCTTGAAAACAGGGTAAAATATCAACCAGGAGTTTGCCGAACGCCAGATAGTCGTACGTATTATACTTGTAGTCAGTTTGCGAATCTATATATATATATATCTATAGTGAAACTTCTTCGAATAGAAAGAAGAGCTGGATCGTCTATTTGTTGAACTTACCTTTCGATTATACTTTTAAATGAGACCCGACTGTGTTTTTTCGCAAGACTTTCACTGGGCTTATCACTGCCCTATTTGCCGTTTCACGCTCATCCAGAAAACTCGTCCAGGATTGGATAAACGTTGAAACTTCCCGTTTAGTTTGGATTAAACAACGCGCGGGCACACACATACACACACACACACACACACACACACACACATCTTCGTTCTTAAATCAAGGCCACGTGGTTTTAGCCACTATTTAGTTAATCGTCTACTACTCTAATTAGAAGACGATTACAATAATATGAGCTAACAATCAGTATGTGCTTACATAATAACTATTTTCATTCATGAGACTTTAGAATCTGTGGCGAAATAAATAATCTAATTCTCTAAATATACGAAAATGATATATTCGAATATATAACGAAGAATTTTCTGTTCTAATTCAGACACGAGAAGTGGACACAGTTATTTCCTTTTCTTTAATAAGTATTATAATAGAGTGTAGGAATAGATTTATACGTAAAAAAATATATTCTGAATATTTGTTTTAAGCATTAATCTATATACTCTGTTTTTTATTTAAGTAAGAGAGGCGTACATTAATTAAAACATTAAAGGACACCAAATTGCAGTTATCCGCGTCTTTTCCTAATTTCGAGTCTACAATGTTTTAACAATTTCTAAGAAATGTAGAAGAAATTTGTAATGTCTTTTTTGCGCCGTTCGACGAATTTTGTCGAAATTTTAAAACACTGTAAAGTGAATATATATTAAGAGTAGGATCAACTGAAATAATATAACGTTTAAGTGTCGTATTTTTTCATCAAATAGAACTTTTGACTTTATCGGTATAGAAGAGCAGTCGTCAAAAACCTTTAATCCAATAAATTTTTGAATAATTTATTTTATTGTGTTGGTCGAAACTTTTAACAAAACATGCTTTAATTATTCATTATTTAAAACTTGCTAAAACAGCAATTGTACACAATGCGCACGGTCACAATTAAAAAGTTTTATTCAGTTCAGCAGACATGGTTAATTGCATTATATATATATATATATATATATATAGATTTTCATAAAATTAGTTTATAGAAACACGTGCCAGAAGATAATTTTACAAGACCGATGTACTGCATAAAAGCTCGCGTTTCACGAATTCGTGCATCAAGTACTGCGGCAGTAGCGCGCATGAATACAATAATAATTCAGACAAATTACACGCAAAGATGTAAAATTAATACATATACGTATAAAGTAAATTCATACATAGACGTGCGCATTTGAACGTTTCATCTTTCATTGTTTAAGAAGTAAACTTCAGCGACGGATTGCTAATAATGATATATAACTGTAAGTTAAACTATATACGTGTATACACTCACACACACACACGCGCGCGTATCTACACACACGCGCGCGCACACACAGACACGCACACACGTATGGTCCCGCGCCAACTTCTTTAGCAAACTGTATACGATTAAATTAGCTGCGCGGCGCGATATTAACCGAGCGAAAAGTGGGTGGCGTAACGAACGTTGCGCGTCTTAGAATTTTCCATGAAAAACTTCGTGCCGTCTCTCGTGGGACGCTGCGTTCGGCGCTATTTCGAGTAACAATTTGAAGCGTCATTCATTGTTCGTCCATTGACGAATCTTTATATACGAACATTATTTCTCAAAATATCCTAACGTGCGTCTATGTGTAATAGTAAAGCGATACAGAATGTTGGGCTTAATGTACCTAAACGAATTGTACCGATGTTTTAATTGGACAAAACAAATACACGTAAATCGAAGAGAATATATCGATACAAAAGTTGTACGATTCGGTCCTAAAAATCGATATTTAATCGCGACCATGACCTTGGCACGAAGATACTCATTAAAAAAATTAATTTTTCTCGGAGTTGCCAAATATTTTCTCCTCGCTTACATACGCGAATATTTCGCACTGATCTACACAATATTTAGTTTATGATTAGAAATAAGTGCCTAATAAGGAAAGACAATTTCCAGGCTTGTAACGCCAATATTTTGGTCGTCTCGGTTTCAAATGAAATCATCACAGGTCGTATCAACGACTTGGCCTCCCGATGCGAATTTCAATTTCTCCCTGTTAATTACATTATCTTGACTATTTTTGTTTCTGCTTAGATTAGAGTTGAAATTTCACACGTCTTTAATTTATTTACACACCATATATAAAATCATTTATACTATACGATCACGTCAATCTACTACGAATCTAAGAGACTGAACTACTGATTTTACTCGTTTTACAGAAGTAACGTATTTAATTGAAATGTTTTCTATAATTTCAGGCATTACAATGTTGATATTTATTATTACAAAATCATATCTTACTGTACAACATTAGTTCTATCGTTTTTATGATACAGATGTACTTGCTGTATCGTCGTTATTTATCCCACCTTCAAATAGAGCTGCAAAAATTTATCTTTCACGAATATCGCTAGCAGGGATGTTAGTTTAAATTTTGTGTTCTGTCTTGTATTTTTGTACCACTTGAATTTGCCAATTCAATCGCAGAAGTCCTGAAATCCATCAATAGCTTGGATTGAAGGACACAATTGGATCTAAAACAAACTGCAATGAGGTATTTAGATAAAAAGTAGATTTAATTCACTGTACAGTACAGTATTCTATTCAAGAAAATGCTTGCGAGTGTAGATTACAGTGAATTACATTAAATTACATACAGTCCAGAATCTCCTACAATTTTATTTCGCAGTCTACAACAGGTATTCTTTTTTTCATGTCTTCCCGTCACGCCACGAACTATTCATGATTATGACCATATAAATTACGGGAAATTACATATCCTCGAATAGCTCTTCTAGCTTGGGAGTTAAAAGTTTAACATTTAAGTTTTTTTATCGCTTGCTATCGCTGGTTTTCCATAAAATCGCTCAAGCCATGTCTGGCCTTACCAGAGCTTTATCAGTTACTTTTCGACTATACCCGGTTCGCGATAGTAATTTCTCAACTCCTTAAACGCTACAGAATCATTGAAACGAAAGCAATGAAAAGATATGGCAATTGTCATTTTCAATTCTTTGAACGGATAAAAATTGGAAGTCACGTGTTATGTATAGACACATCCATCGCAGTTTCCTGAATTGATTTTGCGCAAGACCCCAAATGAATCGCGCCTATGCTAATGTAGCTCGTTGTGTTCCCCGGGCGCTCTGCGCGACGATCGACGGTGGCGCTAATTTCGCCGCTGCCTGTGAGCATACGTCGAACGTTTAACCAAGAATTGGAATGGGGTCGCGCGCTGGTATAATAGAGAGTAGAGAAAAGGAACCGACTAATTTGACGACAACTTTGACAAATGTATTTTCTTCGTTTTATATATTATATATGATAATCAGTGCTATACGAAAGAAGGAGCGATAATTATCAAATCGCGCAGATTTATGAGCGAGCTATCGTTTTATCATACATCCCCCGTCAAGTGTCCCTTGTCAATAAAATATTATATGTAGATAAAAATTTTCAAAAACAAGTAATATACGTCGTTTACAATTAGGTATTGAAAAATTATGAATATTTCGCGTGTACGTTTATATGTACATCAACTAACCGGAATGTCAAAATCCATCACCCTATTGAATACAGAATAAAGTTCGATTCCCATATCATTTTTCTGAGAAACGGCGACTCGACTCGTGCGATGCACTGTTATGTTTTTCAAGTCTTATTATGAAAATAATCTAATCTGTCGAAAAGGCCTTTTCGAAACGGTCCGAATAATAACAATAATGCGTGAATTTCGGGCCACAGATGATAATGAAACTGTAGGATCGGTGCCAGCTTAAGGACGAGGTGATCGGGGCTGCTGCCCCGGGCCAGCAGTTTATACGCGCGCTCCTCACTCGCAAGAGATGACAGATTTAACATTTCAATAATTATTTCGATATTCGCTCGTACTACGGATTATTGAACAAAGATGTGAAAAACGATAAGTTTTATCTTAATAATTAACGAAGAATTTCATTGTAAATCTAAGTGAATATAGCGATAAAATAACCCCGAATGATAAACAAAAACAATCTGATATATATTAATAAAGAAAGCGTTACAAATATTTATCATACACTCGATTGGGAAATAGAAAAGATTTGCAGAAATTCGACTATATCAATGTTTAATTGAAAAATATTCAATTAGTTTAAATTATTTAGATTAATTTCGAAAATGAAGAAGCTATCACCAGTAGCATTTCATCTTTAAACAACAAGTAAAATAAAATGAAGAAGAAGAAAAATTGATTTTTGTAAAATATTATAATTGTAAAATAAAAAATTTAAATAAAATGTAAATTGTAAAATAAAATATTTTAAATACATTATTAAACAACGTTTAATTATTACTTCAACGGGTTAATAAAGCTTTATGTAGACTTGTAGAAAATAAGACGTGGTTGAAAACTCACGACTGGCCTTTTGATAAAGGAAGCCTCCTTTGTATGCAAAGGTGCGCGAAGTGAGTCGAATAATACACGCAATTCAACATTTTACGTTGCTCACGGTGGTAAAACTCGTTAGAAAATCTAACACATACTGAATTTTTACGGAAACTTGACCCTCTTAATAATTACAGTCTTGGATAAAATACTTTGAAAGCTTCTCCGTTGCGCAGAATGACAATTTTCATTATATAACTTAAAGTGAATTGTACAGTTTATTTGCTTAAGGCTATTTAAATATAAATCTCCCGAACGAAGAAATGGTCATAGGCAAAATTCTGTCGCTCTTCCGCGTCGTCAGTTTGCCGGTCTTTAACATCAAGCGTGAACTCTTTCACAAATCGAGCAGCATCGAAGACGGATAGAATACGGGACCACTCGATTCGATGCGGGTTAAAGAAAATCTTCCAACCCGAGCAGCTTCGCGACGATGTATACTGGCGAACGAAAGTGATTTATTGGCACAAGCTGCAGATACTATATATACATATATATATATACTCGACGCGAAAAAGTGCCGATTCAAATCTTGTATAAAATGGCATTTTACGAGGCATTTGAACTTTTATCGGACCACTCTTAAGCTGGATAAAGGAGAGGGGGCGGGGAATGAGGCGAGGGAGAACTTTCTGAAGTGGTAATTTCAATTTTCAAGAAGTAAGCAACATAATTTATTTAAACAGCTTGACGTTTATTAACGGAGAAACTTCATCTGCTAAAACGTAATTCGCGCAATTTTTTTTTTTTACGAGACATATGTACGAAGCGACTAAAATAAATAAAACGAGACGTATGTATTAGATAGTATTTACATTGTTTACACGGTATTGTGGATAAATTATCATAAAAATACAGTTTTATATTATCAAAAATTTTCTTATCGATTTTGACCCAAAGAGCGCTTCGTGATCCTGACGCGGGTGCTCCAGTGATTAGAGGAGTGGCGAGAGACTGATAAGGGGGGAGGGTGGAAGAGGCGCGAAACCTCCACCCCCGTTTTCATGTAGGAATAGCGCTTGGCTCAACGATCCCGGGCAATTGTAAATTGTCGAACGTGCCGATGCATTCACGTGTGTGTATATATATGCGCATACTCGACACTGCAGCGAGACCAGGCACGTTGATGTAATTTCCGGCGGGAACAGCTGTAAACCATAGTGGGACTTTCTACTACGGTGTGACGTAATCCTGTTAATACAGACGAGGATCGTAATAATGTATATCTTAACCGTTAGGGAGATGTGGGAGCTAATTTTCGTGTCTCAATGCCGAGCGCGGCGTGTATGCTGTCGCGATCGGTATATGTATATATATATATATATATATATATATATATATATATATATATATATGTATGTACGGTGAAATCTCGGGCTAACTTTACAGCATACGTTCGCGTGAGTTAATTTTATTGGATTAAAGGTGCGAACTTTATGAATTTTGAGGATACGTTACTTAAAAATATCCTGAGCTGTTAAATTAATATACCTCGTTCGCAGTAAAAAAAAAACAATGATAAAAGAGTATTAAAGATTACGAAGATACAAAGATAAAAAATATTAGAAATAATAACGTTTTTGATATTCGTCTCACTGAAAAGTTTATTGCGTATTTCCGTGATCAATATTGTAGAAAAAATGTATTTACGTGTAAAAAAATAACTAGAGCTATATCCAACAATTCCGGATATGTAAATATTTTCAATAACTATCTTTTCTTACAACATTATTAAAAAAATCTAGACCTGCCTATTTGTACACCTTTTAATATCAGGTAATCATTCAATAATGTGTATATGAAGATTTATAAATATTACCATGAGCATGCGGAATACATATAAGTGTAAAAAATTTATCGAACTCAAATCGAACAACGATTATCAGATTGTTTCATTAGCTACGTGATATTTCTCCATTGACTCGAGATGAAGCTACAGTGACAGATGATCCATCATGCGTAATATCAGAATAACACGAAGAAAATGTAGCTTGAGTGCGGTATGCAATCGATAACCCTGACGATCGATCCTTCGATCTTTCGGAAAATCGGAAAACTGCATGAATCGAAAGTGACAGAATGAGCGCGCGCTTCGGCGTCATTGGGCACGATATGCGTAATGAAGAAGTTACACGTAAGATTTTTCATAATCGCCTACGGTGCGATTAATCGCGAAACGTCTCTCGCCGCAGTGATGTCTCGGGCAGTTGGCCAATGTTCGATTAATATCTTTGAGCCTGGTGTCGACTGTCAGCAGCGCTGCTTCATTTTTTTTTTTTTTGCACTACGACTAATTTCCAAGTTGTTGCGCTTGCTTATGAGGGCGTTGACATCGGTTACTATCCTAAAGCATATAGGATCAATTAATGCGAAGAAGAAAGTTCGGAGCCTAAGGAGTACTAGTCAGCTTGAAAAATGTGTTTGATTAGGAAGAAAATTTGCATAATAATATGTTGAACAGCAATCAGATATACATTCACAATTGTATTTGAATATAATTTTATTCGATTGCTCTATGCCAAAAGACAAGCTTTGTTATCGGTATGTAATCCGTAATATTGTTGAAGCTCCGACAGTTTAGTTCAACATGATGCTGTTTGATTTTCAATATTAAACCGAAACAAAACTCTGTTCGACTGTCAAATAGATGACCGCTGCCTATCTATGTAACTTTAAGAAATATTTCGGCTAATTTCTGGACCAATGCCAACTGCGCAAAGGACGATTGGAATGTTTGCGACGACTTCGTGCATGATCTAATGCCTGGATAATGCTGGAATCCAAATGGCATCGATAAATCTTACTCACAAAGGTATACGAAACAAGTAAAAAGTAGTAGAAAGTCGAGACAGCAGTGGTTTGGCTTCGGTCTAGACCAAGTAGAATGTCGATATAGTTTTGTATGAAATAAAAATAAGACTGTTTATTTTTAAAAAATCTTCAGTTATTCAACAATAAAAGTGCATTGTTCTAGTCTTCTATTTTTAGAGCTGATACAATAATCAATATTCATAAATTTCTAATGAAATTCCCTGGTTTATTGGATACTCAATAAGTAAAAACTTCGAGAACAACTCATTCTTTTTTTTGATGAACACAATTTTATTTTAATGGTATCATTGAAATATTAATAAAAAAAATTCCATTAGCAACAATATTCATCTTAGCAACAACGCAAAGTCCAAAGATCTTGCCTCTCTCCTTTTTCTGATGACCTCTCCTGACACGTCGATGAAATTTATAGTCAGCTTACAGGATGCGCAATAAATCTAGGATAGGAAAGAAAGAAAAGGGGTGGGGTTGGACAAAAGTACGGAACAAAAAGGAAAAAAAACTCTTTGCGACAGAAATCGAAGCGGCGAAATCCTTTGACACATTTCGAAGCCGTCGGCCGCTGTCGGCGACGATACGCGTATTAGATTTGGAATAGGACAGCGGTATTCCGCATATATACAGACGTGACCGATTCGCGGACGACGAGGTGAAGCGTCCCGAGCGTGTGCATAGCTTCCGCTTTGAGATGTATATATGTTTGGTCGACCGAGAGGGTTTCGTGGGTATATATATATATATATATATATGTGTGTGTGTGTGTGTATGTGTGTGTACATAGTGGAGCGGAGCCATCGGGTTTTGATAGAGCTTCTCGGTACGGCAGCCTTTTCGGTGGATTTTTCAATTCCTCGATTCTCGACTTGGACTTTGTATTATACGTGTAAGCTTCACCAATGGAATATTTTGAAGGATTTCGGATTTAGTGTACCGTTTTCAGTCTTAAATTGAAGCCTGAAGTTGTTCCTTAGTTATTTGGACTTTTCAATTGCACTAGGGCCGAGATTCCTTAATAAGGAATTCGATTGGATGAATTCTTATATTATGATAATTAATTTTTTTTTTCAATCCTTGTAATAAATTTAGGAAGATCTTGATAACTGAACAATTTATAAAATAAATACCGCATCAACTCACGCATACACGTTCACTATTAACTTCCAGTCGACGACGAACCTGTGGGACCGATTTATTTTAGACTTAACCGCATTAATACAAGTTTTATTGTAAAATTAGTACAAAGCAAAGGGTTAAAAGCGAGACATTTATCGAATTATTGCACTAATAATGTCAAGGCAAAGTACGTCTGACATAAATAAGGAAAGTTTATGGAAGGACGCGAGAGATTCGCTTAACCAGTCAGTTTGAGTAAGAAGCATCAACGGCAAAGTTTGCGTTCAATTATGCACTTTGCATAAATAAAAGTGTTTCATTGTGAAATGTTAAAAGTTGATTATAATTTAAAAACCATCCACTAACAATTAATAGATTTTATTATCCAGTTACACCTTTTTTATTTCCTTTGACTTTATTTTTTTCATTTTATTGATTTAAATAGACGGACAGTGATGATAGATGATTTTACAAAATTGGTGTGCGGCAATGATATATAACAAATAAAATTAATTTCCATGATTAGCGATAATCTATGTCGAAGACATAATTCGTAAATTTCTACATTTGTTTGACGATGTAAAAAAGCTAATGTGTGCAGACGGTTTGAATGCCCATAATCAGTAAACAAAGTCAATAAAACATTTTAAGGAGCAACATTATTGAATTTTTCTTGTATCTCTAAGAGAATAACACGTGTGTCTGAATTCGAATATCGTTTTGATAGAATCGGAATTTTTTTATATAATTTTTACAATTTTCTGTAATGCCTAAATAACGCATCTAAGTAAGTTTGTCTTATAGAGAAGGAAAATCGTGGTTTTAGAAACAGGAGATAGGAAACGGAATCTGAAAAGATGTATTTAACGTAAAATTTTTTTACGTGCAGTAATGAATCTGGACGTATACAATCCTTCACGAAGGGGTCATACAGTTCAGCAAAAACAAAATGCTGAAAAGAATAATGAATTCAATAAATTTAGCATTGAATTATGCGATGACCGATTATTTTGAAACTTAAACAAGTCTTTAAGACACATAGACAAAATAAAATCAATTAAAAATTGTACTTATGTCGACTATTCTGAATTAAATTAATAAATATTTTTATCCATCTTATAGTCTTTATACTATAAAACATTATACTAAAATAACGAGTCTATCCTTATTTATGATAAACCCCGAAGAATCTGAAACAGAAATTACTACTAAAAATTAGTAGTTTAATCTTTGAAGATGAAAGACGGAAAATTTAAATTTGAGCTGATGGAGACAACCAGGTTATCCTTAATTAATATAGAATATAATTTCTTTTATTTTTATTATTTTTATTATTTTTAATTTTTAATCTTATCTAATTTATTTTTAGTATTAATTTATATTTCATATTCTCGAGGGTGATTATAAACAAGGACGGTCTTTCATTATTTTAGTATAATATATTACAGTAGAAAGACTGTAAGACTGATAAAAATATTTATTAATTTAATGGAATTCTTAATTAGTATTTTGTCAGCTTTGAAAGTGAATTTTCTACAGCAAATATTTGAGCGTTCTTTTCAGTTAATATCGCAATTCCGTTTGTTCGCGCATTATAACGATATGCGGACGTTCGAAAATTTCGACAGTGCACCTCAGAAAAGATTCTCATTGTCGATCGACGAATCCAGACCGGTCATTTCTCGAAATTCTTGCGCACAATCCGTGCTTCCACGTTCGAGAAAACGAGCGCGCGCGCGCGCGCGCAATTCCGAGAATCAACATGACAACAAGCCTAATTCCCGCTAACGTTTGGCCGAGCGTAATTACGTAGTCGCAATCGAATGATTTGCCGATTGCGCTAACGAACGAGGGCAGGATGTCTCGATTGGCCACGATGAGCTTGCCGATTAAGCGACGCGGACTTCCTTCGTTACACGTGCATCCCATTCCGGATGTACATTGCATTTAATTATGGTTTGTTTGATTTTGTGTGTGTGTGTGTGTGTGTGTGTGTGTGTGTGTGTGTGTGTGTGTGTGTGTGTGTGTGTGAAGTAAGATGCAATACTTAGATATAGAAGCTGAAAGTAAACGAAAAAACTCTAAAAATGAATATAAATCAATAAAATACTATTTTATGCAATATTAATTCGCATTCATGCAATATTAATGATTTTGTTATGCTAAGGTACTTTGACATTCAATTTCACTTTCTCTTCAGAGCGATCCTGGCTAATTTGAATACATTGTCTTCTAAAAAGTGGTCGAGACAATGGAAATTAAAAAAAAAAAAATGAAAATAATTTTAAATGAACAGAGAGCAATCAAGGTATGTTTCCCTTGGACCTTCTGCTGAGCTAAACAGTAGCATAGCAAGTAGTCGAATTATTGCGGACATATAAAAACAATGGTCTTCTATCTCATTTATAATTATTTCCATTTGGAATTTCATCTTTCGATGAAATTTTTTCTCGCATATACTTCCTGTAAAAGTAAGCCCTTCGAATTGGGCCTAGTCGCGTCGCGAAACTTCTCGAGAGACTTCGAAATTTTAGGGCGTATTTTTTAATCAATTATTTATAAAAGCTTTCGGATTTCGGTATATCGATCGATTGTACGTATGTATAATTCGGTCACTCGGAATATAATTACGATGAGAGAGAAATTATCCCATGGAAATTTATTCGTCTTCTTCAATTTAACGTATAATACGGACTCTGTATAAGTATATTTATTTATATAGAATATATATAAGCAGGCAATTTTCGCGATCGATTTTTAATGATATACCACTCGTCGGCATCACCGTCAGGGCGAGAGGAAAAAAAAAACAAAACGCTCGCCGCACGGATTTTAACTCGTTATGCGCGGTTGGGTCACGTCTAATTATATATATACTTAATCAAAAAAGGAAACTTCGCTCTGTGATCAATTAACGAAGCGCAAATTGGATGCTAGGTAGAATTCTATACATAATAGACAAGAGAGAGAGAGAGAGAGAGAGAGAGAGAGCGAGCGAGTGAGTCACTCGAAGAATAAAAACAAGACCGGTGCAATGAGAAGGAAAAAAGCGGGAGCCATGCATACAGACAGTGAGCATATAGTAGGGGCTATTATGTCGATGCGGTACGGCGCGATGCATCAGTATAGTATGACGATATCGGTTTGTCGCGTCTTTATACTTCTCAGTTGAACCATCGGCTCATCAAGAAGAGCTTTGCATTAATATATATATATATATATATATATATATATATATATATATATATATATATATATATAAATACATACATACATACATATACATACATACATACATATACATACATATACATACACACACACACAGCGCGCGGGCACGATTTTGCTTACGTATAGTTCTGTGCATCAGTGAGAGCGCGATTTTTTTATGAAAATAAACATCTTTAATTTCGAAAGCTGTCACTATTAGTCCCTCTTTGCGAGAATGTGAGAGAATTATTCTCGACGAATAATACTGATGGTTTGCTGCGATGAACGTAAGATGATTGATAAATATATATATATACATATAAACGAGTGTGCATTTAAATATATATTAGTTAATGAGTTCAATTATCATATAATGTTAATACTTAAATATAATACTTAAAATTTTTGTTCGATTGTGTCTTTGAATTTATAAAAAAGAGTTTTTCAGACTTGGCGAAGATAGGAAATCCATTAATCGAACTGAGGAAACTGACCGAAACGTATTACGAGTGCTTTAAGTTTATTATAAAGTTATAATACTTCTTAGACGCTTCTTTAATTAACGCAATAAATATTAGAGACAAACTTGTGAAAGTGTATAATAAAGTAAGTTTTACATTTGGTAGTAATTAACTAATTGAAATATAAATATTCGAATTAATTAAATTTCTTTTGAACAATGAAAAACGAAACACGGAAATTAACAATCGACAAATAAAAGTACAATACCATTAGATAGGTAATAATAACCTCCTGATAATTTACATGCTTATTGACATCGGATCATGAAACCTGAAAAATAGTGGCGCGCCTTGAATGATATTTTTCCATAGAAAAAATGTGTGGCGTAAGATCGCTTTTCAATCGTAAGGTAGTTTTTCAATCGATCGTCTCACCTACTAGATAACCATATCAAGAGTTATGCTCAATTCGATATAAATATTAAGTAATCCGACTTACCTGCCTCGCATATCGATTGGCCAGGTGTCGGCGAGCAATCCAATAATGATATACAGCGATTATGAAGAATAAATAAGCTAATAGGCGTGCGGGACAGAAATGAGGGCATTGGTAGCGAGCGTACGCGACCGCACGAGTCCAATTAATCCCGCGAAGGGACAAATATACAATAGAAATGTGTTGTTGCAGAAGTTGAGGGCTCGATTGCGCGTCCATTTGTCGTGGCGAACAATTGATTCCTCGACAACGGGATGGAGGGGGGGGGCGGGGTTGGCGCTGGTATTATAGCGACCTCCGAGCTCGTTGTAATAATGAATGACTTTGAATATCATTTACGCGCGATGCGGGATAAACAGCAGAAGTGCGAAGAGTCCGTGTCGCGTATGCTCCCGGGAGCGCGCGCAAAACGATTGCTTCTGCTTGTCACACAGATCGATTAATCGTACTTGCGTTGTGAGATAGCGATGTACTTCTTCGTAGTATTCGCTATTATCCGTTGACGAGCACTTTTTTTTGCATCTCTACAATTGATTAATTATATGCACAAATACACACACACTCACATATATACACGTACATATATATATGAAGATGGTTCGATAAATCCACGACTGTTATTTATTTCAAAAATTGTTTTTTAATTTTTGAATATATTCCCCTTGAAACTTGATACATTTATGCCAGCGTTGTTCAGTCTCTTTTAAACCTTCCAAGTAATAAATTTTGCCTCGATCTCCTTAAAATACTCGTTTGCCATAGCGCTTTTGGATACGCTGTCGTGGTGAAAGGAGGAGCGCTTTTTATTTGAATGAAAGCCCCTGAGTCCCGAAAAAAACGGTGGCATTGAACTTACCGACTGACGGAATAGTTTTTTCTTCTTTTTTTCGAAGCAGGTTCTCTACGTTCGGTCCCCATTTTTGGCTGCCGTTTAGTTTTCTAACCCAAAATTTCATGAAGAATATGACATTCGCTTTCGATCGAAAATTTCTACAGTATCGCTAAACTTGCGTATCCTGAATCGATGATTTTGGAGTATGATATCCTAGATTTTATTGAACATATCTTGAGTAGTCTCCTCTTTTGGGCTGTCGAAACATTCAGCATCACTTGTCTTCGTGCGATTACAACGAAACCCAGTAAACCACTTGTGATCCATCACATGTGATGGAGCTGAGTCATTATAATATTTTTTAAGCTTTCTTTGATTGTTCTTCAATGCAGAAAATAATGTTTAAGTACTCGAAATTTGTTTTTTTTTTTTCATGCTTTTTGAACAGCAATGAAATACTTTCAACAATCAAAACGCATTCAAATGACTATCAAATTTTCTGTATTATTCTAGACTATCAGAAGTCACTGATTTATCAAACCATTCTCGAATATATATATATATATATATATATATATATATATATATATATATATATATATAAATTTATGAAGTTAGTGTCTATTCTCTAGTATATAATTAATAGAAAAATTTTTAATAAGTTCAAATACAAAGTTGAAGAAATGAAAAATAGAACTATCGTGTATGTTTCATCCTATAGTATTTCATATAATATTATAATATGAATAAATCAAATTTCATCTTTAAAAAACGAAACTATTAACTGAATCGATTAAATTTGTCAAAAATTTGAATTATGTTCTATTATTTAATTATAGCCGAGGTTGAAGTCAGTTAGAGAATAAGATAAACACCTAGACATAGTTCTAATTATTTCAGTTAATTATGTAGATAAAGAGTTGCAATGGACCAAAAAATTTGCTTTGCCGAAATAAGTCAATTTAATTAATTTTATATTATAATTTATAATAATTTATATAATATATTTCGTTCACAAATTGCAATGGAATGCAATAAAATTTTAACTTATCTGTATTGCAATTCGATTATATCTCAGTATCGTCATAAAATGTAAAGCTGAAAAATGAATTAAGCATTAATTCGGATTTGATTAATAAGCTTATACTTACAGAAATATTTTGCAGAATTAATTTAAAATACACAATTTAAATTAAAATGAACAAGTTTTCAAGCAAAATTATATTTTTACAGTCAAAGAAAAGTAAGAGGAAAACAATTTCCTTTCAATTTTTAATCTTAGATTAGCTTACTAGATTTATTTACTGTGGTTTTATAGAAAGTAATATAGAAATGCTTTTTATAGAAAAGAAACTATAAACATTTGTTCGATTATTATAATTTTGACAAATCACTATTTAAAGAAATATGAATGTCCTATAGTTTATTTTTTAGTTATTTTCTTTTCTGCATAATAACATTTCTATGCAAATCTGATCGTTTTAAGTTACTATTTTATTCAGCACTTATTATTCGTATTCAGTGTGACAAATTACGTGACAAAAAAATATTGGTGAATCCTTTTGTTTAAGACAACGAAACACTGCCTGGTCTATAAACAAGATACACGCGGAGATTTATCTTCAGTTGGTATTAAAATTTTTTTCGTGCACAATATGGCTCAGTACGAGTGAAGACGAATTTCTGTCCGTGCAACCTGTTCAAAACTAAAGGGATGAACAATTTTCAATTTTGTGATGATTTAGACAGTTTTTAATTATTTTTTTTGTTAACAAATTTTTGAGATGTAAAATTCTAAGCGTCACGAATCTTGCAAGATGTAGATAGTGAGTGCACCAAACCTTAAAATTTATATATTGTAGCATAAATTTGCACTATGTCGGGTTAAAACAAATAATTTTGTATTTTACAAGAACGAGCTGATTTTTTTTTTGTAACGAAAAGTACGAATAACCTAGAGATTCTTCCAGGAACGAAACTGATTCTCTTTTCGTATAATTTCATACAATTTTCTCTCAAAATTCAGATATACGTGAATGTCGAATTGCGCCTGACAGAAGATAGAGCCCTCCGTGGTCCCGCGATTTTTGGAACAAAGCTGCGATAAACCCTTCTCGTTCCTCGACTACTGCTATATGCCTCCTATAGTTGTGCGCGATGCATAGCCGCCACGTATATGCGGCTGTTCGGAGCGGCAGGGTGTTTCCCAACCCCCGCCTCCCGGAAGGATCTTAAACCACTACCTCCCTCTCTCTCTCTCTCTCTCTCTCTCTCTCTCTCTTCCGCAGACCGCGCTCGCGCGCGCGCACATAATCGTAAACAGAGGGGCAGGGACGGTCGTGCGGATTCCGTGCGCTCGTATAAAAGAGTGGACGCGCTGCGGTGGCGGAAGGCGACGAGTCGCGCGCGCCACTGCGCACTGCAGCTGCGGCAGTGCCGAGGGACGTGGAATTATCGTCCTCCCACCGCCCGCCCATCCCCATTCATTCCTCAAAGTATTGAATCTTATCGGGGTCGGATTAAGCTACTCGGTGCCCTGGACATTTTGTCATGTCGGGCTCCATCTGTCCCTAGATGACAGTTGCTTGTTACGAAAAAAAAAAACAATTAAGCAATGATTATAGAAGACAAGTTCGTTCTTTAACATCGCCATTTGAGATATGCGTATAAGGGCAACGGATGATAATCTCTTACATTTTAACAAAGAACTTTCTATGCCGAATTCAAGAGGAGTAACGAAATGCTCCAATTTTTCAAAGCATATTTTTTACATTTCTACTTTGTCAATTGTATTTTCTTGTCATCTTCGATTCTTGCTATCCTTCTCGAAAACCTAAAGCAGAAGATAATTCATTTGCTTTTGAAGTATTAAAATTTATAATTAAAATAATTAAATAATTAATGAAAGAAAAAGACAAGGTACAAACAAATCTCTGAAGAACTCCGAAAAAACTAAATGACCTATTGTGAACCATGTCAGTTCAATAATGAAAAAATATGTATTATTAATTAAATACATAAATATAAATTATGAAATGCGTAAAAAGAAAACGACGTAACATAAAGATAATTTGTAAGAGTTTGTGCCCCACAAGAAATGTACAGATGTACATCTGATACCAGAACTCCAACCAGTCGATAAATAGACAATTACTTATATAATTACACAAAATGCGAAAGATAAAAAAGTAAATCTCGAAAAAACTGGGAAAAATAGAATATAAATATAAGGTGAAAGAATCAGCGATCTAAATAATCTCTACTACTATACGTCTGACATAGGAGTAAATGCATTACTTTGATGCTTGAAAAACTTTCAATTCGACATTTAAGGAAGATGTTCGGTAATAATACTAGTGTAGATAATAACACAACTGTTTTTCGCTAACATAATTCTATTAATAATTTGACACTATTATACACTATTATTTGCCTGTATATAAAAACTAATATGTTTCTTTTATTAATAATATATAATATTATATACGTATATATAATATATAATATGCAGTGTTAAACGGAAAAGTAAACTTACTAATCGATTTTATTTATGAATGGATTATGAAAGGCACATCACACATGTGTTTCCCTCGCCCCTCTTACAATTCGGCTTAATTCCGATCCGGATCGTATCAAAAACGTTGTAGGTAATGCATGATGGAGTACGCAACATGAACGAAATAGATAGAGAAAGATAGGGGAAGAGAGAGATAGGGAGTCGATGACAGGAAGGTCAGAACTTGCCACTCGAAGAATCGTCCCCTCACCGGGTAGGGAGTGGAAGGAGAAGGGGAGAGACAACTTCGTTCGGGAAAATTGTCTCCCTCCGGACGTAAGCGTAAGTGTCCGTCGGGGACGCGAATACGGCCCGCCAGCCGTCCGACCGAGTTTTCCTTTCCCCCTCCGACGCCGCGCCTGTGCGGCGACAACCTGTTTCGCACGCGACGACGAGGACGAGCCGGCGACGGAGGCGGCGAGCCGAGGGTGGGCTGGGTAAAAAGGGTCGCGCCGCCGATTGTAACGACGGAGGGCAGCGGACGCAGCAGCAGCAGTAGCAGCATCAGCAGCAGCTGTGTGTAGCGAGATAGGCAGGCGAGCCTCTCGCCTCTTATCAGGGATACACGCATATTACACGTGGAGCCGCGCGAAATGCAGGGATCATCGCGTAGCCGGGGTAAATCCCACTTGATCCCAGGCGAATTGCCCCCGGGATGAGAAATTACTTATTGCCGATGATTTATATACATGCATATGCTTCGCTTGACGCTGCGCCCCCCCCCCCCAGCCCTTGATATATCCGTTAATGCAGGCGCACGAAGCGCGCTTAATGCATACCAGTGGCGGTATATTTATACACGCAAACAAACAAACACGCCGAGAGTGAGATATATATATATATATATATATATATATATACACTGTTTATTAAATAGAATGCTATTCAGAATCAATATTGTGACTGTATTAAGTAGCATGTGAAACGAGATTTATTAAACAAGGAGAGAGGTAAATTAATTAAATTGTTGTAACTGAATCACATCGTCGAATATATATATATATATATATATATATATATATATATATATATATATTGTAGGGGAGTTATCAGGATGGCGGAAAACGAATAAATAAATAACACAAAATACACTTATTTAAGATACAGTAATTCAATATATTTCAGAAGCTACTAAATTATAGTTACACAGAAGCACGGACAAGCATACGATACTTCCTGAAGTTCTTAACCGAATGGATCCGCTTGCAACGAACAGTTTCTTTATATTTGCATCTAAACACGTGCGTAATATTTGGATGCCTTAATTAACTATTGTACCTGCGCTGGACCCGTGTTTCTCCGTGCACCGTATGGTTTATCCTAGATACCGTTAGCCCTCGGGGGATTCCTCGGTCTCAATGCTCATTCCGACTATATTATTACTGAATTACGCCTACAATATATATATATATATATATATATATATATATATATATATATTGTTTTAAGTATTCTACAATTTTGCAATTAGAAAAGGAAGCCAAACAAATGTACTCGCACCCGTTCTCTTGTAAGTTAACACCCGAATTATTCAACGATTATGAATGATAATACTGACTTATGTCGGTATTGTCATGGGAATTTTACTAGCGTTTTAAACGTAAGGCGTAAAATTTATTTTTTTTTTTTTGCGAATTTGCTGGACGTTTCATGTATATAATGAACGGACCGGAATGAAGGACCACCGGTGCATCGCGCGTGTTTTGCGATGTAACTGCTTCTATCCTGCATCTCCACCGTTTCTCGAGCGTTACCGTCAACGTTCCTGTCGATTTCACCCGCGCACCGTCAAAAGGATTAAAATTTCCCTACACGATGCATCACCTTTCTGCGTACGATTTTTGACGTACCAGCGTCCTCGTTATACCAATGTCATTTTTTCTTGCCGATACATTTACATTACTTATCGTAACGAATGACTCTAAATGGACGTATGATTTATTGCGCAACGTAAATGTGATGGCGAGCATTGACACGGCGTAATGGATTTATTGAATAACAACGGTCGAACCAAGTCTTTGGCAAGGGATTCAGAGTATTGAATGGATCTGGAATTTTTACCTTGAGAGCGGCTTGATCGGCAAAACGTCTGCAGCTAGTTTATTTAATAAATCGTGATAACAAAATCGAGCTCTCAGAGTCAAGAGTTGTAGATGAATTTTTATCATCACTTTGCAAGTATTTAATCATGTATTTCACAAGACGGTCAGTATGTCTTCAATTCATTTTACGTATTTTTCATTATATACGTAACGGATGTGCAGTTGTTCGTTTAAAATAAGATTTATCATTACGTTAATCTTTGTTAGGTTTGATTTCATGATATACGAAGATGGTCCCAGAACTACCTGGCCCAATATATAAAACTCAAAAATGTTGGAAAAAAATATATTTATTTTTCAACATAATCTCCTTTCAACTCTATACACTTTTCCCAGCAATGTTCCATAAGTTCGATACCCTTTTTATAATAAGAATTGTCAAGCTCCTCATAATAGCCATTAACTGCCGACATTGCCTCTTCATTGTTAGAAAATCTTTGATCAACGAGCCATTTTTTCAAGTCTGGGAACAGAAAATAATCCGAGGAAGATAAATCTGCCGAATAGGGTGCATGAGGTAGTAATTCAAACTTTAATTCATTGTCTTGATGGAACAACATTTTCTTCTGAGTCAAATGCGGCCGTTTTTGCTTGGTTTTTTCGCTCAAACGTTGCAATAAATTCGCATAATACTCGCCGTTGATAGTTTTTTCTTTTTCAAGATAGTCTATGAAAATTGTACCACACGCATCCCAAAAAACCGACGCCATAACCTTGCCTGCAGATGGAACGGTCTTTGCCTTCTTTGGAGCCGGTTCTTCTTTTTGAGTCCTTTATTTTTATTGTTCTTTTGTTTCGGGTGTAAAGTGGTGGACCCATGTTTCATTCATGGTTATGAAACGGTACAAAAATTCGACTTTATTTTTGCGAAACATTGCCAAACACTCAATTGAAACATGAAACATCTTCACGACTCTGTTTTTGTTCCATTGTGAACAAACGCGGCACCCATTTTGCGCACAGCTTTGTCATCTCCAAATTTTCAATTAACGTACGATGTACCTCACTTTTTGAAATACCTGCCATGTCTGCTACCTCACACACTTTCAGTCGACGATCATACAGTACCGCTTTGTGGATTTTGTTCAACATTTCTGGAGTCGTCACCTTGTTTGGTCGACCACTGCGATGTTTGTCTTAGTAGCGCGTACGGCCTCGTTTAAACTCTGCTACCTAATATTTTACTGTTGCCAAACGAAGAAGCAGTCTTACTCAGAGTAGAGTCTAGTTCAGTTTTTATATTGGTTGGGCTGATACCTTTCAAATAAAAATATTGTATTACATAACGATGACCAATTTTTTCCATGCTTGCAAATTCACTGAAAACGTTCACTATTGATAGCTGTCAAACAAACACTAAACATCATGGCATCTTGAAACTTGAGACATATGTTTAAAAGATTGTGCACTTTCTAATACAGTGGTATTTTTTGAGCAATTACCGGCACCTCTAGGTCAGGTCAGGTACTTCTGGGATCACCCTATAATGCAACAAGAGAATCATTACATTAGAATTTTTTGATGTCCCTTCTTACTCTTTGGTATACTAAATCGAATTCATAAAGAATCGTTTAATCAATTTATAATAACTTTAAATGGATTTATAAAAACACCTTTAGAAAACGATCCGTCGCCGTAGTCGTTGTTTTTATTATTTCGACAGCTAATATTTATTGAAATTTTTTCTTGCGCCACCCGTATCTAATCGAATGTGATTTACAACGCTTCTGTAATTCGCGCGTATATTTGCACCAATGATTCCGCAACTCTTGAACATCGCACGCGTAACCTATACTGTAAGCGTTTTTACACGCGTCACTTGCATTTATATTTAGCATACGACATTGCCGTAAAATGTCAGCGATGGCTCAGCCTCGATGTACTGAGACAATTCAACGGGCTCACGTTGCCAATCAAGGCTTCCGCGTCTGCGATATTAATAAATTTAAAATTCAGCTTCTATCTTGACGAGAGTCTCTGTACGGCCCTCTGAATCATATTTCTATAAAACGATAATCCTGCCAAATGCTATTTATGTTTTATTGATTATTTATTATGCTTCTGCAGATTACACGAATATCAAGCATTAACTTTTTTATTATTTGGCTTTATTTATTGTTAAAAAAAAATTCGCATCCGTAAGCATTATTGACGCATGGATTTGAATACGAGGACATATGTATATGGAAAAATCTCAAGCGTTTTTTACCAAATTGTATTTCTATACAGTAACTGAAAATATAGGCAATTTATTATTCCCTACTTTAAGATTTTTCCTGATGTTGCTCTCAAAAATTAAGATTTCGTAAATGTTGACGAATCAAAAAAACATTTATTCGACAAGAAGAATTTCGTAAATAGGTCAAATAAACAAAAATAAGTCAATTAAAAAAGAATTATTTTGTGAGATGCTCTTTACAATCAAGAAGGATATTTAGGACATAATTTATCCGGCGATTCTATCACTACCTCCTAGCTCTGATGATCCATGATGGGGGTGCAAGAGTTGGCCAAAAAAGTCAGGACCAAGCCTGGATATAAGAACCTATATTTTTACTACTACTACCACTGATAATAATAATAATTTTTCAGCGTCCATTTTCAATACAATTTTCCCTTAAAGATTTTGCATATAGAATAATACATTATAAAATTACTTTAAGCACGATTATAAAAAAAACTATCATATACAATTAAGCAAGAGAATTGATCTTTAAAAGTCGTTTGAAATATTGTTTTGTTTTATTTTTCTTCTTTTGTTTTGATGTCCCCATTCAACTAGAAAGCAATGCCTTTATCAGAGCACAAAGCAAGAAAAAGAGCCAGGAAGAACGATGAGCGAACGAACGGACGAACGAGAAGCAGCCGGCAAAGAAAAAATTCCAATCAGTCGTCCTCCATGCTTCTATTTATCACTGTGCCCGGCGGCCAACAATTATATATATATATATATATATCCGCTCCAACCCCCGGACGCTGGATAATTTATTTTCTCCAACATTTATATTTTTTTCAAATCAAATTTATATAATACATATATTGAAATAACCGAAATCGTAAGAAACGTTCCATTACCCAGCAAATGGTTACATTATGTAAGAATTCTATGCTTTCGGGGAGAGAGAGAGAGAGAGAGAGAGAGAGAGAGAGAGAGAGAGAGAGTGAGAAATGTGAGAAAGACATAGTGCAAGAAATCGGAAGGTAGTCGTTGATCAAAGCATAGTATCGCTATTTGAATTAAAGCAACGTTCCTCCTATATATATTCAATAGAAATTGATTATTGTAAGCTAAAATTATATTTTTGCAATATTAATTTTATTAATTTTCCTTTTTACAAAATAAAATATAGGATTTTTAGAAAAAAATTTCCATACAATGTAATAGAATCCCGAGAGAAAATAATATGTAACCGGATGAACATACTATGTAAACTTGTGAATGTAAAGATCCTATTAGTAATGACAATTGTGAACGTTCGTTGAGACAAATCAGTTTGCAAGTAGAAACCACGGATTCAAAACAATTGTATAATAATCGAATTTTTTTGCGTAACTATCGAAACACCTGCCAAGAATCATTATTCAACGATTATTATATTATTATTAGTGAAGGATAACCCGACTATCAACACCACCGTTATCCAGTCGAAGTATCTGTATTATGGAACGTTTCGAACTGCTTGAATTTCTCTTCAGGGACTAAAATCAAATTCTAGAAAAAAAATTACACACACACGCATATATATATATATATATATATATATATATATATCCTATCCCCATCCTTTATGAATATCATGCACCCGACGAAAATATTTATCGTAAAATTTATTATCCAGAATTCCCGGAAAATATTTGATAACCTCGCATTCCGAACAATTATCTCAAATTATCCTCTGAAAATAAACTTTTTACCACCTTATATAGACGTTCATTAAAAAATTAAAAATTACACTTATGTCGACTGTTGTAAACTCAACTAGAAAATATAATTATCCGTCCTAGAATCTTTATAAAACATTATATTTACAATTGTACTATGATAATCAGACAGCCCTTGTCATATATATCGTTAATTTATATTAACGGTACGTTACAATTTATAGCATAGTACGGAAATTTTTAGAGATTTGTAGACCTGTCCTAGACCGGATCGTAGCTTGCAGCCGTACTACCTTCCGAAAGTATAGGATCGCTAACGTTGCACCCACTTGATCCTATGCCCGCACGTGATATCTCGCGCAAATTCTCCACATATACATTTATGTAGGCGACGATTGAAATGAAAAATGAAGCCACTATGCTTCCTTATATAGCTATGTGTGTGTGTGTGTGTGTGCGCGCGCAGAGACCCAAGCGAAATGCGGGCTCGATTGGTAAAAGTACATAAATCTTGGCTCGGATATCCGCGCGACGTTGGTGTTTTTAGCCCCGATCGGGCTCGCCAGGGAAGGAACGAACGAGGGCCTGCTTTTTGCCAGGAATTATCTCGCGTTCCGCGGGCTTATTCCGATTGCCTGCGCGGCGCGGGCAAAATTTACGTTTCGACGTTGTTTGGAGAAAAAATAACAGGCAAACAAACGACCTATATATTAGCGTAACTTTTGTTGAACTTTGCATAACGGATAATAACGTTGTAAATTTCTCCTCGCTAGAATGGAATTTAAGCCGTGTTTATTTACAAATTTATCTTTTCGTTGTTGTTGTTGACGATTCGTATACGATGAAAGTACTAAATAGATTTCGAAACTGTAGAATAGTTTTAATCTTATCAAAGCTCCGATGGTCATGTTGAAAGTAGCCTTGGCTCAAATCTTTAACAAAATCATTTGCCACGGAGATGCAAAAGGAACTTTATAATCGAATGGATAATCCATGACTATACATGCTGGATTGGATTACCAATAAAAAGAGACCAATTGATAATAGATCCATATAGCTATCGATTTCGGTATAATTTTTCAGTCGATACATTCATTTTCATATCCAATGAAGTAGACGACAGCGAACGCAGTTTTACTTGAAAGAAAAAACACTCGTTGATATAGACGATAAAATATATGTTGATGTAAGTCAATCAACATAACGCCTGCACAGTTTTCGACAAATATATTTGTAAAAGTATACAAGTATTTCAAATTACGTTTAATACATCGCTCACAGTTATAAGTGGAAAAAATCTGAAAGATTAATAGCGCATACAATATATCAAATAATTAATATTTGATTAACAATCCTTCCTCATGAGCGTGTTCTTTGTGTGCGCGAGTGTCTGTGTATTTTTGCGCGTGTGTGTGCGCGTGCGTGCGTGCGTGTGGAAGTGTGTTAAATATATACTCAGCTTTAATTAATTATAAAATATTTAATTAATCAAAAAATATTTCCAAAAATAACACAGTGTTTACAAGAATTAGAACAGTGTCGTCTTGATTTAGACTTTTACAGGCTCGAGCTTAGCATTCATTACCCGCCGCCCTTACCCAGAAACAAGATCAAATACTTTTTAAATAATAATTTTTATTTGTTACAAAGGAAATTTTTAATACTTGACCAATAAAAACTTGAGATATATTTTTGAGACTTTCAAATCGCACAGTCATTAAGTAGGATATAGCATATAGCTCCATATATGTCCTTAAGGCGATTTTGAAGAGCTCGCCACGGCGCGTAGTAACTTGGCGCCACCGTGACCCATCGTATTATTTTGCAAATTTTGAATACGGGGGTATTAGTTTTTTCATTTTTTTTTTTACGCCGGGCTACCTCGGCTAACGGCGTCTCCACATCATTAGCCCATTCAAATGGATTAATCGAGAAAAATAGGGCGCATATTATGACGCGATGTCTACCGTAACATTTTGTACGTCGTTGTTTACGTCAAATATTTGTTCACAATGTTCCATCGTATTTTGCAATTGTGAACGCGAATTGTCGTTTAGCGCAATTGTTAACGGTATCGTTCTTTTATCTCTCCAACGATGTCAACTAACTCGCTTAACAGTATTTTAGCATCCCCAATGCTTGCACATTGTTGATCGTGAATTTTTACTCCGATATCCCTGGAGCACTAGATAAGAGTAGAATTTAAAGAAATGTAACCGGCTTTTTCGATAGGAATATTCTTTCTCGACCTATATAACCTAGAAGATGAAAGAAACGCCGTGTTTTACTACTTGATCTAAGGGTTAAATCCGATGCATGGTCCAATGAAGTGATTTCTTTCTCTTTCGGAAGATTTCAACGCACGTTCATTCGAAACTATACCCGTAAATCTGGACAGTATTATGTTGGTAGTAAATCATACGCTGTGTAGAAAAAAAAAGTATTTTTAAAGACTTTTTTTTTCGCAGTCGTAAACTATTATAGGCACAGATCTCTCGGATATTGGATAAACGAAACGACGTGTCATCGTGCACGTTCGATCCACTGAGAATTAATTACGCCAAACATTTACGATGTTCCATTAAGAGAATTAAAAAAAAAAAAACAAAAAAATGGAAGACACTGAGATCGAATTTAGCGAAAGCCAACGAGGCGCTGTATTTGTCCTCGGTTGAAATCAGTCCTGGTGGCAATGACTCCAAGGTTCGCCCGAAGAATCTTTCCTTTTCAAGCCACTGGAATTTTCAGTGAACGATATTCTATTCCGAGAGATGCATGCACTCTTCATATGCCTCTGCCCGTCGGCCGTATATTTTGCTTTAAATCGCTCTTTTTTTGTTGTTGTTGGGTGCTTTGTGCATGTCTAATCATTTCAAACCTTTCCAATGCAGATATTGTCAAAAACAAAAAAAAAGTAAATCGATCGAACGTAGAAAAAGTTTTTAGAAAAAAATTGTCCAGCATAAATTTCCAACGACGATTAAAGAATTTCCTTTTTTCGTTTTATACGCATTAAAAAGTTCTTCGCGCGTTTTAAAGCTACCCGTAATGTCTATTGAAAAAACTCACGAAATTATAAATAGTAAGTTTCCTTAATACGTTTAATTATATGGAATAAATTTATTGGTTTTAATTAAAGTTTTAAAATCTTTCTCAATCGTTCACAAAACTTATGCTGCGTAATAACAATAACAATAACAACAACAACAACAATAATAATAATAGAGTAAACAATAACAGTTAATATAATAATTAATCATAGTTATACTATATTAGTAATGGTATAATAGTAATTAAAAACAATATTTACCATACAACAGTTAATACTATACGAAACATAATAGTAACAACGAAGATAACAATTCACCATAATATTAATGTGTTTACTTTATTAACTATATATTTGTAATATATAAAATAATAGATATATTACTGGGTAATATACATAATCCATGTAACATTAAAGTAGCATTATCAAGATAATAATTGTTAATTATGATATTACCAGCAATCCGCTTATTAATATTGATTATGAAAAAAAGAACTTTAATTTTTTATCAACCGCGATATCATATATGTTATTTATTTCTAACCTGATAAAAAGCGCACGTATACAATTTTTTTCTCATTATTAATATTTTCTCGAATTGCCCAACGCGGCTTCATATAGTCTTTTTTTTTCTTGTTTTTAATTTTATCTCTTTGCCCTAGATAAAGAGGCCAATATGCCGCGCGAGTTTTCATAACCTCCTTTAGTTATTTCCGAAGTAGGCTCTTCTGGCTCACAATTGTACAGGCGATATTTTCACTATATCAATTACACGCACCATGCTTCGAGGTCGGCCGTTCGTGTTGTTTAGCTCGCTCCCATAATACGCCTTATCATCCGGAGTGAGGAAGAGAAGAGAGAAAAAAACGTACGATCGTTGCCGGCAGGCTCTTCCCCGCTGGGCATACCTCTATCCTCGGCTCATAGTTCAATAGAGCGTTCAAGTTGTCGAAAAATTTTTATCGACGCGAGTCAGGCCCGTCGCCGTTCGAGCCATGGATCGACCGGCAATTCAAGTATATATATATATATACATACATTTTCTTCTGTTTTTTTTTTCTCTTCAAAATAGCGGACAGACAAGACGAACGTTGCAGATGCAATTTAGTATTAAAAATTAGCCATCGTATTAGCGGCGAAAGAGCAAAAGAAAGAAAAAGAAAAACAAATAATGAATGAATAAAGTTTTTTTTTTCGTTATACAAATCCGACATCTCATCGACGATTCTTCGTATAACTGATCCATTGTTTTCTTCTGATCTTGTATGACCGACAGTTGCCGGGAAACACGACGAAGGCCGGCAGCACAATGCAGGAGGAGAAGCTGCGCCTGATCAAGCTCGAGCGCGAGAGGGAGTGCCTGGAGCGAATGGCCATCAACGCCACTCCGCCGCCAGGTCAGTATGCACACGTACATATACTCACATTCATATTTATACATACATATCTATATATATATATATATATATATATATATATATATATATATATATATATATATGCACCCACGTCTGTGCGAATATTTCTGCCCTTTATTGTATAAGTGAGTATAAGCTCAATCTATTGAATAAATGTCGGGCCGTTTTTATTCGTGCGACGCGACTTATTCGTATATATCGATAGCACGATTTAGCCGCGCTGTTATTGCGTGGAAAAATGTATGGCGAGGACTTTGACGACGCGCGTGCACGGGTGACCCGGTGACGCCAGAATACGGAGGTTTTTCCTTTTTGGTTTTCTTTTATCAATTGGCTGTGTGCGTGCGAGCGCGCGAGCGCGCGTGTGTCTTTATGCGATAACTTGGCTCGTACACTCGTTCGAAATAAAATATTCCATCGTAATAATGGGTGGGGCCATTCAGATCATCGTAGATATTCAGATGTGACTATATTATATAAGCTCCGGCATACCGAAAACATAAAATCGTCAACCATTTATGGAAAAATGTAACTAAATTACAAATAACATTCAATAAAATTGAAAGATATATATTTTTCTACAAAAATTTTTTTTCTATAAATAAATGATTCAATTAATAAGTAAAATAATTCCTCCACGAAAACCGTTTAGCAATTAAATGCAATAAACGTTTCCAATCGGCCATTGTTTTGCAAACAATCACATATTAACTACAATTTGAAATAATATTAAATATATTTAATTTTTGATCTATAAGACAGATTGTGTATCCTGACAAAGTCCCTGATACGATTTACCGGTCTGTCAATTGCAGATTATGCTATAGATTTTTTCGTACATCAACTCGGAGATTTGATTTTTATCTTTTGGTAAAAATAATAGGTTTAACAGTATTTAAAATTAAGTAACTCGAGAAATCTCGCGCAAATTGAGCCACTGTCGAGAAATGGCAAATTCTTTTAAATTAAAAATTAACTACTAGTACGAAACTAATATAGTTTTATTTTCTCTGCTCTTTTACTTTTAGTGTATTGTTAATTTTAGAAATATTTGTTCTTTTCCGTCAGACTTATTTCTTTATTTATTATTTTGATCAATACTGTCATTCGTTTCAAAATTTACAAATCTACGTCTATTATTTAAAAATTTTTGGTAGATTTTCGAAATTTTCAAAGATGCATTACAATTACAAAGCTTGTTATGTTTAATTTGGAAATTGTTCTTGTAAAAGTCCTTGTTTTATTTTCCAGTTAATTTTTTTAGTAAAAAAAAAAACATACTTTTTACAACAACAAAAAATTTTTAGTTTAATTCTTTTTTCTTGTTAGCTGTGTGTAATATGTAAATAAACGCAAAAATAAAGGAACGTTGAGTGAAACATTTTATTACCCTTTAAGGATTTACAGCTCCGAAATAAAATTTTTTCCAGACTGAAAAATTATCGTCCCCGTCTTCGATCATTCATACTCAGATAGTAACTTACAAGATATTTATATTTGCAGCCGATGAGTGAGAAAATTGAGATAAAATAGAGCTGCCCCATATGTCACCGCTAATCATGATGAACGAGCGATAATGTGTGTGTGTGTGTGTGTGTGTGTGTGTGTGTGTGTGTGTTGTGTCTGTGTGTGGAGTCGGTGCCAGATGCAATTTTAAAAGGGTTAATTGCATCTTATATTTATACCAGTATCGTACGTTCAACGCCAGAAAATACATTGTAGAAGTAACCTCGGTATTTCTAGTACAAACGGTAATCGAGTGATTAATGACGCTTGCCGAGTAATTATTTTAAAAATATCGAAAGCATATGTATCTGTGAATCTGTCTGATAAAATCTTGAAATTTTACATTATTTCCTTCATCATGATTTGAGAAATTTGGTTTAAAATTAGTTCATTCGATTAAATAATCTACAATTTTTAATGATACACGTGACCGCAATGTATCGAATAAGAAATTCTATACAGTAAATTTCGATACGGGCGAGCGGCAGAGTTAGAAAGAAAGTTTTATTTCTATAGCGAAATACTTGACACCTAAATGTATATTAGCAATTCGTGCCGAGTATTAAATGGACTATATATATATATGTCAAAACTTGCTAAAAATATTTTAGTCTATGTAGAACTACGTTATCCGATCCTCTTTGATAACAGTTCCTCCATAACATTAGATTATTCGGGGTAATTAAACCATTCCATTTAGCTTTCTAAACATTATGGAATTCTGCGAGCAGTTTGGCCAAAAATTCGTGAATTACATTTTTATTACGCGTATGAAACGAATATATATATATATATATATATATATATATATATATATATTTCTCGTGTTACAAAGCATTGGGCTAATAATAGGTTTTAGCACGGGTCTACGTTATGCATTTAATTGTGCAAAAGCTTATCGCATGGTAAGTAAAGCGCAGTCCAAACTCAGGAAATTTTCAATGCAAAACTAGTTCGGATACGTTCTTCATAAGGATTAATTCCTCGGCAGGGCTTTCTCTCCTTCAAATTGTCGAAAGCCCAGGCATTTGATACTTAAATCCGGCAAATCCCGGATTATTACGCAACGGGTATAATATAGAGGAGCGACACTTCGTGAATTTCCGAGTGGATTTTTTTTTTCGTAATTTTTTTTTACACCGTCCAGAAAGTAATGCGAAAGTAAGAAGGGCGCAACGCTTCACTTTGCATACAGTTCGCATAATAATTAGCTCATATCGTCACGGCTGCTTGAAATTCGCGAATTGAGGCGAGAGGATTTCTTGGGCAATTTTCATATATATATATATGCATACGTAACAGCTGTCAATTTACCTTATGTCAATTTCAAATTCATGCTTGCAGGGACGTCGAAGGGTACGGAAAAATCGGAAATAAAAACCCATGCAAAAACTTGTCGAAACCAAACTTAGATTACTAAACAGTAAGCTCCCAAACTAAGCTATTCGAGAATATATATTTTTCTGAACCTAAATGTTCATCGTTATGAATAATTCGCGATGTGAAGATAAGGTTTTAAAAAAACAAACGTCTAACGTACACTGGAAAAGAAACTGCTTGAGCTTTTATTTTTCTTACGCTCTCTAATTCAACTATTATAGACGATTAAAGGCATACTTATGATTATCACTGTAACAATAGCGATTACGTAATTAAACAATATTACATGCGTCTAAAGAACAATGAAATCTTTCAGGTCCGAATTATTTATTAAATGAATTTATAAGAAATATACAGTGAATTAAATTTAGTTTTTTTCTAAATACCTTGTTACTTTTTCATGTCGATTCATTGTGCTCTTCTATGCGAGCTATGAATGTTTTACAGAGCGCTCAATTTGAATTGGAAAATTCGAGCGGAGGAGGTACAAAAACTACAGACAGAGAAATATGTTGCAATCACACCCCTGGGTATATGGAATTGCCGCCACGCGTCCTTCGATTTATGCGATATAATTTTCGAAACTGATAAAACAGTCTGAAATCAAAAACTGTCACTGTACGCAACAAATATCTCTGTTTTCACATTTGTAAACAATAACATACCCGTAAAAATCTCATAATGCAAGCATTTAGGAGAAAAAGAACTTTTAAATAAAATTATTTGAAAGTCAAATTGGCTTTTTTAAGAAGAATTCAGAATTTTTTCTGACTCTGATACCGAACATACTTAATACACGGTCTATTGCTAATTCTATATACTATTTTAGATGAGTTACATATATGGTTTAGAGCATTGTTCTCTAACGTTTAATTTTCGTCACGCGTAAGGATAGATTATTAACATGTATTTCATAATATTTTTTCTAGAAAATTTGAAATCCCAATGGAGAGTTACGAACTTAACGGTCAAATTCTGTTATTCTAAGGTTTTTCAATACATCCGCAAGTACTTCTTTACCTCCCTATAGTTCGTGATTTCACCGCAGAATCAGTTCCGCAGTAAAGTTCAGTTTTGCACTCCGAAGTTTCTTTTATGGAATTACGCGAAAACGTGCGCAGCATTGATTTTACAAGGCACTTTGTAAGCTATAAAAAAGTGGTGATAGTACGTACATGTAAGAACTCTTTGAAAACGTGTATATATATATATATATATATATATATATATATATATATATATATCGAAGTCAATTTTTATTGATGGAATAAAAAGTGGTCTGTGCCATAAATATATTAATCGCTTATGGACTTAATAAATGCTCGAAATTATCTATTTGCCGCCAAAGTTTCGAAGCAAATTCGTTAAACGACACTGTAGTGCGAAAACTTTGTGACGATAATTGTCGACATTTAAAATGAAAATGCTCAATAATCGAAACGTTCTCGATTTCCGGTATCGTTTCATCGACAGAACCCGGCACTCCGGAAACCTCACACGCAATGATATAGAATTTCTGTAAATAAGGGATGCGGTTAATTAAAATTTTCAATAATTTAACATTATCCCACGTATATGACGCAATTTCAATTTCGAAATTTAGGGGATTCCGGCTTTTCTTTTTCTTTGAAGTCATTTTCTATGCGTTTATATAGGATCTTTTATGCATACATCTACAATAATAACGTTTATAAAAAGAAACACTTTTCACTATTGATATATAAATTTAGCCATCAGCAGAGCGTTAGTTGCCAGTCGTACAACCCTTCTACTTTACACAGAAAACCGGTTTTACAAAAATTATCATTCTCGATGATAATATGAAAAAAAATTTGCATATCAAGAATTTTCTTCTAATTTATTGTAATCAATTGTATATCCACAGCAAAAATTACGAAATGATTGTTCCAATATTATAATACATCTTTTAAAACGTAATCGTTTATTTAAAACATGATAAATAATTGCATTATTTAATAACATTTATGACTAAATTTAATTCTATTTGTTTTTTTTTTTTTTTTTTGAAACAAGTTAAAATTACTAAAAATTATAGTAAACATTTCTCGTATTATGAGTTGCACGAATGTTCAATGGGTAGCCCCGAGTCTGCGATACCGTGGATGAATGATAGATGGAAGCAGCCAAAGCTAAACCTACAGACTGTCAAAACTAGCCGTCATGTGTGTATAAGCCAAGAATAGTAGAAATCATAATACAGGTTTCATGCTTACGGAATTTACATGCTTGCAGTTTCTTGCAGTACTGAATTACTGTAAATACGTTTAAACAAAGCAATAAATTATTTATATATATATATATATATATATATATATATATATATATATATATATGTAATATTTAATGTTAACATAATCAAAAACTTGATTGGGCCGTTCACGAAATAGATGCAATAGATAATTACGCATTCAAATTTAAGAAAATTTTTTTTCCAAATTTATAATTTTATACTTTCTAAACGTGCGTGAAAATATAATTGATATATACAGTTCAACACTTGTCATTATACGAAGTGTAATTGTGATTGATTTTTTTTTTAATAATTCAATGTAGTAGATTTATTAGTTTTTTTGATTACACATGAAATTTATTCTCAGAATACTATAGGCTTTCATAAAAGTCTCAATCGACACTTTTACAAATATCTTATACAAGAAAAGCTTGGACTGTATATGTATATATCTTATATAAATATAAGAGATTTAGCGAGGACCAAGTGGTACAATGTAATTTAATTTGATGTTCTAATTACGATCAGGTATTCTTATATTCTATGACCTCCTCAATGTTTTACTGAGGATAATAATGTAGACTGATGGCATTGCGGAACGAAAAGAGAGAGAGAGAGAGAGAGAGACAGGGATAAAATGGACAATGGAGAGGGAGGTTCAAAGGATACGTTAATACAGAGCGAAGTGGACGTGAATTCGAAACAAGCGCGAAGTTCCCTCGACTGTCCGCGGTGAAGCCAATCCGCGCTCACGCCGAGTTCTCCAGTGGTCGCGGGATAACTTGCCGCTCTTGTTACACACACACACACACACACGCGCGCGCGCGCGCGTATGCAAAGTATTTTGATTGAACTCGGTTTCTACCCCGACAACAGGCACTGAAATGCTAAGTAATTCGAGAAAAAGATGGAAGAGCGGATAGGTTAATTCGAAATGATATGTTTAGCAGATGTTATATGTACATACACGCGTATCGAGGAAGAGGTCGATTGAAGATATACGTTCCGGCGATAAATCGAAGGGAGCTGAATGTGGCTCGTTGCATTTCTCAAATAAACCAATAAAAATTAACATTTTTCATTAACTATTTTTCAGTTCATTCTAAACGCAAAATACCCTCGAAGAATCGAGAAAATAGCGGCATTTCCATAACACGATCGAACATGTGTGCTTGAATTCTTTCAAGACGGTACTGCTGCGACGATGTTAACGCTCGATCTCAAAAGTCTGCGTAGGGATGAGATATTAAAAAAAATTTTAAGTTAATCTAGATATTAAAAATTAGATTTATCTAGATATTTAAAATAGATAATATCGATTTTTTAAAATAATCTACCCTAACTTTTCAACGGTGTATCGATATAAATAAATAAATACCTCGAAGCTATACAGCGGCAGTACGAGTAATTAAGTCATAAATACGAGCTCTTAAATAAATTAACGAACTTATATTGATATACATAGTTTAGATCGTTTTTCAGCCGATGGTTTCGGTATATCGAGGCTATTAATGGGGCGCACTATGAACGTAATTAACGAAAAAAAAAAACAGAAAGAAAAGTTAGCCCGGCCATATGGCAATTATCGAGCGGAAGTATCTAAAGTTTTAAAATATGTATGGGATGAAGACGGCGAAGGCACGTTTTGCATAATTATCATTATGAAAGAAAGCTCTCTACAGCTTTTAGAGAATTATATATTTACGGAGGTATTTTGTTTAAAACATTTTCTTTTCTTTTTTTTTTTTAATATTTACTGAATTGAGAATTTACTCGTCAAAGGTTAAATAAATGTTTTCTTTGAGTTATCTTCAGTGCCATCATTAAATATAGCATTTGTAAATCCATTATTGTGACAATAATAGGTACTGATTCGAAGCGTTGTGAATGAAATAAAAGTATTAAAACATCCAATCCCATTACGAGAAACAAAAACAGCTGGCGAACACTCTTCACAATATTTCCATAAATAATATTTTCGCGGGTGCACGAATTTCGGCAACGTACCTCCTGAAATTCATCAAAATCGAACGAACCGAGCGCTCTGCCAATATTGTCGGTATTATTTCAAACTCCCCCGCCCCTACCCTGTTGCAGAATGCCGAGCGAATGTTACCATGATAGATCGCGCACAGACACATATAAATTCAGAAGAAGAATAAGAAGGTAAATACAGCTAGCCTGTCTTTATATCGAGAGAACACATTTAGCGGAGATCGGACGCGATTGTTCTGACAAGCTTCCGCACTCTTTACTCGCTGTCCATTTTCAATGTGTCGATGAAACAACAGGTTTTACCTTTCCTTTTTTTTGAAATTCCCGTTCGCGAGTCCGCCTCGTTACCTCGGCCGCAATCAAACAAGGTTTGAGCCACAGACAATTTAGATATTGTCAAAATATGAATATATTATTTCAGCAACGTCTTTCGAACGCCCAGCAAAGGCCGCGCGTCTAGCAATTCTGCACTTATTCGGTCAAATTCTGGGCAGTGATTCTACTCCACTATTCATATATACCAAGTGAAACTTTGCTATTCAGTTGTCGTTCAATTACTGTAGGTATTTTCTTTCGTAAATTTTGCGATATAGCAAAAGTACTCAGATTGAAAGTTAAGCATCAATGCATTTTAAAACATTGAACGTGCACTGATCTAATCGCACGATAATTAATGTATTTAGCGCAATTAATGGAGGCTTATTATCGATGGTTCGTACAAGCAGTTGTGATGAAAATTTTTTGCATATAAAAATCATCATTATTAATAAATTATTCAGGTGCGTAGTGGAAAAATATGATAAAAGAAAAATTGACAAAAAAGATAATTAAATAAATAAATAAGGGGCATGAACATTCGAATATCAGAACCATGTAATTTATCAGCTACTCGGACGACAGTTCGAACACTGTCGAAAATCCTCGCCCTTTCGTTTTATAAATATTCTGGGCTTTCTCCGTGCAATTCCATATTATATTATGTGTTGAAGTGTCAACTATATATATATATATATATATATATATATATATATATATATATATATATATATAGCTCGACGCGGTATCTGATATAGAGAAAAGCGTCCGCTCGCTTGACAAATTGCCCTCTCCGGCTGCAGCTCATCCTCATGCAGCCAACGCACGGTGAGAGGGATTCATCGTGACGGATGTACGCCCCACCTCCTTTCTCTCTCTCTCTCTCTCCCCCATACTCTCGCGCGCCTTTAAGCGGCGCGGATTATTAGCTTTCGGTTATAAACGAGCAGTGGAAGGGCTACGAAGCGCGAGCGCGCCGATAACTTGGAAATTGAGAGGATCCGTGCGCGTCTATAATTTTGTGCTCGAGAGTTGCACTTGTATATATATATATATATATATATATATATATATATATATATATATATATATATTGTACATATATACATGGCTCAAATTAGAGAGTGCGAGCACGCAAGACGCGTAAAGTTATACATGACGGTACACCTGCAGATGAATCCATAAAATTCCAAGTTACGTCTCGTAATATATCCCTGCGTAATATGTATTTTATATATTTATTTGACCGACGGATATGTCCTTTTATGATCTAATGAAAAGCTAAATTTCAGATTCCTGAGATACGAGGAATCAAAAGTGTAAACATTCTTGAATGATATGTAATCGTATATGAAATTAATGTGCGTTTATTTGAAAATATATGAAAATTTATAAATTGTACTTGAGAGGACTGTTTGGAATTAAATTAATCAGACTGTCCTTGTTTATGATCACCCTCGAAGAATCTGAAATAAAATTGACTGCTGAAAATAAAATAAAATTAGAAAAATTGAAAATAATAAAAAAATAAGAATAAAAATAATTGTAAATATATTCTTACAGATATGAATATATATATATATATATATATATATATATATATATATTAATTAAATAAAAAATCTTTGTATATGTATATATTCGAACTGCTTATAAATACAAATTTTATCAAACATATGAGATTAGAATGTGTCTTGAAAAAAGAAAGAACACGTCACTCTTATGTTTATTACATCGCGAAGCTGTATCGATGTAAATTGAAAGAAAAAAAAGAAGAACGAAATGATCGATTGCGCGGCCAAAAATCGATGCTATAAATTGATCGTTGGCAGGTGTCGAGCGGGCAAAAACGACTCGACCCGGCCTGACGGCGCATAAAGTAAAGCGGATGCTAAACATTCCAGGAAAAGAATTTCGAAAGAAGCGTTCAGCATTTACTTGGAAAGTTTAGGATGGGAAACGACTTCTTTCTTGCGCCGTTCGCGCTCCCATTTTCGCGGAAAAAGTTTCGGGCATCGGTGGCGAAAGTGAAAGATCGCCAAAGTTTTGGATACGAGGTACTCCTTCGAACAATGAAAAAGAAGCCGCGATCGTTGTCTAATGCTTACATTCTCATTAAATCGAGTACTGAACTATGGCTAATTATAACGTTTATTTATTTTTTTTTTAATAAAAATTTACCACAAAATTTACGTAACAAACGTGCTATTATGAAAATTTATCTTCGCATTTATAACCTAGGCTCGTTGGCAATTGTAACAATGAAGGCACGATATCGCGTAGCTGATAACGTTAGACACGAGTCAGAATTATCGGAAATACTATCAATGCTATGCAGTGAAGTGAAAGTTTATTAGATCAATAGAAATACTATTGTACAATAATAACACGTAAACAGGCACAGATGGAAGACAATACATCTCAAGAGCAACTATTGAGAATTTTCTAGGTTTTTTTTTATTAAGACGTAATTTAGAGATAATAAGTAGAATGTTTCTCTAGGAAGATGCAATATTTGACGTAGACATGTAATTTAAGTTGTTAAGTTTTATTTCATCTGAAGTTTAGATGACTGGCGCATAATTATTCGTTATGTACAGCGGAACAACGTTAGACTAAAACTTCTAATGAGTGCACTGTTCTATTGGGAACATAGCACCTTTTTATATAAAACTTTTTTTTCTACAATGAGTAAACATGATCTTCTATAATTTGAATAGTTTAAGACCTCTTTAATACCACATGATTGAAGAGTATAATGTGAAGTACGTTGTAAATCCGAATTCATTGCATGATTTCAATAAAACTAATGGACCAAACGAAGTCAAATTTGAGGATATTATTGTTCCATATTTTTATTTTTGTATCAAGAGAGAGAAGAGTATTTAAAAATAAAAATTAACATATAAATGTGTGAGCATTAATCCATAGTGATTAGCTAAAAAATCAGGAACATGTTTCTAGAACTTTTCCTAAGACACAAATTGAATTCTCTCCGTCCATATCGTAATAAATATATATTCATCAGCAATGAGAAATCCAATAAGTTTTTAATGCCTTATATTATAGGTAATGATATAATTTATAATAATTTTCTTTAATATTGCATATTTAAGGTGTTGTATTCTCTGAATGGCTTTACAATTGTCGCTTAACGGACTGCAAAAATGTACACGATAGAATTAAAAAAAGTAAAAATACGTATATCGTAGAAATAAACTTAGATCGGACTAGGCTGGACGGACATTGTCCGAACTTTGCTACATCATTATCCCGACTTTGGCTAATGTTGTCAGATGTTGCCAGATCTTGAATTAAACTTTCTCAAATTATCGTTAGAATTCGTTCGTTGGTCAACTATTGTCAGCCTTTGATGAAATAATCCATATAAATAATTTACGCTAACGTACGATTCGACAATATTTATAGGCGTATCGGTTTTACCGGCGAGAATGGTCGAGAAGACGGCGAAGCACCTCGATCGATCCTCGAGAACACCGATATGACGACTCGGAGGCGCCGTCTCCATTAATCGGTGCGAGTGCCCCTTGCCGCGAACTTGGGAATCGAGAGTTGCGCGCGCGGGGAAAAAACTTTTCTTCCCGCTCTCGTTGTCTTTCGACAATTTTTTTCATTGCTCCACGTCGATACACATGTACGCGGATACAATGGGAAAGAGTAGCTAGGGTTTCGTAAGAATAATTCCCTTTTCTCGCCCTTTGATCGAATTCCTCACCGACTCTTATCTTCGACTGTAACATCGATCTATATATATATATATTCTATCTCCAGCGGAAAATTGAACTTTATCCTCGTCGAGCCGTGGCGCGGGAGCGCGCGTGTCTTCGTCGCAAAGGGGGAGGGAGGTGGGGTTAAAACCAACGCGCGCCCGTGGTTATAAAGCCCGTTTAGTGGGAACCGAGACGTCGGCGGAGCGAAGCTTTGCTTTTACTTATAGCTCGTGGCCGCGTATACGCTTATTTATAGAGCACGCGTACACGCGCGAGCGCGCGCGCGAAGCAACGCTCACTGAAAGGATGCGCGTGAATCAAAATTCATGCTCGACGGATTCTCGGATGAACGGGTTTTTCTTTTTAACGATCGCGCCTATTAAGCATTATATATTTGCTCCTTTTCGTTGGTTTTTCCTCTTTTTGCACTTTTTAAAATTAAATATCTTCGTTTAAAATATAACGCCAATAATATTCTCATTAGCTGAAAATTAGAAAATTGTAATTTTCTTCAGATATTTAAATGCTTTGGTGACGAACAAGTATGATTAATAATAGCTATAACAATGATGATTGGTTACTGTACTTTAGAGATAGTTTAAAAAGTAATTACAAGTAATAACAAATTATCTACAATAATAATTCTTCTTCGATCAGGTCAAGAAAGCATAAATAACAGTCATAAAAGACTAACTTTATACTTTTCAATTTTCCGTTTCTGGAATAATATTAATAAAACATTAGAAATGATAGTAAAGTGGTTTCACCCATTAGTGTAGATAAATTAAGATAAGAAACCTTTCTCATCCTTATATTTCTTAAGTTTCTAAATTTTTTTACGTTTTTCAAAATCAATACACGATATCCATAAATCCGCTGATAATTATTATTATTGCTTTAAAATTTTTGTGTACCCATTTTAAATCACAGTCAATGGCATGGGATAGCCAAAAAAATTTTAGACCCTAGATAAATTTATGAGTGTATCGAGTTTAAAAATTTTATTTATTATAAATAATGACTGATAATTAACGTTTTCAATCGTTTTATTATAATTTATCCACTACAATCCGAGAACAGTTAATTAAGTTACAATGATAAATTTGAGTTAAATATACGCTAATAATCCAAGTGTATTTCAAAATTAAGGAAGTGATCTAGCCATAAGTTTCACTTTAAAGTTTTCACAAGAGTTTAGGCTTTTATGAAAGGTAAAATGGAAGAAACTTTGTGTCGCATAGTTTTTACAAATGAAACTCCTTATCTCAACTTGCTTTCCGTGTAACTACGTTACAAAGTAAAAAGAATCTTATTCCAACACGTTGTAAACATTAATACAGATTCATTATTTGATGTATCAAAATGTTTTTGGCAAGATTACAGAGTAAGGATCTAAAAATTCAAATACTTCTGACGAATGAAATCATTTGCTCAACTGCAATAGAATACAGTTATAAAGATACTTTGTCATAGAATATATTTAAATAATATTTTCTTTAACTGGAACGATAAGTATTAAGAAAATGAATATTCTAATTTCTAAATGATTTCGACAACTTTCTTAAAGTGTAATATTTTATTTTTCCAAGAACTAATCCAATAATATTGTAATAAAATTTTTTCTGCTTTATAAATAATCTTAGCCAAAGTATATCGTAAATGGGATAAAGTGTACGATATTTGTATTGGCGGTAACGCCTCTAAGAGCAACGGTAAATTCAAAATATGATGTAAAATATCTATGATGTGCGTCGGATGCGGTATTAAAACGTAAAACTACCGTTAAGTGAAGTTATTTCAACTGCATGTAGAGTAAAAACCTCTTCCAAGAAGATTCATTTCGGTCGGTGCCGCAAGTGCTGTACACTTAACTTTAGAAAGCTCTTACAAGGATAAAGAGTCGTGTAAGACATTGTATTTTCTTCGCTGTTTTATATACATTTATATATATATATATATATATATATATATATATATATATATATATATATATATATACAAAAATTCCAAGTATATCTCGCCTTGTAAGAAAGTGTATATTTTAGTCGGAGTCCCATTTTTAAATTTTTCAAAGTTTATACTAAAATAGTGTTAAAATGTATTATATTCTTTGCTAAAATGAACGAGTATACAGTATTCTTAAATATTTATTCTGCATTAATTTGCGTATTGAACCTCTAATAATTTTAATGATTTTCACGACTTCTGTAATAAGAACTTAAAATAAGATCCATGAATGTTTTGAACGAAGAAGGTTGAATGAAAGGATTAATAATACCAAATTCAGAATTTATATATATATATATATATATATATATATATATATATATATATATATATTACATTCTATAAAATGTATTACAAGAAAAAGCTATGGTCTTTTCTACATTAGGTAGTGCATGATGCATTCAACAAGTGAATACCTACCGGAACAAATTATCAAAATTTCCATTCCAGACATTATTCGTTATCTTTTGGAGAAGATTAACATTGTGCGTTTCGAAGTCGGTGCATAATAAAATTCGAGATTGCGAATTGAACGTTTTTAACAGTTTTATTTATTTATGAGGCATTAGATATTTTCAAAGTGGAATGATGCCATTGAAATATAGAAGAAAAAAACTGGCCCTAAATTATGCACATAAAATAGCCCAAACTCCAAGCAACCCGATTCAAGCCATAATAATGGCACCTAGCATGAACAAAGAAAAATAGAAATAATAGAAAAGCATACAATCGAAGAACGTATTATAAATATACTAAAAAAAAATTAAACATAAATCTTGAAAAACCAAATTTAAAAAATGTGTTGAAAAATCAACTGCAAAAAAGGCTGGAACGCAGAGTGGATAAAATCGCTAAGAACTTTTTTACGCTCAGTCAGGCAGAATATATATTTAAAACCTCCAACTATAAGAATGAAACGAAAATAGCGAGTTTTAATTGCAAGACTAAGAATTGGACATACTAAAATTACACATTCGCATATAATAATGAGATAATTGTATAAAGTAAAATTACTATTAACCATTTATTAATTCGCTGCCCAATATACAGGAACGCCAGAATCAAAAATAAAATACCATCTACTATACAAGAATGTCTAAATAATGTACAAATTGTTTACAATGATGCCAGCTGTAATAAAATATCTTCAAGAAACTAAATTAGATAAGCGTATCTAAGATTAATTGCTTACATTGAAAGAAAATAATCCATCATGTAATCAAATAATGACATATTTAAAATACTAATTTAAGTTTAGTCACTAATAACAAATAAGTTGATGTGAAGTATAATTATCTGTAAAAATGTTAGAATTTAAAAAATCAATTTTTAAAAAATCAATGGTAACGTGAAAATAGAAACTGGGCATCCTATCGAAAAGAAATTTCCGATCTGTGTATTCCTATGCGCATCATTATTATACAGATTGGTTTGTTTATCTCTTTTGAATATGCAAATGTTATCCTTAGAGCTCGTAAAATTTCTAAATGTCACGTCGAATTCAAAACTACCAATATCGCATCATTGTCATATATATATATATATATATATATATATATATATATATATATATATATATATACATCTATATACGTAAAAAATAACTTAAAATTCTAACGTTCGATGCATGAAACCGAACTCTTGAGCCCGACCGATCTTTTCTTAAATGAAAATCAGAGGTAAACGAACGTGCGTAATACAAATGGACATCTCCTTTTCTTTCATTTGGAAAGGCTCCGAGTACCGCCGAGCGCCCAATACTTCCGCGTTTTCTTATTCGCCGCGACGATTTTTCAGTTAAGGAGCGTCTTTTCACCCGTCATTCTTATCCTTCCCCCTCGCCGCTACGGCTTACGCCGCAGAGCCGTCCCTCTTGCCCGTCTCGCGTTTCGGTAGTGGTTCGGGGGAGGCGCATTCGCGAGCACGGAAACACAGCCGCTGTACTCGCGCTGCCTTCCTGTCTGTTCTTTAGCATGCGAGATTCAAATTTGTTGCGCATATTTTTCTGGTAGATCGTAAGCGTTGCGTGTCCTGCAAAGGAAAAAAAAACCCCCTATTCAACGTCGAAATTGCCAATCTCGCGCTCGGGAATTTGTAATTTTGCGGCCGTACGGTTTGTGGGGCTTTTTGGTCGATCCGATTCGTGGAATTGGCATTGGTACAGTTGGGATTGATGGGTTTCGAGTTTGTCTGTTTCTTAAATTGGAATTTAGAAGATTCAGGTAGACGTGATCGGCATTTACAGCTTTGGAATATGTAAGTTGAAAGCTTGAACTGTGATCGTTGAGTGTTTTCTACGATGAAATATCGTTGGTATTTTGCGAAGCATCGGAACCTTTCGAAGTTCCAAATCCAATATGTTCCAGATGAATTTAACAAGCAGGAAGAATATATTATAGCAGACTTGCTGTACTATATAGGTCTTCCGTTAGTCGGTTTTCGTGAGTTTGTCGCCCGCTGCATTATTCATTGTGGCACAGGTATTCGATTCTATGATTTTCTATGATTTAATAAACGCAGGCGAATACAATTTTAATTGTATGCACGGGTTTAATTTTTTAAACATGAAATTAAGATATTTTCTGTTTTTATATTTATTACCGATTAACGCCACTGTTCGACATTTCTTTAATTATTCACTAGAATTTTTTTTGTTTCTATCGTAATACGCGATTGACACGGACTGTGAATTCGTGGAAAATTTTCCCCTTTACATCGAATTTCCACGTACATATCACGAAAATATGTAATATAATTACAACACTATTAATTATATATAGTTCGATTATTGCATATGTATATCTTCATCTTAATATCACAACGTTTTAACAAAATATTTTAATATCATTAACTATGCACGGAATTGCTAATAATATTTTATAATAAAGCAGGCTATAACAAATTGCTTATTAAAACAATATAATTTATTAAAGATTCGCGTTATCCTTTCATCCACGCTGGGCTAACGTAATTAATTAAATATTTTGGCAAAATACGCAAACCGTCGGGTAGCAATATTTTACAAAAATTTTTCTTAAAATAATTGCCTATGTAAATGCGAAATCATTTATCCGCAAAATTGTTATATCAGCACTTTAACGACTTTATTTCCATTTCGAGGATAGGCATTGAGGGGACTAGAGATAATTCGTACAAATGTTAAAGTAATAAAACGAATGAGAGGATATTTGGATAGTTTTGCCGTTATAGTTACTTTATTCACCGACAGCTGCATCGGCGGTCAAACTTTTATTAAGGCATAAAAGAGGATATAATGGGGCATATAAAAAAAAAAAAAAAGATAAAGTCCAGGCATTAATGCAAAAAGAAATGAACAACGGGTAACGCGCATAAGTACATCACTTTACGGAATATTTGGGATACGGTGCGTATAAGAAACACAGTAGCTTACCTGGCTTCCCGCTCCTCGATTCCGCTGATATAAAAGCTGCGTTTTATTATTTTCATTTCTTACGCGAGCGCAGCAAAAAAAAAAAAAAAAGAAAAGAAAAGAAAAGAAAAGAAAAGAAACAAATGGCTATTCCAGTTTTTATTGCCTGGAAAAGAGTACGAAGCATCGGTATAATAACGCCGTATAAATTTAATAACTGAGAAAGATTCTGTGGGGTTCTAGCCCAGAATAAGTGCGGGGCAGAAAGGAAAATTAACGCGATGCGCGACGTTAGTATTTTAAATTACAAATGGGAGTGAAAGTTTCAAAAAAAAAAAAACAAACAAAAAATCAATGATCCAAGAGTATACGTTATTTTGGTTTTTCATTTCTCATTATGATTCTGAAATCGATAGAGGGTCCGTTAACGTATATAACGATATGCATAATAACCGAATACAATCAAAACCTTAAAATCGACCTTATATATATATATATATATATATATATTAAATGGATATTGTTTCAATTTCAAAATTTCCATTACTTTCGTAATGATTTCATAAAGAACGAAAGAATGAAATAGAAGAAAAAAAACTTCACATTGACACGAGGATGATATTTCGCGCCGTGAAACTTCTCATAAAGATCCCACTGTCTCTCTCTCTCTCTCTCTCTCTCTCTCTTCTTGCTTTACGACGGCAATACACTGCGAAATTAGCTCTCGAATGTCCAAATTAATATTGGGCGCGCGAGCGCGGAGAAACGACAACGGATACACTTTCGCCCCGTGCATCGGGTACAAGGGCGACAGGACCGGGGGTGGCGAGGAGACGAGGAAGAGCGTTGCACTGCCAGCTTTTATGAAACATGAACGCTCGTAATTGTAGCGGTCTGTCCTGACGCGCTGAGCCCTCGAAGATTAACGGAAACCGGGCGCGCGAGCGCCCCACTCTTTAACGATCGTGTACGTCTATGTACGCGCTCGGACCTCGCGTTCGGTCGCCTCCTCCCGCGGGGGTTGTAATAATACGCCCCCCGCCCCTCTGAACTACCGATTGATCGTTTGGTTTCGTGGTAGGGAGAGAGAGAAAGAGAGGGAGAGAGCGAGCGCGGGAGAAATCGTCCTTTTTTCCGGTCGACGTGGCTTACGCGCGAAATATAAATAGAAACGATGGCGCGTCTCTCGGGGTGGCGATATTGTATGGCTCTCGGGGCGGAGAAGGGGGAGGGAGGTTCGAGCGTTCGATCAGCCGATCGCGGGACGTGGGGAAGTCACTCACCCCGCTGCCTCTGCGGTGAACGACTCGCGGCGCGCGTCCTGCGGCTGCTCCGACGCGTCAAAGATGCCCGCGTTCGATGGTAAATATAATATTGGAAATTAATCAAGGTCCCCTTTTTATTTTTTACAAGGCGAGCCTTGTATTAATAGGTTTGTAAAATACACTCGCGGAAAATTGACTTATCGGGCCTTTACAATAGCACTCGTTCAATTTGTTAAAAATAAAAAAATGACAGAGATATATATATATATATATATATATATATATATATATATATATATATATATATAGAGAGAGAGAGAGAGAGAGAGAGAGAGAGAGAGAGAGAGAGAGTAAGAGTGAGAGGGTGAGAGACAGAGAGAGATGAAAAAGAGATATGATGGGAATATTTTATCCGTTGATCTAAATATTACATTGTTTGAAACCAATGAGTTTAGCTAAATTTCTTCAAAGCAAAAATTTGATTGTCCTTGCCATCATTAGTAAATTTACTACTGATTTCCCGAAGGTGAGCTATTCAGTACTTAAAATATCAGGAACTCGCTCGCATTTCTCCTACTTTCTCGGTCTAATTTCTGTAATTTTCTTGTCCTGTCATTTGTTGTTTGTTTTTTGTTACGATCTACATCTCTTTAGATACTCTGAATTTTTTCGTTATTTTTATTTGTCGACGACTTAGAATCTATACAACGAAAGTCTGATTTATTTTTGCTTCTTCTGAATTGTGTTGGTAAAAATTATCCTTTACCTTTTTTCATAGTGAAATGAGCAGAGAAGAAAAGACGATTTGTTATTACTATCGTTTAAATTTTCATTTTTGATATATATACCTAAGGTATTTGATATAATAATTCTTACTGTTCGGAAAGACCGTGTGCACGCTCTAGCCATTTCTTTATACGAACTAGAACACTGCCTTCCGAATGTCACACGCTTATATTTACATTCGAGCTTTTACGCTTTCTGAAGGAGAGCTGGGGGGGGGGCGAAGATATACTGTTTTCTGAGAATTTTCAAGTACTCACAATGAATATATGTAAAAGTAGTAAAAACTTCAAATAAAAAGTTTTATTCCTTTAGGCGAATTTCGCTATGAATTATAGATACTGTATTGTGTCAAAAAAATTTTATAATTAAATAATCGAGGGTATTTAATATGCCAGAGCACTTTATCTCTTAAGCTTACTTAATATTACATCATTCACAATTATAAAATTCCGCGACAAAATAGTTCGCGCGCGCACAGACACACACACACACACACACACACACACACACACACACACACACAATTATGTTTGCCAATAGTTTCGAGCCGTACAGTTAACCATTCGCGATTCAGTCGAGTTATGATTCGAGTGGCACAATAAAACAAGAAATTTACGATTCCAATATATGATGAACAAGGAAACCGTACGCGCGCGCGCGGACGCTCGCCTCGGCTATTGCATCCAGCGCATATACATATATAGAATATATATATATATATATATATATATATATATATATATATATATATATATACCTATACATATATTGCTTAACGTTTCTATTTATAGGCGGCGCGACCGGTCACTACGAAAGGGAAACAACCGTATAATCCCATTCGTATTTATTTCTCTGGAAAATCTATTTCACGTTTTTATCGGCTTTAATGCTTAATGACCCGGGATTCCACTCGTGGGCAATTAAAAATCGTTATGAAACTCGCATTAGCTTTTTCAGTATAGTTATATATATGTCTCTTCTTCTTCTTCTTCTTCTTCTTCTTCTTCTTCTTCTTATTTTTCTTCTGTTTGTTTACAGTGCGCATAAATGCTACACTGATAGTGAGCAAATTGCGCGAAAGAAGAATAGAATAGAGTAGCATCGTTCAACGGCATTTATCCGGGTCATTATCATTAGTTGTTACTCATAAAAACTGTTTAACTAATCGATGAAGACCGCAGCTCAGGCGCTTCCGAATGAGCGACCGGCCATTCGCTATTTGCGTATATAATGACTTGGAATTGGTAAAAATAATTAGTATGATGCTTTACTCGGTTAAAATTTCCTTCGAGACTAAACTGATAATGTCGAAGGTGAAATGTCGATTACGCATCGCAGGATGAACGAAAGAAGCTTCGATAACATTTTATAATGCATGCGAAGTTGATGATTCGCGTTCGGCATTATCGCCCTGTGCCGCTGTTCAGCGAAGCGCGGCGCACGAGCGAAGCCGAATAATTCACGGGCGAAGGAGGATGGAAGACGGTGATATAGTTTCGGATAAAGGAAGCGCGGACAACGTGGCGCGCAAGGTTGCCTTCTTAAAAGAGAAAGGAAAATGCCTCGCTTGCAGGCGCGAAATCTAATGAAACTGCAAGGAGCGCCCGGACTCCGTTCCACGTCCCGTTTCCTCTCTACCCGTTCTATTTACTTTTTCGTTTGCATCAACGAAGCCCCCGGCGCGAAAATTTCGCAGATCATTGGGACTATCGCAGACTCCGCTAATAACGGTAATTCGATTACCGTGTCGTAAATCGGCATTATTCGAAAGAGGATTATTAAGTCACTGAATTTGCTATTTATCACAAATATGGAGAAGTGACAGATGAGACGGTAACAGATCGGGTGTATAGGACCATTGTTAAATAGACCATAAAATTTGGGCGCGGCCGTACGATCTTTGTTGAAATTTCGCACAAAACTTTAGCTCAATATTACGTTATAATTATGCGAGTTGCGATTATATTGCGAGACTTTTTTTCGTCCGTAGGAAGCTATGAAATAGACGGAGAAAATCATTGAAACTCGGCTAACGTATACGATAATATTGAAACAATGTTTTTTTTTTTGCAAAAGTTTCGAGAGTACTGAACAGCTAGTTTTCAATTATTTCGATTTTAAATTTATAATGCACGATATTATGGTAACGAAAATAATAACCAATTCGAGAAGTTCGTTGTTAAACATCGCGACTAAAACGAAAGGTCTGAAACTCTAACGGAACTTTATAGATCACTAATGGAAATTAAAATATGCATCCCCAACGGTAGTCCGAGAAAAATTTCGTGGACCGCCGCGTTGAGAAACGAGGAAAAAACAGAAAGAAAGTGGACTCGTGTACAGAAATGCAGGCCTGTAACAATACTCGACGATAATACGAGAGGCGTGTGTTATCGAGGCGGTTTCGTATATTGATATGTGCACCTTCGAAGAGTCTATATATTGGAGTTTTCGTTGATCAAATTAACATATAACATTTTTCTCGGTTTGATCAATTTGGTATTTAATAAATAGCTGGATGAATGCGATGATTGTAATGATATATAAATACGTTTCGTATTAAAGTGGCAAAAGTATTTTGTGTATTTAGTATTTGACCTATCGAATTCGAATGACAGAATTCCAATTTTACCCGAGTTATTATACTTGTTTATCGAGTTGATTCGAGTGCAACTCGATATACTGAAAAATTACATGAAACCAATCTCAAATGTCTTTTAAAACAGAACTATAGATTTTGAGAAAAAACGATCCACCGAAGTTGCCTGTTTTTGTAAGAAGCCGTTTCAAATCCGTACCTATTATACGTATTATCTATAGGCATGAAATTTGATGTTCTCTCAAAAATGTTTTTTTAATGATTTTATCTAGAAATTGATTAATTAAAACAAAAGAATTGAAATATTAATAACGTAATTTTTAAACCTTTGATTGACATTTTGCATGATACACAATCCCTATTAGTGACAAAAAAACATTCAATTATTCCAATGAGAAATTGAACTGTTTTTATAATTTATGGTCAAATTTAACGATTCTAGAGGGTAAAAATTCTAGCGATGAGACATAAAAAGAATCCAACGCACGTGAAAATAAATTAAAAGGGTTACCACGTTAATTTTTATACAATATAATACTATATATGGAAATAGAAGAATACTTATTCTTATAGCATGTCTATGACTTTGGAATCATGCTCGCACTACTTTAAAACACATTAATTTAAGCTATATTGTCTAAAGTCTAAAGACTAAATTAAAATTCTTTTACCTAAACCTCTACTTATCGATCAAAATTTCCAGCTCAAAGTGCATCCAATTTTAATTATAAATATTATGTCATAATTTACCATTACGTATCGTGATTTAGTGTATATATTGATTAATATATTACGTACGGGTCAAAAATTGATACACCCGGCTACAAGAAATTAAGTTCTGCAGAATCTCCAATTACGTTCTATTGCATAAAACTTTTTCGGAACTTATATAATGAGAAACGACCGATCGACACATTTTCTCAGCCAAGTTCTGCGTAACTTTTTCTAACTTGTGCAAAACTTCAATATTATACTTTTTAATCTACCGTGACAAAATTATTGTTTCGTAAATATATTTCTCGTTTACCACGAAAGCTGAAGAATGTTTTGAAAAATTTCTAGAAATTGATTATGAATAATTGAATTGGGTGTATATTTATATTAATAATTGATATTTTTTACAAATAATTTATTAGATATCGACATGTATTAAACATCATTCATATTAATGCTTGTATTATTACAGCATAAATTAAAAAACCGTTCTTTTATAAATTCATATAGTATCTCTTTGAGTACGAAGTCCTACTTGAAACAGAAAATGTTTCTCTATATTTTCATGATATTTTCCAATGATGACATTTATTTTAGAAAGGAAATTTACTAAAAAATCTATGCAAAAAGGCGAAATCTAACTTATAAACAGTTGCAAGCTGTTAAGAAAACTGTGCAGATTAACGATTACGAAAGTTCATTATTCAATTACAGATGATAATATATAATTTTCTAAAATTATTAATAAGCACGTATTCAAAGATAAGTTAGCATATTCTCTCTTCATCAACAAATTCTACTTTTAAGGTTCATAAGCAAATTTTGTTGATCGATCTAGTTTATGAATACTTTACTTTAAAATAAAAAGGAATGGTGAGTTTTATGTTCATACAAGTACTTCTTATAATTATTATTTCATTTCCATTCGAATACAATTTTAAATAAATTATTTATTTCTTACGATTATAATTCCAAATCTTATTTATTTATACAAATAGAGCTAACAATTATTACTTAACTTTTTAAATATTTAAAAAAAAAACCTTAAAGTAAGTTCAACATATGATTAGAATAATTTGAATAATATAAAAACCTAATCTCATTTAATCTAAAATTTAGTCTAATATCTGTTTCCTATCTTAAAAATCACCTGGCAGTCGAGAATACAATAAATGAATTAAATACCTTTTATAAAATTATAGTCGATCGAAGGTTCGTTTGATACTTGGATAAATATAAATTAATTATATTGTTCATTCGCGAAATTTTCATCCACCAACCCATTTTCAAGATAGAAGTGTAACATAACAGTTCTTTGTTTTTGTATAAAATCTACTAATTATTACTTATCTTAACTCATAATCTATATGGCTAACGACGTCTATCACATTTATTGGAATATACTTCACTGACTACTAATAGTAAAATAAATTACCGCTCAATGATGGAAAGTTTTTTTTTATGTACTAATAAGCATTAAGGAAAACTGTACGATCGATCTGTACTGAGTAAATAAGGTAAGTACGCACTTCGTCGCGCATATAATTTATATATGCGTATGAAGATATTTTAGGGGGTTATAGCTAAGCATAGTTAACAGTCTATCGCAGCTCTATTGCTTGCAATTGAACGTCCTTTTAATCTCAGCTATATTTATTTCTAAGTACACGGACATCTAAATTCTTACGCCCCGTGTATTTGAAAAATTCTTAGACTTCGCGCAACTTGCATGAACAATTACACACGAGTTCGCGTGCATATTCAACGAGAAAATGAAGACAGTGTCGTTTTTGGCATTTTTCAGTCATTTTTTAAAACTCGACGTAGAATTGAGCGAAGAATTGACTTTTACGATACGTGGCCAGTGTCTCCCACTTTCGGCTACAGACTTTAGTGAAATTCATACGCACGCGTGTGCTTCGTGCCAAACTCGATAACCTCCGGATTGGCTAAATTCTATAACTGTAAAATGCCGTCCTGAACGTGGTATCGGTTGCGCGTGCCTTTTTCAACTGTGCGTAACTGCATCGGTCTATTTTTGCATCTCCGCGGACCGTCCGCTTACATTATAAATGAGACAATTTCGTAAATGGCAAGAGCATAATAGATACACAATATTGTATGTTTATACTATGTAAATAACGTTAGTCCGTGCCGTTATGCTGTACCAATACGTATTTAGCGACTATCGGCACTGTCTATCGCTAATTATACAGAGTCAACGTTACATGTTTATCCGCAATATTTTTGTCATTTACGGGCCGTATAGTTAATTTGATGTAGCTGCATCGAGTAAAACGTAAGCAACGGTCAGGCGTAAACACGGATTGATGCGGTTGCGTGCTTGTTGAAAAAGTATGCGTGTACATGATGTAAAATTCATCGCCGCATAATTAAGGAAGGTTCCTACTGTTACGATATTTTTCCGTTAAGAGTTATCGGTTATTCTATAAAGATAAGTTTCACAAAAGTTCAGACAGTCTCCTTATGTCGCTCATGATCCTATTGAGTTGTTTTTTTTTTATTCCCCACCCGGATCCAATCAGGCGTCCATACGTGTCAATTACGCTTCTTATCTCCCGAGACGAGACCGTTTATCCTGCGCAGCAGTGACTTCGTGAAAAAGCTCAAGGCGACGTAGATGACGAAGGCCACCGAGACGAGGGCGGCCAGCACGAGCGCAAACACGTCCAGCAGGGCTACTTGCCACCAGGTCAGATCCATGGCGGGCGATCTCAGCGAGTCCTTTCCGTTTCTTATCACGAACTCGATCCAGAATATCGCCGTGTCGAGGGCGGACGTGGGCCGGTCGCGAAATAAGCTTGAGAGCCTTTTCACGTTCTCCCTGCAATATTGCACGTGGATTAAGCTCAAACTTAAGGAACAAATAGAGAGAAAAGAATCGTCGCACGCTACTCGATGCGATTATGCAGCTCAAATGATAGAACTATATCGAATTCAAGTTTTAACGGAAAAGATTTTAACTCCCATTTGGTATTACAATTATAAACAACATATTATGTTCTATTTAAAATTCTAAATCAAAATGGAGTCCGTTCTAAGTTTGAATTTTTTTTCAGTTTTCTCAGCTGTCTATGTATATGTGTATATATATATATATATATATATATATATATATATATATATATATAATATATACATACTTATAAATAGGATTGTGGAGAATCTCCTTCACGGCGGCGTCGAAATTTTCTTGATTCAGATCCATGAGGCTGACCAGAACGGCGACCTTCCTCTCGACGTAATTGCGACTATTCGTCCATTGATCGACGATTGCCGGCATGCATAGCATCGGCACACCGTAATGGATCGCCTCTTGCGTACCCAGCAATCCCCCGTGCGTTATGAATGCCCGAATGTTGGGGTGTTCTAAAAATATTTACAGATTTAACCTCGCCGAATCAAAATTGTTCGAATCGATAATTATTAAAAAAAAAAAAAAAACAAAAAACTGGAATAGATAAACGCGTTCAATATTATAATATATATAAATATTTCATTTAGCACGCTTACGTAGTACTTTTTCCTGGGGTATCCACGGCAGGGACAGGAAATTTTTTGGTAATTTTCTGCTCAGTTTCTCGGGATTTCCAATCCTTGCCAGTACCCTGATCGGCGCGACGTCGCCCAATGTTTTAAATATGATATTCAACAGTTCGTCCGGCAATATGTCCAGCTTTATGATGGAGCCAAAATTCAAGTAAATTACTCCGTTTTTACTGTCGTCCAGCCATTTCTTCAATTCCTAGAAATAGAATATTACTTTGAAATAAAATATACGATGGTTCGAGGAATTTTTATGGCTATAATCTATGCCTTGGGAAGCTTCGTTGCATTATACGGGCATTGGCCATATCGAAAATTCGAACGTTTCTCTGAGAGCAATTAGTTGTTATAGTAGCATAAAGTTTTTTAATTTACGTTAAAAGGATTAATTGTGATAAAGCCGGAAAAATTCTGCTAGGTAACGATTGAAGTGATTACACAATCGTGAAAAAAGGGGGTAAATAAATTATACGTACTCTATATTAATTAATTGATTTTGAGACGTTTTGGTGTTTTACTTTTGTTGAAAACTTATTTGAATGTTCATTTACGCGCATCACTAGTCGACCAAACAACGTTTTATCTACAGAAAGTAAATTCGCACGATCGTTCGAATCTGAAGATGTGACAGTTCGAACTATAGCGCGCGTCAATTGAAAGTGAAATGGATTGTGGGCGAAAAAAGGGAACCGATTACCGAGCAATACGATAGCGTGGCCGCGCGTGCGACATACTCACCCCCGTGAGCTCCGGGCCGTCGTTCCTTATGTGCAAGCCGCCGACCTCGACCACCGCGTTGGTCGTCGGTTTGACGCCGTTTATGGGGAAGTAGGTGTTGGTCAGCACCAGCGAGGCGGCGCTGCGCTCGAGCTCGCGCACCGGCACCGCGTCACCGCCGAAGTACTCGGCCAGCAGCTCGTCCTGATCCGTCGTCTGGTACAAGAAATTGAACTTCATCAGGTAGACGACGAGGGCGTTGCAGAGCCGCGACCAGAAGCCACCGCCCGCGGGCACGGCGATTATGTTGTTCGGCGAGATGGCGGCGTTCTCGGGATTGCCGATCATGTCGTGCATCCAGGGATACAGGGCGGTCGTGCTGACGAAGGCGATCGGCACGTTCCAGAGATGGCCCAGGATCATGAAGCAGGGTGAGACGCCCAGCTGTAAATTACGTAGAATTTATTGATGTTTTGATAAAAATCCGTCGTGGTTTTGTTTTTTAGACGTCAATCAACAATATGTATTATAAGAATGGGTTTTATAACGTTTCTGGATCCATTAGAATTGTATTTTTATGTTTTGCTTGAATCTCTTAGGAATATTATTTTTAAGGACGATAAATGGAACCTATATGTAAACATTTCGAATACGATTTACGAAATAATGCATGACCCTTAAGTAACTTTAAAAATTATTAGTAACATTAGAATTTACATTTTTGGAAAGAATTAACTTGAAGTAACAAATAGACCTTTTACGAAAAATCATAAATGTGAAGTTCTGGTGTTCCGCCGCTCTGCCTACGAAAGCACGGTATACAACTTCTTTTCGTCGATGTATAGTACGTTTAACTTTGCGTAAGATAAACTTTTACTAAGCGAATAAGCTCGTTTTACACGCGCAATACCTTACGCCTAATAATTCTATTATTTCTTTCATTTATACAATATGTGTACTACAGACGACGCCGGATGCAACAGATGCATCATCCATGCAAAAGCTACTATTATTCAAAGTGTTCCATTTGAATATATGAAGCGTATATAAGACTTCTTTTATGTAAATGTGTAAAAATTTCATTGGCGAATAAATCCCCTTAAGCACGGTGCAGACTATTACACAGTTATCAAGCAAACGGCTTGAGCGAATATCATTACGTTGACACCTTAGTAAATATTTCATATCTGGATCTTTCGTATCTTTTATGGAAAAGCATATACAATTCTATAAGTAATTGTATTATGTAAACATAGCTCAGATGTACTTAATATTCACTTAATATTTTGATAATATAATATATATAACAGATCGCAAAACCAATAACCCAGATTTGCCATAATAGTAGATCTTGAATAGATCCTTACCATAAATTCAACTAAATATCTTTTTATATTTTAAAAATCCAAAATACGTTATCAATTCCAGATCGTTGATTAAATGTCGCCCAGCCTTTATTCAAGATATCTTAAGTATTTATCATATAATGTACACAATGCCTGGCCAAACTCAAAGTTGAACTACTTGAGAATTAACCCATGCCAGTGTGCCATAATATATTGGCTTGTCCAAAATGCAATTTCAAAAAATTGAGATTAATAATTATTTTGAATTCTATTTATTGCAATGAAATATAGATATTTATTTTTTGACACCGACGTCTTTTTGACGTCTTTTTCAGATTTCTTTAAATTTTATTAATTTATCAAATATACTCGGAAATACAAATACCTCAAATTATAAAGATATAATATAATGATATATGGATACCAATTAATTATAGTAGATTAAAATTTTCTAAAGTTCTTTATTTCAATTCTAAAGGCCAGTTTTGAATGGTTTGAATTTTATTGTTAAATAATATATGCTTATTTTGTAATAGATTTGTAGCTAACGCATGCAAAGGAATGAAAAATAGATATGTCAATAAACATAAAGATTATCATTGCGTGTAGATTTCTAAATTAGATACGAAAAGATATTCTTATGCATATACACGAGTAATATAGTCGTTTTGTTCACAAGAGATAACGAAAGCTCGAATTCCTTACTTTGTCATAATAAAAAACAAAGGCGGTCCGTTATTATACTCCAAATGAATTATTATGAATTTGGTTGATTCAAGACTTCCGGCTTAGTATAAATATTTGTTTCAACTGTAATTTATTTATGAAAGTTAATTAAGGCACAAACCAATGTTTCGCGAAATAGCTTCGTTTTAAATTGTTTAATTTGAAATGAACTGTTTGTCCAGTCTTTATGTGTGTATTAGGGGTGAACCGATGCGTTTACTTTACTGCCGGATGTTCAATAATCAATATTCTATGTGTAAACTGCGTACATACATACATACTGTGCTTACATGTCTGTGCTCCACAGGCGAACTGTTCATGGGATATTAATAAAGAATTGAAATAATTCACATAGAAGCGAAACAAAATATCCTCTCTGTATTCGAAAAGAAAGCGACGTCCTTCCGTATCACACAGTTGAAATATCATTTAGATTCAGTTTGCCGGCAAGCTGATAACATATTTATTGTCCGCGTAGAAGGCTACATGGAGGATGACAAGGAGTTGTCCTGATAACGTTTTGTTTTGTTCCGACAAGATTCAGAAGTTCAAGAATAGGGATCTTAAAAATATTAACTTGTTTGTCTTGCAATGTGAAGAAGAAAAAATAACGACGACATAATACACTTTTGGACATACATTCAATTTGATTTTCATCGAGCTAAACAAAATGCAAGATATTGATCAAAGTCTATTCTCGACCACCCAATAGTTTATTAGTTTTTTATTACTTAAACAATCTAATGTACACCAATATTATCTCTGCTGTTTCACAGATAATACATTATTTTAAAACTATACATTCCGCCCGACCCATATAAACTTCTATCTGATTTATTATTAAAATAGTCTACCATTCAGGAAGCTTTAAAATGGTGGCTTTTTATAGTCTTTTTATTACTTAAATCATGCATCGAACGCTGTAAATATCAAAATGAGACAGATAACGTATTAGTTTATTAAAAGGACTTTATCAAAATAAATAACATCAGACGTACGCAGCAAAAAAATAGAGATAAAATTCTTAACCTAAAAGGACTGAAAGCGAAATAGGAAGTATGAATGTGATATTTACTATGTATGAGCTACTTAGAAGATTGCGAATGCGCGGCCATAAATCACAGTCACAGACAAACATTGAAATACAAAAATTAAGCTTGTTATTCAAATATACTATACGAAGATTATACGACGATGGTTTACTTCGGATAATTAGGCATATTTGAAGTGCAATAAAAAAAATCATGAAATCATTGTTAAAATATTCTTCTGTGTTTCTCAAACGACTCTCTCGCGATTCACGAACGACGGATCACTTACGGCTTTCTCCTTTTTTCCTCGAACACAGACAATTCATTGCCTATCTACAGTAAGATCCGTGCGAGAATATTTTTATAGACAAATGACATTTTACGAGAGCCCACCTCATTCGCGATGACAATTTGACGAGCAACTGACGCTTTCGAATGTCCGTTAATTTGAATTTCTTGCATGCCTGCTCATTTTGGTGGAAAAGAAAACTGTGGTTTCAAAATTACGATATAGCCTTAGCAACAAACTGCGCTCGCTGTTTGGCAATTGACACTGTAAATGATGTTAATGACGATGTCCAAAAAACGAAATCCTATAGCCTACTACTATCTATAATAATATAATACTTATTACTTATACCTAGTTATCATTTGCGATCGTCATTGACAATTCGATCTGTATACATTGTTTTAATCGTCATTTTATTATTTTGTCTTTCGTCGATTCCTTAATCTAATTATGTGACGATGCGATGCGAAAAGTAAACATCGCTGTTGAGGTAATTATATATGGACATCAAGAATAAGGAAAAAAATTCACGAATACGTATATAAATATATTAAAGAAGTGATAAAAAAAGCAATAGCGTTCTCTGCTGTTCACTCGAACACGAGTACAATAGTGTGAAAGAGTGCGTAATAGTGCAACCATATAATTTATCTATAGTATAGTAAAAAAATCAATAAACTGCATATATATGAATAAAACTGAATGTATAAAAAATTATACCTCGTCAAAAAGTCTACTTAAAAAAGTTTTTTTTTTTAATCGTTTATACAGCGATGTTGCTATATTATGTACTAGAATAAGGCAGAAGTTTATTTCCATCATGTAATAGTATCAAGTTGCCTCCAATCTTTATGTCGTATAATTGACGACACCGGAAAACACGATATATATATATATAATGACATGTCGCGGTAACACTCATAAATCTCGTTAAAAATTTAAATCATTCTCTCTAAATCTTTATGTCCAACTTTGAAAACAATCTTTCTCAATCAGCAATGTGTTAATTAAAAATATTTTATGATGTGGATGGTGTTTTTTGTTTATATTTTTTATATAGAAAGCTGACCTTTACCTGCACTCGGTTACTCTTTAATTATAATCCGTCTTACAGTATTAAAGTATCCACGTTTCATTCTTTCATCCATAAACTTTTCTCGACTCCACTAAATCCGACACATATTTCTACAGAAGTGAATCCTTAAAATATTAACTGCTAATCATAGTTTTAGCGTCAGCTTAATTGATAAATTAATATATAATAAACAAGCGAAATTACTCTCATACAACAGTTTCACACAGCTCCTAATTCAAAAGACAAATTCAACCATATCATATTAATTTTGTTCCTTTTTTAAGCAATAAGGTCCGTCATTATTTATGACAATTAAACATTAATAGCATTCATGTTAATAAAAATTTTTTTTAATTCTTTATTTAACAACTATGGTAACAATAATATTTCAGAAAAAAAGTGAAGGTTAAAAAAAACACGCTCTAATTTAATGCTTATTATATAAACGTCAAACCGGTAGAGCATTAAAAACTTCAACAACAAAAAATGTAAAATCGATTAAATATAAGAAAAATTGCACTCGTATATGAGACCACTGCATAAATTATAAAAAAATATATAAATAGATAAGAATACAAATTACTATTATGTAATTAGTTTAGGCACATTAGATATGATCCTAATGTCAATAATGATATGATGAATTCTGTCTTGTTCTCTTTACTTAAGTTAGTCTCTGCATTGTTAACAAATCACTTTGAAGGGGTTCCCCGCGATACCTACGTAATTATACACACCAATATATATATGATAGAGTTATTCATATCAGTCTTGTAGTTTAATGAATACGGTACAATGAAACACAGCCGACAGGGCCGTCGGTAATAAACCAAGTTTTGTGAATCTAAATCCAAGTGTGTTACTATTTTTAACCTTTGCATTATTAATATTTTAGTACCTGATGTAATTCAAAAATTGATAAACGAGTATTCGATCAATTTTATTATTCCATAACTATGTAGATTTTAAGCAATGCAGTACAACGTCATATTTTAAATGAGAATTACAATGCGTTGAACAGGAGATGCATCCTGGTAAAGTAGTTTTCGTCTTAGAATTGTAAGAGATCGAAATACTTGACATGCATACTCCCATTTCAATAGTCATTTCGAATTCTCATTGGAATGCCTGACATTGCAATTTTACTACTTCAAAATTACGACGATTCAGTTTCATAAAATTAAAAGACCACCGATCGCTGCGTTGAATATCAACAAATATCATCGAGACGGAACTAGTATCCAAAATACTCCACAATCCAAATACCGAACTCTCTGTACAAGTCGTCCCGCAACACCTGGACAGCGTATTTTACCCCGCCAATACGAAACTTTCCATAGCAGCCGTTCCGAGACATATTCAATCTTCCGAAAATACAATTTTCGCCGTAGAAGCAGTATATAATTTGCATATATATATAGTATAAAATGGTCTGCGTAATATCACCTTTATGGAGTGGGCATTGCTTTGAAGCACCTTCTTATACGGAAACGACGATAGGTAAAATATCTATAGGAACATAGATTTATACATTTATAGATGGCACAAGTGAACGTTTTTTTTTTTTTACTTAGATATTATTAAACTGTTTCAGAAGTCGGTTAAATTCTTATGTCGGGCGAGGCCGAGACTCGGGATGCTAGTACCATATATACGTATACAGACTGGATAATAAATCAGTCTCTAAACATTGGACATTAGCGACTGCACGGTCATACGCCAATCTCTAACAAGTACAATCGTTTTATAAAGTGTATAAGTATATACGAATCTATGCGGACTCACGTGCATGACGATCAGATCGTAGGGCGGATCCTTGGGCGGATTCTTGGCGAGCCTGAGCAGCTCGGGATGCCCGAGGCTCCGGCAGGCCCCGTAACCGATCCTGCCGAGGGCGCTCAAATTACCCCGGAAGTTCTTTATATGCTCGAAGCTCATCTGGCCGGACTCGATCATGCCGGGGGTGCTCGGCAGCGTGACGATCTGCCGGTAGTTCGGGTTGTCGCGGCCGCGGGCGGCGCGCGCCTCCCTTTCGCCCAGCATGTTGACGAGGTCGACGGTGTGGCCGCGCTCGGCCAGGCCGGCCAGCAATTGGTCGATCATGATGAAGTGGCTGCGTATCGGCATCGCGTAGAGGGCGAATATACGATGGGCGCGGCTGGCGCGGGCGAGGGCGAGGAGGCCGGCGCAGAGGCAGGCGAGGAGGCGCGCGAGCCGCATGTTCGTCGCGGTGGTACTGAAGACGCAGGTCCGGGATCAATGTACTATGCGCGGTGCACCTCGCGTGGATGCGGTACAAGTGAACGTTTTTTTGTTGCTTTTTTTTTTTTTTTTTTTTTTTTTAAATTCCTGGCTCACTATAAACGTATTCACACTGTTGTAGACAATTACTATATATAACTATATATGAATTCATGCAGACAATTAATATATATACGAAATTTTATTCACAAAAGAACGTGTATATATAGATATAGATTTACTGATTAATGAGGACAAGCACAGCGCTCCACGTCTCAGCACAGAATGCCGTCTTCGACGATACGAAGTTGGATTATATATGTATATCTATATGCCTGGAGGAATTAAGCGCTCTTGAGAATGAAGTGAATAAAGTGAGCGGCCGGCTTACGTAAATGTTGCAAAAATACATATACATACAGCGTGAAGTAATAATTGATTTTTATTGCTATCATTTATATATGCAAGATTCATATGTACAAAGCCGTAAGCCAATGACGATTTTCAAAAACGTTTTATTATTATATTATAATGAGATTTATTGTATTACTACATTTATATATATATATATATATATATATATATATATATATATATATATATATATAGATAAAAAAATTTATTTCTTCGAAGCTGAAATCCAATAATTCTGAAAGATGTCAATGAACTCTTTTGAAGGAAAATATGAATATTGATTTGATAAATTCATATTTTAATTGAAAATAATTGATAAAAAAATTCTTATATCGTTTTATCAATTTTCAGAAAAATATACGGATTATTATGACAAAATTTGTAAGAAACTTAAAAGTTATAAAGGTTGAAATAAACTGAAGAACACTTTAAATTTAATTCATCTTTAATAAATAAGTTAATTAATAAAAAGAAAAAGATGTAACTGATGATATACGTGTGTGCGTACATGCATGCGTGTGTGTATTTTCAGTATTAAATATATAACTATCAAGGAGTGCTTTTGTCCCAATGTAAGTTATATTTATTTATATAAATATTGAATTTCATAATTCATATAGTTATGAATGTGTAAAAAATACTTTCTAAAAAAATGTATTAATTTCAACGTATCAATTTTGCTGATCGTATTTATAAACGGGCTATATACAATTAATATAGGAGATAAATTATATTTATATTTCAAAGTTATAGTTTTATTGCATAATTAACGTGAACAATACTGAAGTGACATATTATAACTTTCATAACTTTCACAAAATAAATACGCGGACTCTTAAATAGTTGGTCCACTGTACAAGAGACGAGATTGAATTTTTTACTTCCCGTCCTTCTTTCTTAATAATATAATCCTGATAATTTTCCTCATCGTCATCGTTATCACCAATTAGATTAGAAAATTACGGAATAACATTGTATACGTTACATAAGTTTCTGCATACGGTTATAAGATAAGATGTATCGATAACGCATATTGAATTGTGTTTTACGTACATAATTATTAATTAGCATTTTATAATGCATGAAAATTTGAAACACATTAGTATTCTTTTCATCAACAAGTTGTTTGCTCGGTATGTCAACAACACGTATATATAAATATATGGCAATTAGAATTTTAACGGTTCATCACGAGTATAATGAAAGTAAATTAGTGAGATTAAATTCATTTTCAGCCCCTTCATTTATATGCATTTTACGACTGTTTGAATTGCCTCTATATTACGTCGAAAGTCCATTCAATCTACACCGACATGCATGTAGAATCAGGTGTTTTTCTTACGATCCGTTCTCAAGTAACTAGTTATATGGCTCCCCCTTCCAATCTCTCTCTCTCTCTCTCTCTCTCTCTCTCTCTACAAGAAAAATGTAAATAGATTCACGCTCTCTTTTATTTGTTGGGCAATTTTAGAGTTCAAATAATTATCAATGGTAAAAAGAAACCAGCTAAAAAAGTATCGCAATTTTTTTTTTTAATATCGACATACACCTATAGTATAATTATAGTATTAAAAATCGTTCAGCCTTTTTATAAAAGAATATAATTGCGCCTGGTAGTCCTTGAGGAGGAACCGGACCGTGCAGGTAGCGTAGCAATTTGCGAATGCGAAAAATTTGGTAGAGAGTGTAGTCGGATTGGCATTCGCTGCAAAATTTGCTTCATTTATATTAATTTTTCGATTATTTAATTTATGATTTATTGCTAAAGTGTGCAGGGGGATTGTCAGCATGATTATGTGTTGATTTACTAAAGGACTGTAAGGCCAATGATACAAGAATGTAGCAGTACTGTAGCTCGCTATTAATTATTTTAATACAGCTCGGTATTATTTATTATCTAGTAAGCAGATTCGAACGTTAAAATAAGCGGATTGCGCTTATAATGAACGTATCGATTAATTTTTACTAAAGCTAGTTCTAAAAGTAAGTCTCGAATGAATCGCACGGTTAAAAGACAAATATGAGTTATAACTATGTAATACTCTGGCTAAATCATTGAATTCATACCTTAGAGCATTGCTGCGCGAGGATATGCACGTAGTGAAATTAATTTTCACCGCTCTAACCTTAAGAAACGCAAATTTAAAATTATTTCTCGAATTTCGTTGTAAAGAGAAAATATAGCCTAATATTAAATTTAATTTTTAATTTTTAATTTTAATTTTTACTTGCTTTGCTATGGGGGGGGGGGGTAAACCGTCTCACGAGATCAATAAGCAATTTCCACAGTCGTATTAAAATCTACTATGAAATTAAAACAGTTATATTTTAATCGTTTTAACGAAGAAAACGATTATTCATTGGACCATAAGCTGTCTAGGAAGTTTAGCTCCAACTAGCATTTCCCTTAATTTTTACTGCACTTGCCTTGCGATAACTTTCGTTCATCTATTTACCCAATTGTGATATTTTCATCATTTCATCGCCACATATCGAAATATTACAAGAAACTGCCATATCTTCCATATCAATAATTCAATGGCCGATATAGTCATGTATTTTCAAATTTATTTAATTTAACCCAAGATTTATTACCATGAAAATTTTTATACGATTCTCCAGAATAACTACATAATCCAACTAGCTAGAAAATGGCACCGGGTTATTTTCCTTTATATATGAATCATATAATCTAGAACTAACGTTATTTGATTTATTAATAATTTTACAAATTGAGACATCTAACATGCACTCAGTATTTGTAAAACAAGTATTTATATTAGTTGAATTGATGAAAATACAACTATAATTCGCGCGCGTGCGCGTGCGTGTGTGTGCGCGCGCGTGTGTGTATGTTTTGAAAAATTTTAGATTTCAATTGCTTTTTGCTTTCGAGGCTCGTAAAGTAATTCATACAGCAAGCGAGCGACGCTGTGATCCGCTTCTTATAAATCAGTTTGATAACAAAAATTATAAATTAAATACATTACAATGCAACTATGTGTACGATGTATAATTTATATGTAACATTAACTATCTCCCCTTAAGATTTTATTTAATCTATATATAGATCAAAATAAATTTCTAAAACATTTAATATTTCTTCGAATATTAATTAATTTAATCCTTAATTGTTAATTATATAAGTATGCACAAACAATGTTTATATCTGTGCATATATAAATTAAAGATATTCAATGCGTATATAAAAAGCAAAATCATTTTCTTCTCACTGCACACATACATCTTATAATTCAAATCTGCGTGCCACGACCGTGTAATAGTTGAAAAACAAAATCATCAAGAACAGTGTGTACTGCGAGCTACAGGAGCGGGCGGGGAGAGACATCTGGCAATCCCCGAACGCGAGCCGAGGAAAGAAGAACGAAGTGTTTTACATTTTTTTTGTATCCCCGATATCTGGCACCGGTCTCTCCCATTATTATAGACCGTGGCACAAAAACACAGCGTAATGTTTAATCGTATATATTTATTTATTTTATTTTTTTTTTATTTATGTCCGCGAATGAAATTCATATAAATATAAATGTGACAGCTTGCTTGTATATATTTAGCGAAACGATTATAGTCCCATCGAATATACTAATGGCGTTGTTAGCGCGCTAAATTGTTTAAAAATAGTTGTGATAATGTAATAATTGCCGAGGTGTACGAGGGATCGGATGAATGATCTGTCCCTAATTTGAAAAAGAGCAGCAAAATATATTCCGTAAAAAGTTTGACTAAAATATAGATATGTTTGCCTATAAATATATTTTATATTAATTTAACATTATCATTTATCTTTTAACATATAATAATTTATCATTATATTAACATATGTATACATTATATATATATATATATATATATATATATATATATATACACATATATATATGGTATTTAATTTATCAAAATTAAAAATTTCTAATTAAGATCCATCCGATTTCTTTGCAAGGTCTCGATGTTTGTTCGATCAACACAAATAATATATACATTCCGATAAGGGGTCCAATAATTTATATGTTTATATCTTAACAGCTGCATAATCAAGTAATAAAATGATCGATGGCATTGTGCTTATCAAATTTTTATGAATATATTAACAATCAATGTCTATTATACACAAATACTGTGGAGAAGTATATAAATCTTGAAATAAATTGTATACGTATTATCAATCGGATAAAATGTAATAATACACACTTTGCAGTATTATTGATCTTCTAGAGGTAAAAAAATTCTATTTTTTCACTGAAAAAAATAACGCAATCCGCCTTCTTTACCAGTGTCTAAAATAACAAATGAAAATTACGCAGAATACTAAACCGAAAAACATTAGGACAATACTATAGTCTACGAACAGGTGGACCATTAATATTTTTTTTATATATTGTTAAACAGAGAACACTGCAGGTCATTAGAAGCGTTTTATTACTGAGCGAACTGAGCAAACTGATATTTATAGATGTCGTCATTCCAAAATACTTATTCCTTAAAGACCTTTGCAAGCCTCGTTATATCATTCACAGTCCAGAGAACATGTTCAATAAATTTTTTAGAGTCTGAAAGTTTTAGAATTTCGCAATGATAAATCAAAAGCTATTGCCGGAGTTGGAATAAATTTAACTCTGAATTTATAAAATGAATTCTTTTATTTAAGATACTTAACATTCTTATTGCATCGTTTGTTATACACATCATAAATCGATAAATCAAAACGGCTTATTGCTTTTGCGATAAAAATAACATTTGAAAGTCTCTCTTTTAATGTGTCAAAACAGTTAAAGCCTTCTAGTAATAGTCGTTGAGAAGTTCGGAGTCGAAAGTTTTTTAATTTTTACTCTAGAAGAAAAGAAATATACGGAGTTATTAAAAAACTTCTCACGTTTAAACTTCCTTTGCAATGCCCTTTATATCGGCAGTGTTAAAAAAAAAAAGAACGCCGTGGAAAGGCAAAAAGTCCTTGAAAGTTGAAATTTTTGGCTCCGAAGGCTCATTAATTTTCAATCCATCGTTTTCTAATTTCAATTGAAATGTTAATGAATATACGGATGAAATAGTGCTTTATGCATTATAAAAAGCACGTAATTTTTTTGCTTCTCATCAAGTTTTATAGAAAATTTATGAATACGAGTTTGAAAGCTTTTGATAAATAAAATAAAACGATATATTAATTTTTCTACGCAATTTAGATAAATGATATATTTGATTTTTTTCTTAATACTTTCGACTTATGGAGACTCTATGAACAGTTCCTTTACACTGTTTGTTTGATTACACATCTCACATGAGAAGCTGCTGTTTTTTTTTTTTTTTTTTTTTAATAAATGTTGGTGTGTGATATTTGACTGCCCTAGGCGTAGTCTCGTAATGATGATATGGTCCTCTCTTGTTAGTTTCGATGTTTGTTCATATTCGTAATGTAAAGTTTAATTAGACAGAGATGGAATGGTTTAGGGCTATTTTGTCAGTGATTGTTCGCTAATTTATAGCAACCTTCTTGGATTGCACTATGACACTTACAATCGTTATGAGTACAATGTCATGGGCTTTTTGAATTACCATAGATATTTAGGAGTGAAAATGACTGTGGGAAATTATAATTCCATCCTGGTTGTTTGCGATTTCACGATAGATCTTATTTGCCAATGACTGTTCTAGTTTATTGTAGTATATCATTCGTACGAGGTTGATTGAATCAATATGTATGATCATTGTTTTATTAGAGTCTTTAGATTGTCTATAATTTCGAAACAAGTAGTGCGAAGCAGAAATCGCTTCTGTAATAACCTAAAAATTTTGATCAATAGTTTCTCCTTCGTTAATTTTTTCTCATCTTCCTGCCATTGCTAGTTTCTTGATTTGGCTGTAAGAATAAGTTAAGAGGTTGTAAAGGAATTGAGACATTCTTCGAAGCTTGCTTGTCAGTTGCATAATATTTCCTTCTTATCATCACTTAACATACTAATTATTCGACAGTTAATATGCTCCAGAGACTATCCAGAAACTGGTGTTCACCGCCGGTTCAACCTTTTTAATTAAAATATTTTTTGCATATCCAAAAGCTGTACATCTATCGTCTGTTTCGCGTCGTATTAATGTCTTATATGTATTACACAAATATTGCGGGTTTGCTCTCCAATTTTTGGACCACCAGTATCTAAATTTAATTTAGAGCGATTACGCAAATAAAGACTGAATACGGTAAGATATTTTTTGTTTCCAGATTGTATCGTTATACCGTTTGCTTCTGGATACGTGTTTAAATTAATTTCGTCTGAGTAAAATTTAATTTTAACAAGAATGTTCACTCCGCCACTTGCATGTAGGAAATCACTCTGATTTTTAGTATAAAAATAGAAATATTTCATGTCGGTTGACTGATAATCTTTTAAAATCATTTTTTGTATACAAACAACATGTATATCGTACGCTATTATAAAATTGTTGTAAATACTGTCCCCAAATGCTATTAAGATTCCATAGCAATAAATTAGGATTTTTGTCTCCTACATTTGCAATATTTCTTCTTTTATTACTTTGATGAACATATTGTTTGACTAATTCAAAAAATGTTCTATACGTTTAGTTGTTTACCATTAGGTATTTGTATTTTTCAGAGATGAAGAGAGCATGTTCGGTGGGTATAAATAATTTTTAATCGATATTAATTTATTATATAACTCATTCATACCTTTTTACTCTCTAGCATGTTTTTTAATTGTTTATATTTATATGTTTTTATCTGATTTACCTTTCAGTTACTTTCCATATGTCTCTAAACTGATTTTAGAATCTGTTCTTTGGTATTCTTCACTTAAACTGAGATTGTTTTGAACTTGTATTGGTTTATTGTAAATTCTGTATCAGCTCATTATTATCATCGATTTTAATTCAATAATAGATTTTCATATTTCAGTACATTGTTTTCATATCTTGAAATAATATTTTCATTTATGTATTATTGGTTTTTACAAATTGTGTGCTTATTTCTTATTCGTTTATGTTGGAGCAGTATTTAATTATTTATATATTATCAACGAATTTTTCACAACTTTATTTCTTGTTCCTTTTGTAGCTGTATTTATATGTAACATTTTGATAAGCAGTTGCATTATAATAATAATAAGATAAACGACTACTTATATATATATATATATATATATATATATATATATATATATATATAAGTAAATTTTTAAATATATTTTTTTCTATATTGATCAATTATAATTTATCATCTTTTGAAATTTAGACGTGCTACCAATATACTCAATACAAGAAAAATAATTTATAGAAAAAAAATAAGACTGTGAGAAGTAGTTACGTAACTGTAACAATAAATGATTACCTAGAGTATCACATAATCTGATATTATTCAAATTTTAAGCTTAAGCTGCATTTTCAAATGTCGACTTATTATTGTTTTAGTATCTCTTAAAAGGTAATTCACTGAAAAAAAATACTTTGTTGTGTCAATCATAAATTATTAAAAACAGTATTAAATATTTTATATACATTAGCATCTGATTGTACTCAAAAAGGTGAACCAATAGTCAAGAATTCGTTCTCCAGTACATTATCTAAACTTAATTTTTAAGAAAGTAAATTAATTTATTGAATACATTTTATTATAATTTCAGAAACATTACGTCCATATATACTTAAAAAAAATACTTCCTAATTTACTATTATTGGGATTCAATACTTTAGAGTTAAGATTTATCGTCGTATATTATATTAAAAAGATCTGTATTCGTATGAAAATCTGTGTCATTATCATAAATAGTTTTGTGCAGACACAATCCTGTTAACTCAGCGACACCAATATATTATGCGTAAATTGCATATTTCAATATTAGCGAAAGGTCCCGCACTTACGCATTGTTAGTCTGCCCACTCGGGATCCACATGCATGACCCCACTAATGCGTCTCGAATAATGGGTTTCTTGTTCGAACATGCTTGACCTCTCCCATTCCCTCTCCTCTAACGAAATATAAATCCCACAATACCATCTCCCTAACCAATAGTAGAAGTCCCCGCTTATATATGTAACTATAAATTCTCCCACACACATACACGTAAACTTATTCTGTTAAGTTAAATAATTTATGTAGATCAGAATAAAATTGTATTCGTTCACCTCGTAATAATAAACAATACACTCGGATTATAAGGTATTTATTAGGTTTCATTATATTCTATTAAAATAACTAGTCATTCTAAACTTGTGTTCTTTTTAATCCTTATTCTTATTATAATAACAGTAGTGATCGTGATTAAGGTTCGCGATCAATGTAAGCATAACTAAAAGTATTTTTACATTGTAAATTCAAGTTAATGTTACTTATATAAAACAACTATCTATATTATTATTAAATAATTGTTGTTTCATAAATGCCTGTATACAATACTTTACTAGATTTAAAAATATTTTATAAAAAAATATTTTATAAAAATATGTAATAAAAAAAACTTTCAATAGGTAAGAGATTATTTGATTATATAACAAACATTATATATATATATATATATATATATATATATATATATATATATATATATATATATAATGTAAACGTTCAATTGATAACTAGTGATCTTTCTACCATTGAATACAATAATTAAATTAGAATATGGTTGCCAAATTTTTTATTTTAGTAAAAACGGAATGGGATTCTTGAAACTTACAATTGAGGGAGATAAGGATGTCAAGCCAAACCATGTTAATAATCCTGATTATTTTCGTCATCAAATCTCAATATAAAATAAAAATGCCTTATATGGCTATGTACAGGTAAATAGTTACTCATTCGTACATTTACGTTGTTGACATAACATCGTAAGCCTTATCCACTTTATAGATATAAAAATATCTCGAATCTCTTTCCCCAAAAGTTTCGTCTAAATTTTCATCCCTTCTCCACCCTCGGATCTTTTCCATCAGTTATATTATTCTTCATACAAAATGCCCATCGATATCAGATTTCCATGACATTAACGCGTTCTATCCATCAAATCTCGCTCAATGCTACACCATATATTTGATCCAAGTCTCGGTCTCCGTACGCTTCGTCGATCGCATTTACCGCGGGATTCCGGTATAAGCGGAACACACTGAGGATGTTAGGTTGCCCGATGCATGTCCTACAATTTTCGAGGATACGCTGTTAGCGGGAGGATGGGACGAAATTAAGAATCCCATAATATATCTCAAAATAAAACTCCGCAATAGTCCGTGTACCATATTTATCAAGGGAGAATCGAGATGGTTTTCGTATAACTATATAGAGAGGAAGTTAGGAGTTAATTTGGAGCTTCTGGGATTTTAACGCAGAACATTTACTTATACTTCTTCCGAGACTTCTTCTCTATATACACGTACACGCTCTCTCTCTCTCTCTCTCTCTCTCTCTCTCTCTCTCTCTCTCTCTCTCTTTCTAGATCCCTCTTGCCCTATCCATCTGAATCCAGAAATTCATAGAGTTCTTGGTTCAGAATTTTTACGCGAACCATCGGAATTAAATTGAACATGACCACATAACTATATCTGCATAGAGGGACGTTGTAGCGAAGTCCTCGAGCGCGCCATTAATACACCGAGAATCGTCATTAAATTGCTATGTTAATGCACTTCTTATTACTTTTATACTTATATGCATGATCGAGATTTAAACTGAAATCTTCAAATACCTTTACAATATTCTAAGCAGCAGCTTGCAGGTATGTCATTTGATATAGTTAGTCGTTTTATATAGCACTTTTCACTGTAATATTTTACATATTATATACGAATTATTATGCGAATGCGTGAAGCTAACACAGAATTAAGGAAAATTTAATTTCCAGAAATGATTGATATTACAAGCGTAATCTTCAATTGAAATGACAATTTATTAATTATATAATGAAAAAAAATTTCTGCACAAGACTTTGATTATATTCATTAAAAGTATATTAGATCGGAGAAAAAAAAGTCAAATTACTGTTCGAAATTGTTCACAAGTGAAGTAATTTTAATTTCTGATAACGTCAAATAAAAATCAATAATTGATAGTCATTAATATTTTCTTTTTTTTAATGGTGTATCTTCTTTCATTTGCACCACGTTATTCATTATGTATTTCAATTATATATGTACATAGATACACACTCGAGACTCTTTATCGCGAAACGATAAAAATCAATTTAATTCTTCTTGCGACGTTTCCTCGAAGATTACTAACCTTATTGTTAACTGATTAATGACCTCTTTGGTCTTTGCTTAAAAAAGTTTAACTTATTAAAATTATTATCTACATTAGGAATTGAATAAAGTACATATTCTTTCGAAAAATACTGACCACGCGCTACTCCAACGTTTGAAATGCATAGTCAAACATTAGTATAACTACTTATAAAAATTAAAGCGTTAAAGGTACCATTCATAAAAATTCAAATCAAAAAGCTCAAATTCATGAATTTGTTTATTTTCATCACTTATTTATATATTACGACTACTGGGACATTATTTAATAAATTATGTCATTTTTTTAATCTAGTTTTTAACATTCTTTTTATTTTCTCTGCCTGTACTTGGACAGTAGGTACAATTTTTATTCACTGTATCAGTACTCCTCAAATTAGCCATTATATCGTTATCTAATATAGTAGGTGCTGCACATAAAGTGTGATAAAGTAATTTTTCCTTTAATAGTAGGAAATTCTTATCGTGTTTAATGGACTTTTACTTTTTTTTTATTCACGTAGTTTATATGAGTGTACACACGTCGAGTGTAAAAAAGTCTAATTATCAAATGCAAAACAATTTATTTTAAATAAAGAACAGTTGCGCCACTTAATGTACCGTTGCAAAATCCCGGGAATCTACTCCCGTCTCCCTATCGATACTACTTACATGAATTTACTCGCGCGCTTTGTATTCTAATTCCTATTGTCCTCGGAAAATAAATCGGGAAACATTATATATACATCATTCTATTTTTTCGTCGTTACCGTTAATCGCACGAAACGAATAAACACGATTATGTACCCGAATAATCATCCGCGATCGGCCGGGCTATCCCGTCGTCAACTTCATAATCTGACATGCTCTCAGCCTTTCACTTTTCTATATATAAATCACCTTATATCTCGCTGTAAAAGCTCCCTTCAACTCCCTGCAGCTTTATGCACGTGCAGCTCGCATTTTCGACGGGCGTGTGTGTGTGTGTGTGTGTGTGTGTGTGTGTGTGTGTGTGTGTATGCGCGCGCGCATACGTGCGTGTCTGCGCCTGTGCGTGTGTTTTTCCAGGAAGCTCCCGCGCGAACTCGCGAAGCTCCCGTTGTAATCCAGCTTCGTGACGCGGATGCCGCCGCGCTTCTCCCCCTCGCGCCCCGTCTTACTGCACCGCCCGCGTGCGCGAGCTTATGTAGCTTTTAACTTTTGCGCCGTAAATATTTGCCACCCCCTTCGCCCAACCCCCGACCCCTTTGGCGGAGGCGGCGCGCCGCTCCGGAATGAGAATAAACGCGTCCAAGCCCGTGATAATGGAAAAAAATTAATTATTTCGGACTTTTAGTCGGCCGGCGAGTGTTTTTTTTTTTTTTTTTTTTTTATTTTATTAATATTGCAGTTATCTCGACTATTGTCCAGAAATCATTTTTGGAGCAGAGTATTTAAGGCGTGATAATGATTTATGTATTATATATACGAGATGATGTTTTAATCCTCGGAATTTTGTGGTATTATCAAAAGTTTGTCAGGTTTAATTGTTTGTAATTTAGAACTTGTCGTTAGAGGGTCAAAGAATTAATTGAATATCTAGTATTATGAATATTTTTTTGAGAGGGAACCTACAGATATTTGAAAATTTCTTGTAATATCAGCTTTGAATTCCGAATTTTTCAAATTATTCAATAATAAGCATGGAAAAAAATATCGTTTTTTCTAAACACGATTGATCCTTTCAAAATAATTGATTTAAATAATTTTCGATCCGGCACATTATATAATCAAAAGTTCGCTGATATGGAACTACGTTATTGATTACGTAAACATTTCAAAATTATCCTGAATATTTTTTAGTTAAGAATTCGAAGATTAAAGCTTTGTTATACCTTTATTATTCAAATAGATTACTATAATAATATTGCTATATAGTAATAACGTGGGTACGAGCCAGGACATGAATATTTATAGGATATTTTTTCCAGTTAGGTATATTGAAAAAAATATATATATACCTGTATGCATGTATATAATTGGTTGAATTCAGATAATTAATAGCGCGCAAAATTAGAGGACACGCGTCGTCACACGTGAGAACTCCAATGCATTGACCCGCAGAGTGATGCAATCGCAGCATCGGGAATATTAATTATCGCGTGGAAAAACCAAAATTCAATACATTTCCCTCTCCAGCATGAAATCAGTTCACTCTCGCGCAATGGTATATTAAATCATTTGTAAATAGCGAATAATAATAACAATAACATTAGTAATAATTGGCTGAATTACGTTTAAAAAAAGTTCGCTAATTCGTTGCTATTGTGATAGATTATTTTTTGTGCAAGTATACTGAATTATTGTATCTTGAATAACGGCGCATATACACTGGTATTCTTACGTTTAGAATATATAGATTTTTTTTTGTTGCAAAAAGAAATTAAAACTTACTTGCATAAATTCTTACCTGCAAATATATCAAATATGTCAAATTCCATGTTTAAAGCTAGCAGGAGCTTTCGCGAGCGCCTAATACAATTGAACTCTCGCTAGAGACCGAATCGTCTAGAATTGCAACAATAAGCTGCGGGATATTCGGACATTATAGATATATCGTCATTGCATCTTAAAAATTAAAAAACTACCAGTTGAATTTACAAGATGATGGGCGAATGCATCGTATCGCTACTCGTAAGGCTTGGAATTTTTCGCTCCAGTTATATCGGCAGTCCCTGCACGTCTTTTGCTTATTTCTGTCCTATTTAATTAAAGAATCGTGTAGGACGCGCGACGACGAGACAGCCAAGATAAAGGACGATCGGACTAGTGTTTGACCAATACCCCAAGACTAACCTTTTAACCAAGCTATTTCCAGGTCTCGTATCAGAATTTAAGACCAATACCAAGACAAGACGGTATAGAGTTTCAAGACCAAGAATAAGACGAGAGACAAAAGAATAATGGTCTTGATGCATTAAAAATTTCAATGTCATTTTAAATCTTTTGAAATTATTCCAAATCGAGTCATTATCGCATTGTTACTATGTCAATTATATGCCATTTTTCAAAATATATTACATAATAATAATATAATTAAAATTTGAAATGAGTGCTACAGAGACAAGGTTACAGTTGCTTTTCATCTATTTGTTGAATAATTTAGATTTTTCAGTATTACTCAGACCATGTAATTTCGTGTTTTCTGAACTTGCTAATTACGTAAGATCGTTTTATTGTAAAGTATATTTGGAAAAATGACTATGTGGGTCCGTTCCGAACGAATTTTTTTCAGTCCGAGGCCACTCAATGTCAAGACATTCATCAGATGTTCCTTAAAAAATGAATGGATTTCTTTTGCAACAGGTATCCACATAATTGTAATAGTTTTGTTGAGATAAAATTATTATTTATTAAAATATTAGCCGAATTTACAAAATTCAAACCATTACTTTCTTATGCAAATACGAAGACCAAGACGAGACCGGCAATCTCAAAACTCGTAGCAAGACCTAAGACCACACTTTACTCGGCCATACCTTTTCGATGACAATATTTTGCCGACACTCGTCTTATCTTAGGTATTGGCCTAACAGCAAATGATTCCCAGTCAGCAGATACAGAAAAAGCGCAATTGTCCTCGACGAATTCATTAAACGCGATCTTCTTCGCCTATGACACATGGCGCGCAGGGTTATCGAAGCCCGAATCTTTTATTCACTCTTACGCGCGCGGGCGGCCGTTCGCTATAGTAGCACTCGGCGCGTGTGCTCGAAACCTCTCTCAGTCTCACTCACTCTCTGTCTCTCTCTCTCACACACGCACACACACACACACACGCGCGCGCGCGCGCGCGCACGTGCATCATTCACAGTACTCGTGGCTGAACTCGGCTCGTGTGAGCAGATCTCTCCCACCCTCCTCTCTCTCTCTCTCTCTCTCTCTCTCTCTATCTCACGTCGTTGGCGACCCCGTGGCTGCACTCAGCACGTGGGAGGACACCTCATCCCTCTCTCTCTCCCCTTCCCTCTATCTCTTCTCGGGACTCGCGGCTTCGTGGCTGCAGCTCGGTCTTCGCGATTTAGGTAGCTTTTCTCCTCTCCCCACCTCGGTAGCCCACGGCTTTACGGCCGGGTTCCCTCTCATACGTACCGGCGCGTATTATACGCCACCTCGTCCGTCCGCGTCGGGGACATAAAAAAATAAGCGTCCTTGACTTGTAAGATGCATCCTTATTTTATTCATACATATTGACATAATTTGACGATGGACTTGTATGCACAATTGCGTGCGAATTGCGTATAATAAAAAGGCAAGGAAATCCTTGCCCTGGATCGGGTCGAAAGAACGTCGATTTAATTTTAAAGTTGTATCGCGAAGGGCGAAACAACTCGACGAATTATTCTTGTATATGTTAAACACGATTTTGTATGGAAAGTTTTACATTTGGTATTAGTGGACTTGTTTAAGATTAGAAAATATGAATTTCTTTCAAAAATTATTGATACATCGTTTACACGCATAATAATGCTTTGAATTTATTTGATAGAAAATTACAATTCATGAACCGAATTAAATTCAGCGTTTCATATCATGCGCATAAATAATCCGATATAATATACTACTGTCTTCTTAAATTTGTCGTGTTCCAAGAGCTGAATACGTTCTACGCGTCCGATGCAACTATATAGCTTATGTTTTACGACCAGTGTGTATGTGAAGCTTTCCCCGAAAATACTTGCCAAAATGTTTGTCTTACTTATGTATACTTCGTGGACTACTTGATAAATAATATATATGCAATGTCGCATACCAGTTATGGGGGATATTAGAAACGTAAACAAATAAATCTTTTTCCAGATGATATTACAAATATCAAATCTTCGTAAAATTTCGAGAAAAGAAATATATATATATATATATATATATATATATATATATATATTCTTGAATGCATCTGTAAACAAGTAAGTATAATATGCTTTCGACGATCATAACGTGCGGGGTTGCACCTCCAGTATGCGTGTTTGTGCCAAAAGCCCTTAATTTCGGTGTATACGGTTTTGTCCGTAAGTATCGTGTTTCTTACATAATCGCAGTTCCTGGGTATACCATTACTCCAAAAATACAGTCCTCTTGAATATTCATTAATTGCAAGGAATTCCTGTGGTTAGCCCATATATACCACTTGAGCTATACTGTATATATGTGTTAAATATATTATTGCTTTCGTAATACGTGACTATTCCCTTTGAAAGCGGGGGGGAGGGGGCAAGGTAAACGAACTTTGTACTGAAATTGTATAGCGCATGTTTACCATAAATTGAGATTCGAAATTGCTGGTCTATTTGATCGGATTAATTATAAAATTCAATAATAAATTAAAAAAATATCTGGATTAGAACATGCTGTTTTCGTGTATTTTCGGTCGCCGAATAACTAAATATGTTCGTATTTATTGTCGAATTCAGAAGAGAATTGGAAAATGACCACATATTATGAAAAACATGTTCTTTGATCAAAAAATAGGATTCTTTGTTCTTTTGTGAGGTATACATTTACATGTTATAAATAAATAAAAAAATATATAAATAAAAAGATGAAAAGTTCAGAAACTCCAAGTTTAGTCTTTTACACAGACCCACACACAGAGACACAGAGAGAGAGAGAGAGAGAGATATTTCGACCGATTTTTAAAATAAGTATTAGAAGTTTTTACAGATATTAATAAATTTATTTTAAACTTTTGACATATTTAAAATTAATAAATTTAAACAACGTAGTTAAAATTCAGTATATGAGTATTTCTTTAAAATTTTATCCTGTAGGTTTTCTACTTTGGTTCTCGTGGAATCTATATTAGTATATTATATACTTTCCGCAGTCACGTAACTCATTTTTCACAAAATCCACATCTCACTTTTGAAAAAGAAAACCTCTTGTCTATCTATTCAAAGAGACCCATCAACTTACAAATTTATCACTGCAATACCGAGAAAGCGATTTTATACATTCCCATTAAAAGGTGTGTGTGTGCGTGTGTGGTGGCGCGCGCGTATGTTTGTAAAACTCGATTATAAAATTAGAATTACGCATATTTCCTCTTGGTCAAAAGCGCGTGTTAAGCGGGCCGAAAAGTCGGCACCGAACACATAGTTTTAATTAATTATAAGAAAGCCCGGCTCCGTGCATATAATAATTAAACGCATGCAAAACGAGCCCGTCCCAACCCCGTCTCCATAAACGTCGCCACGAAATATTAATTTATATACAATCAACACGATGCTAGCTGCAGTCACTTTTCTAAAAATCAGATTGAAAAGTTGGTTTTCATTAAGGATGTGCTCCCGTCTCACGGCCGTTTTGTTTTTATTTATTTATTTCTTTCTTTACTTCTTGAATTTTTTCCGAGAAAGTTAGTCAAATGATTGTTTTCAAAATCTTGTAATTATCATATAATTTAGAAGTCGTTTACTTGTGTTCTCAAACAATTCATCATTCTTTTTTTTTAAATTTATTAACGATAACTCAAAAATTACAATCGTTTCGTAAAATTCATAAACTGATTATACGCTTGAAAGCTGTACGTACAATTTTTTATGCTTTCACTTCAAATAACAGCCACGCATGTAATGCTCCACCACAGCTGCATTGGTCGAAAAATTTTATGTAACTTCGCAGTCGTATTATCCCCTTATCTTTAATCGCACTTCGAGGCATGTTTTTTTTTGCGCTACCCTGCTAGAAAAAAAATTCTTGAGATAAAGGTAAAATTGCAGGTGAAAAAGGAAAAAGAGTAAGAAAGATAGACATCTGAAATCAGTGCGCTATTTACGTTTACAAATTTTTGTGTTAAAATTCTTTTACTCGCTCTCCATCTTTCAAAAATAACTATATATATTTAGGCATATGTCAGATCCAAAGGGCATAATCAATTAGAAACTTAATTTGATAAATAAATTGTAAATTGTAAGTTTCGTTTCCTATCGGAAAGTATTTTAAAAAATGTATTAAATCAGTCTCACAGTATTAATTATTGGAAAAAGTATTTATGACTGAATATATTATCCTAATCCAATAAACGCAGTATCGTGAAGTATTAACGACCTTCCTCAAATCACAATGACATTAATAACTCATACGAGACAGCGATTAAAGCAACGATTGATTTGAGCAAAAAAAAAAGAGTTCAGAAATTCTCTCTTATCAGCATTTAAATTTCGATTATGTTATAAGTCAACGCAATAAACTATAATTATGACTCAAATAATGCATAGCAGTAATTTTTCAAATATGATTTACGGTTTACCAAAAAAAAAAAAAAAAATACAGGAATATATTCGCGAGATACGTCCAATCGATGTACAAGTATAAATAATCGATAATGAACTTTCGATTGGATATACATATGTATGTTGATTGATAAAAAATAATAATTTTTAACGACACTACGTTATTCAAGCTGATTGGGAAATCGATTTTTCTTTCATTTGCATAGAGCCCTACTGCCCGGCACTTTTCGACGGCTGGTCCTGCTGGCCCAACACCCCCGCGGGAACGACGGCCTACGCCCCGTGTCCCGACTTCATCACTGGATTCGACCCAACGTGTAAGTATATATTTTGTCGCAATTTTATCGCAAACACTGAATTTTAACTTACTGCTCATGATACCGTGAAATTTTTGAATTTATAAAAACACAATTACTTACGTGTAAAATCTTCGTTCAATATAAAGCACTGTAGAGTATATTTCAAAAAATTAAAAAATTACAATAAATTTCTTGGGAAGATTTTTTAATAAATTTAAAACTAATAATATACTATGTATTTACTACTTCATTATTTATTGTTATTATTATTATTAATTACTTAAAAATGTTTATTAAGTATAATTTTAGAAGCATTCTTTTTCATTTAAATGTCATTAATTTTTATTTATAAGTACAATTTTTTTGCTACATCATGTAAATTTACTGTTTTAAATTTTTAACATAATATATTAAATTATATTAATAAATTTATTAAAAGAAAAAAGTTAAAATTTGTATTATCGTGTAATTTTACATAAAGAATGAATTCTCTTTGTTATGGCTTGGGTGATTCAGGAGAGTCTCATAAAAATAACAAGTTTTTTTTCTCAGAAAGTAAAAGCTATATTTACATATACTACATTAATGATTCAATGTAAAATACTTATTATATACATTAATATTTTTATAAGTGATTTTATATTTAACACGAATAGAATTCAAGTCAACAATTATTTCTACAAATTTCCTATACAAGTAATATACCTTCATAATTAAATTTGGCCCTTTAACTTTTATAACAAATTTATTGCCTATATGATTTTACAGTGTGAACAAAAAAATTATAATTCAAGAGATTCAGACAATTTTTCATTTTCTTATAGATAAATTTTATTAAAAATATAGATTAAAATAGCATACAATATTACGATAGTTGATGCTAAGTGTCAGAGAGTAACTTCATTAGATCATTCTGCTTATGATATTCGCAGCCCTTTTTATATCCACTTTATTTGTAAATAAAATAAATGCACATTTACAATAAATATATATGTTACTGATAAAAAACATTAGAATTGTTGCAGAGTTCCTATAATGTTGTAGAAAAATATTTATTCTAATTTCGAATAACAAAATGAAATTTTAAAAATCTATTCTTATATTAGGATCTATTACTATATATTATTATCACATAATAACAGGCAGTATCACAACTTTGTGTAATTATTGTTGACTTTAAATTAAATCGCATGTAGAACCGCTAATGAAAATAGCTATTTTTGTAAATAGTACGATAGTACCTGATTGGTATATGTTACAAAAATGATTGGACTAATGGATCATTAATTTCAGACAATTTTTTAAATATCTTACACTGAAAATTGTTATCGTAGTCCGTTACAATTTTTTGACTCAGAAGTTTAGCAGCTATGATGGGACCGTTCCTATTTTTACTATCAATTAAACCGTCTAAAAAGTACAACTTCTTTTTAATGGCGACTGAGTAATCATAACAGCTAAAATTCCAAATAAATTCCCTTATGTATTCTATGATTTGCATGAAATACAGTGGCGAATACCTTTCCACGAGTAAGCCAATATTTCCGCTAAGTTGTAGCCCGAAATCTCTGAACGACGAGTCGGCGCGCAGATACTCAGCGCATAAAAATAACATAATGTAAGCCCAGACGTGCTGGTGCGGAGTAAAGGTAGTTCCAAATATTTCCAGTAAGTCTTCTACTAATTTCAAGTTTCCTTTGAACTTTTGTACTTGGCAGACAATGACTTGGACGATACTGTCTATGAAATTGAAAGGTTTCCGCTTTTCCACGGTAAGATTATACCACCGTTTAGATTCCATTTTTAGCAGATCCTTTATATGGTGCAATCGCTGCTCATAATGCACGCTAGCAGGATTCAAATAGACCTTCACTACGAATCGGTAACCGCAGCTAAAATCCAAATCCGTAATCGTAAGATAATACGTTAAAACGTCTTTGTAAAATTCCTCTGATAAACTATCTGTACATTCTGGCTTAATATTATGCAAGAGTTGATCCAGGTTTTTAATCGCGTCGTATTTGGTCATGCCTTCTTGGACTAAACACTTCAACTTCATCAACAATTGCTCCGCATAGGGGGCTGCGAACTCGACTGGGATCGCTTTAGTTCCTATGAGATCTATCAACATATCATCTTCTTTCATGGTCAGATCTACTATAACGGCGCGCATTAAGTTCCACGTCTCGATACTGGGCCGTCTCGTAAAGAGCAGTCCTGTTTTCTCAACGAGCATTTTACGTATCATCATGTGCTCCTCCGTTTTCCATATCTTCATATAAAATTTCGCTATGTCGCTTCCAGCGGCCATTTGGTTCATCAAACGTATAGCGTTCCTTTTCATGAAAAGCCTGTCACTGGCCAAATCGTTCATCAAGGTGATCATTTTATTTGACGATACATGATAAGAGACGTAGGACCACATCTTCAAACCATAGTTAATATAATTCTTATGACAATACATAAAATAATTTTGGAGAAAATCCTTGACTAGATCGATGGGAATGGGCGTGCTTGTATTTTTAATTGCCGCCGCTGCGTCGACAATGTGCATTTGATCCATTTTGCCATCTCCTGATTTTTCAACAACTTCCTTCAGTAATCTTGAAAAAGTCATACCATCTAGCATGTATCCCATAAGATGTAAATTCTTTTCTTCGATACATCGATTGGCAAATTTAATGGGAACGTCTTGATACCACCGCAATGATTTAAGAAACTGTTTGACCCTTCTGCGCCTCTTAGTCCTAATCTCATTTAAACAACAATCGTAATACCGTGGCCAGTTATTTTTTATTTCGGCATAATTTCTTTTCAAAGCTATTATGGCTTCAGTGATATATATTACTTTCTCCTTAACGAGTGCAAGTGGAGGATTGTCATCGATCGGTAAAGGAGAATAGGCTATTTGAGATACGTCCATCTCTTCGAATTTCGTCTTAGGAAACCAAGCATAATATAAATCGGGTTCGTGTTTTCTTAGCTTTTCTTTGGTATATAAAATCCAAGAATATTCCGTATTCTGCAATTTCTTAAGAGTTTCTTCAACTATTTTTAACAAATGTGGATAATCTTTTATAGACAATCTTTGTACCGAACTATTAAGCGCTACGTGTCGTTCATTAAAACTATAAATACCTTCAACAACGTTTTTGTTATAATTCATTTTTAGCCAGTAATCATCCTTAAAACAGACATCCAAATATTTCCTCTCATATTCCGCATTATCTTCCAGTAATTTCCACGATACACCTACACGCCCCTCCAAAAATAACCGAACGATCACATCAATTATTTCTTTAATTGGCAAACCGTGAGTAGCATTATAGTGAACATTCCTTTTAAGTATTTTAATCAGCACCCAGTAATCTCTCGCATTTTCCTTTTCTTTCTTCAATTTGATTCGCTGAATTAAATTAAATAAAACTTTCCAATAGTTCTCATCAAAGAGAGTTATATCGAATTCTTGCGTAACCCGATCCAGCATATTACAAATTACATCAGATCTTTCATTTTTGTATTTTTCATCTACATATCTTAAAACCTCGAGTAAACTCTCTTTATCATCATTGAGTTTACATACGTAGATCATCTGCGAAAAGAATTTTTTTCTTCTACTAGGCTTCCAAAATTTACAAATTTGCAATTTTAAAGCTGGAATGGCCTCTTCAACAGGTAAATAACACCACCAAGAAATTTCAGGTTCCAGTGAGTCTACTTTGTGACGAATTTCAATGATTTGCCGCGCTAATCGGAAACGTTCTTCTTTGTTTAACAATAACAGAAATCTTGGTGTAATTTTTTCCACTTTATCGAATAAATCGAAATTATATTTTTCTTTAACTTTATTTCTTATTAAAGTTACTCTTTCTGATTCAGGATAGTACTCTAAAAAATTTAGCATGTCGTCAATATTGAATACTTCCCATCGATCTTCGAAAATATTTCCAAACATCCTTTCAAATTCTTCTTTCTTTAAGCTATCGTAAATTAATTTAATTGGCATTAACCGAATTATATCTCTAGGTCGTTGTATCAAAATTTCTTTTGCATTCTTCAGCAATATCTTACAACGTCTATTTCCCAAACTCGTTGAAGAGGAACAAGTTTGATGCATCTTCACAAACATTTCCGGATGCTTTGTTACTAGCAATGGTATAAAACTCTCGTATTCATTGATTTCGATCGCCCTGTACATTAATCGATCCAATCCATTCGTTATTTCGTTAGGATTCGTAAATTTTAAATAACGAAGTGCGATATCTGGATACTTTAGATAAAGTATCTTCAGTCCTTTATTGGACAAAAAGATTTTATGTTTTATAAGAGCCTCGTAAATAAATTCGCTTCCACAAGACTGCAAAAAAGGCGTCGCTTCGTGAATTTCGTATGCTCCAATAAAGCCGTTGAAAAAGTCTTCTGCTATTTCCGGCTTGTTGGACAAACATATCGATAATTTTTTTACAATTTTTCTCCGCGTACTCATGGATGCGAATGGTAGAATTTCCGTTGAATAGTATTTGTAATTCGTGATAAATTTATTGCTACCATCGAAAAACCATCTTGCCCTAAGAGCTTCAGTTATCAAATAAGTGTTATCTGATTTTAAAGCCTCTAATATGAACGCGTGCGATTTTATCTTCACCCCTACGAGAGTTTTTATCAAAGGCACTAAAGCTTCTGGCACGTATTGCGTGCAAACATTGGCACAGTCGGATTCTTGCTGAGTGGTACATATGACACGATTAACGATTCGGCCAATTTCTTTGAATTTTTCTTCTCGAGTTTCTCCTGCAATCTTTTGAATCGCAAATAAATAACTCGAAGATAAAACCTCCATTCTGGTTGATAAAGGAATCTTGTCATCTGAAAAAAAATCATTTAACGTTAGCTAACGACTATTAAAAATATATTTGCAATTCTAATTATTAGCGGAATAAAAAATCTACTATTTAGACGAAGCAGTGAAAGTTTTCGGTTTTCGGTTTTACTCTAAGTATATATAAATTTTGAATTTTTTTACAGACAAAGTTACTATAGAGTCCAAGTTTTTAACATAGCAAAATCGGTATTTTGGATAAATATTTTTGGCACTTTTATAAAAGATTTATTAAAAACAGCGACTTTTCGCAAAAATTATTTATTTAATTAAAATCTGTATAATTAATGAGCATACAAGTTTATCATTCAAATAATACAGTTTTTGAATTTTAATAAAAAGTACAAAATTAATTATAGTCTCAAAAGCAAAAATATATGAAGTTCCATGATACTGATATAATTATTTAGAAATAAAAAACAAGTTTTTTTGTAAAATGATATAGCAAAATATTAAGATTATTTTAATAAATTATAATAATAAATTTAAAAAGCTAAGAGTAGATAAAACGCAATACAGTTCAAATATTCAAAAAAAGCTATAAGCTGCACAATCAGCAGATCGTTAAACGTATGATCTAGTAGCAAATATAATATATACTTTCAAAAATATAAGCGATATTATTAAATGAATTTTATTTACATCATCTGTAAATTATTGTAAACTTTTATTAATAAAGATTAGCTGTTTAGTAGCTTGCTAATGCTCAGAATTTAAAAAAAGTTCTACATGGAATTAAAATTATATTTTTAACTATTAAGAAGAATTGAGTGGTAAAACTTATATTATTAATATTCTTTTTATAAAATTATATATTGAGAAATAAAATTTAACCAAATAAAAATTTTAACCCGTTTATTAATTGAAAAACTTATTGAATTAATTTTCCTTCAATTTAATAAAGAGAATCATGTAACGTGGAGGGTACAGTTTTATTAAGTGAATAACTTTCTACAATTGTTTTCTTTAACTTTCTTCCATACAGAAGATATGATTCATCGTTCAAAGGAATGGAATTAAATAATTTTCATAACCATTTAGATTATCAATTAATATTCAAAGATGTAAACAGTACTTTTGTTAAAGAGTATCTCTACAAAAAGGTACAATATGGAAGAGAATCACTGTCTATATGAAATTAGATATCTATAAAATTGACATAAGTACTTGGTAAATCATTAAACTAAAATGGCTTCAAAATAAGTTTTCATTTACACAATTCAATTTAATTTGCATTATTCATTATACATAATTTATCAAATTTTACAAAATCTTCAGTTTCAAAATATACATATGAATAATTTGAACTTTATACATATAGTTTTCTTAAAATAATTTAATCTTTTTGTATAAATTTTGTATGTATTAATACTGTAAAAGTCTAATGAATTTTTTGCTTTAAAACATGCAACCTAACCAAAAAATTAAACCGCTGCCATATCAATTCCCCGGTAAATCATAAATATATATTCATCATTTTCATTTTCACCTGAGACTCCGAATCAGTTTGTCGATGAAAGTGAGGTTTCGGAGCAGAGAGAGAGAGAGAGAGAGAGAGAGAGAGAGAGAGAGAGAGAGACAGAGAGAGCGAGATAAAAATAGAGATAGAGAAATATCCAGCAGCAATGAAATACACAAAAAGTGCACGCGCACACACGAACACGCACGCGCTCCAGCCGGCGACTTTTCCCACGCGCACTCCACGCACTCGGCTTTTCTCCCCGAGTTTTCAAGGTCTCCGCGTGTGGCTAAGCTAGCGCGATGCGAGACGACTTAATATAGTTCGTATCTCGGTGTGCGCCGACGACGCGCGGCGTTACGTCACTTCTCGCGGCGTCGACTTATATATTATACATGTATTACACTTCGGCACTTTCCTGCTCCGCACGCGCTCCAAGTAAGTATATATGATAATGGACAATTCTCAGCGCTGGGGTTCACGATCAATCGGTGCCGTCATCAGTGCGCGCACACACACACCCACACACAAACATGGCGTGTTTGCATTTACCACAATTAAACTCTCCTACTCCTACTGCCCAACTTGGTACTCTTCTCGAACGTTATGTTCCAGGCGGTGGCGTGGAAGGCACGCTGCAGCTGTCGTGGCGGCTGGCGCCCGCGTTCGCGCACATATACACAAGTTTATATGAGTATATATCGATATCTATATGTATATCTATATCTATATCTATATATATATATATATATATATATATATATATATATATATGTATATATATATATGTATATATATATTATTAGCTGAAAGAATATTAGTCGCCGCTGCCGATGGTGCGAGTACGCATGTAGCCCAGCTCTTGGTATTTTACGCGACCACTTCCTTTCCCGCAGATTTGCCAAATTATTTTTTCCGCGATAATAATTTTGACTTTGGTCAATCACATTTTCTCAAGGTCCTTGAACTCTTGCCGGGCTGGAAGACTTATTTCTCGCGCGTGTACCTGCAGAGAACAACAAAATTATATACACACGCGGTCGCGGTACGCGACGGCCGTAAGTACATCCGTGCGCGCGGCGATTACATGCATTTGCCGTGGAATATATAAATGTCGGCGAAGACCCGAGGTCCGAAGATTGTCTAGAGTTTTCTGCGCGTGTATATACAATGTGCGCGTATACGAGTCCTCGCGCAAGCGCAGTAATAGCCCGATGACTCGAACGGAGTCTATTGCTCTGTCTCCCTTTAGCTGTCGCAGCTTTATAATACGCGGATTGCTGGCAGAGGCTCTCGTACAAAATATAACGCGGCCGAATTCGGGCGACTAATATATCATTCTTTGAGAGTGAACGAAAATAAAGTACGCCGATCTTTTCTCTATTACCCGCGTGTATTAAATTATAAGATAATAAGAATTAGTATAATAATGCACGATTTAAGTTCATTTGTTCCGCATTTATAGAGTTGGTTTATAACAATGATCCTTCTATGTGCTCAACTTTTTCGAACATTCCTTTTAGCTCGAAAAGTTTCGGTATTCTACTGATGTAAATATTTATGAACTCTAAAATGCCATGACATGTGAATGTTAATTTTTTTACTTTAACTACAACAAATTTTCTTCAAGTGTACAAATAATTTTTATTCGCTTTATAATTTTATGTTTTTTTTATCTTTCATTTTCACATTTGCATTATTTTTAGAATGTCACTTTCACTTAGAGAACGCGTCTATAATATATAATTGTTTATTTTAAATAAAATTTACAATAAATAATTACAAAAAAAAAGAAACAGTATGATTTATTATTTTTCACTAAATAATTTAACTCCCTTCTATTTTATAAAAAAGTAATAATAAAAAATATGTTTTATTTATTATATAAACGAAAAAAACAATGAGTATAATAAAAAATATTTACGTAAAATAAATAAATCTTCACATGCCTTGACAGAAGATCATTCACACATATAAAAACAGAATTTCTTCAACGCGTATTACAAGGACTTATGGATATTAATTGAAAAGTCGTAAGAGAAAATTAAAAAAAGTAATTGCCCGACTATATATATATATATATATATATATATATATATATATATATATCGAGACCAACAATTGCAGATATGGAGAGAATTACATCAGAAAAATTTGAGTCGATAGTAGAATAATAACGGATTATTCAATTAATCAATAATTCGAGGAACAATGAATAATTCGACAAAGGAATATAAACTTTTTAAAAATATTGAAAATCATTATTATCGTTTGTATAGATGTATGTTCACAAGTATATACTGCTATACATAATATACTATACACGTGGAATAAACTACTACCTATGTACTCTGGATTAACATTGTGCACAACGTACATTTTCGTTGCGTGCATTCATCTATGCAGGTACCGAAAATTTAATTAAGTTTATTGTTAAAAATGAGGTACATTGTATAATCTCACAGAATTGGCACTGTTCGGTGCGAGCAGCTTTGCAGGAGCTCATCAGAACTCATAGGTTTGGATTTATATTTAAAATTTTTCAGATAATGCGAAGATTATTCTTACTATATTTTTAATATAATATAAAAATAATGCTCTGTCCTAGTAAAAAAAAAAAAATAAAATTATGCACGCACACAGATTATTTATTTGTTCTGACTTTTTGGGAATAAATATGTTTATATTTATTTAAATGTATTAATTATGTATGCAAAAATCAAAAGCAAATTGTGAGATATTATATATGAGATAGAGCAAAGAGCATACGTATCCATTTAAGCTAGCACTTATATTAAACATGTCTATATAAATAATTAAAATCAAAAATTTAAGTTTTCCTTGAGAAAAAGTTTAGAGAATCTAAATAGGTCAGCAGAACTTTTTCCGTGTTTGTAAACAAATATAGATGCACAAATATCAGCGTGTCAGTTTATGTAAACGAGAGCAATTAGGTCAGTGAATGGACGACCTACCCTTGTCTGGATGGCATGTCCTTATCTACTGAGTCAATAATATCAATATGGATGATTCTTGTAAGCCTGTAAAGTAATGAAATGTATATTTCACGAAATGCATTACCTACGATTTTAAGCAAATAAAAACCAAGCTGGAAAATAGAATAAATTAGAAGTTTTTCAAAATTTCTCCAATGCATGATATGGAGCATAAATAAATCTCTCATGATATTGGCAAAAGAAAATTATATATATATTATACAGAATATTTAAAAGAATAGGCTATTTTTAAATTGTTAAAATGTGTCCCAATTCAACGCTTCTCGGAGAATCAATAAAGCATTACTCTTTATACATCTCAAAATATCGATTTCAAAAATCAAACTCCAGAATTAAAATTTCTCCAGAAATCTGATTTGCAAAAAATAATTAAAAAGATAAATAAATCACCAACGCATATTGCAACAAATCATTTGTTTCTTTTGTTCATTCTACCTTTCTAACTTTGTCTCTTCTCACTCTTTTTCTCTCTTCCTCTCTAAATAAATAAATAAATAAATAAACAAAGTTACAGTCGTATTATTTAAAAGATATAATATTTTTAAAAAATGACATGGTCTAAAGTATAATTGTCTTTTTTGCAAGAAAAGGAAGCAAGATACAAAGGACGCGTTTTATTCAAAGTCTGTTGTAACCAGATAGCAGACTACACTATCACAAAAATCATTTGCAACTCATACGTTATATCCAAAGTAATAAGAAAGTGATTTAACCATTCTGTCAAACTGCAAACTTAAAAAACTTACTTTTCTTTGAAAAAGTTATTCTTCTACTGTCAGTTATCCTGACGTTAAAATACGATTTCGAGTAGATAATGATATTGTACGTTGCAGTTAAATAATTACAATTATTTCTGAAGGATTAATTAATAATCAGAATTTAATTTATGGTGTCTCTATTTCTTTCTCCTAATATATTTCGGATTTAACTATAATAAAAAGTGATAAGCATACTTACACAAACACAAGCACACACACACACACACACACACACACACACACACACAAAATTGTCAAAATTTTTAAAGGCTTTTAAGAAAATAATATTTTCATGCCAGTTTGAATAACAGTATGTTTTATTACAAGTTCTTAGAGCTACCTTTCCTTTCATATTAAAATCCATTGGATCGCACGGATAAAATTCTTTTTCAAACGTTTTAATATAAAGTTCTGAAAATTTCATTTCTGCGAACAATTTCATTTCCGTTCTTGTTCAGAAGAACGTGCCCCAAAAAGTCGTAATAATCCGTCGTTGTTATTATATGAAAGGAGACGTATTATTATGCTGTACGAATAGAGATATTAAACGATCCGTGATGATTGAGGCATAAAATATTATGCAACAATGCGAATGCCAATTTTTATTTATAAAACTGTTTAATTTTTTAAATAAATTCATTTAAACATTCAGTGCAGGCCTAATTAAAAAATATTTTGTTAGGAAGCTCGATATACACGAATAATATTTACGAATATGAATGGTTCACAGACGAAAATGGCTAGCTCTCGTCGAAAAAAAAAATGGAAGCTGCACTAACTGACGCATTCTCAAAACCATTCATATTTGCTTGGATGTAAAGGTATCTATAGTAACTATACCTAATAAAATATGGTTAAATATAAAATAAGATGTATTAAATGTCTATTTTCATTAGCCATAGAACTTATTGTAACGCAATACAAATTCCGACAAGTAAATGAAGTGAGAACAAAAAGTTCATCTATAGCTCAAAAAGGATATATTTTTTAAATATTATCTCGACTAACAATTTAACTTCAGTTGAAAAAAAAACTTAACGAATTCTATACAGTTATTACAAAATATTATTAGAGAATTTCAAGTATTGATTTTTAATATGCGAAAATTTATCCATATTATATTTGAATTCTATCCCGTAGTCGATTACTTCGGAATGAAGTGAAATTTTTCACTGTAAACTCGGCATATTCCGAATGATTTACTTCACATTCATATCCCCATTGTTCTACAGTCATATACGTCTCTATGACGATATTGAACTTATAAAATATAAAATTCTCCGCGCGATATTAGACAGTGAAATATCGAACGTCTTCTCTCGATGCGTGCACAGCACACAATAATCAAGAATTCTACAAAAAAATATTCCATAAAATACCCGAACACTTATTAATATATTTCAATAAAGAAAAACAGACGAGAGTTCTTTCAGTTTTTTGTGTACAAAAATAGTATATATATACATACATACATATATATATATATATATATATATATATATATATATATATATATATATATTGGAGAATAATATATCTATCATTATCCTTTTGCATCCGGTTATATGGAATAAAAATCCTACGTTTTGAGCGTCGCGTCCATTCAATTCCGAGCTCTCACGAAGTTTCCATTCTCGTGCTAAACTATATTTCAATTCGTATTCCCGCGTTCTCGAGGGAATGACGCGAGGAACATTCTATATACGATATATAGTACACAGAAGAATTGCTCGATGGACGTATTCGATGCGAAGCGCGTCGCATCCGTAGAACTTGGAACTGTCTCAATTATATTGTTCAGAATTAGGTAAGTCGCCCTGGCGACCATCAGCGATTCCCTCGTGCGCTCGCCTCTTGAAGCTGACGCGGGGAACTTATTTGTTCATTTAAGAAGCGAATTTCGGACAACCGTAACGCACGAACAATCAAAATAAAGAAACAATATAATGTAGACATTCATTTTGCGAGCGGGCATCTCATATATATCAATTAATAGCATCGTTCGGCAATATAAACATAATTTACTTTCAATATAAAACTGTAACTAAAATTTCACATTAAATTCAATTAATTAAGTTTTACGGAACTGATTAATGTATTTTTGAGAAAATTAGCCAATTATTATATAAATATATTCTGTTTAAGCAATAAATTCTAAATAAGTGGTGAAATGAAATTTTTGAAAATTTTTAATATTATAATGGCAGTAAATTACGAAAAATAATCGTAAATAGTGCTTAGATAGTTGAATCCTATTAATTTGAAAGGGCAAAAGATTGTAGAAGCACGTAGATACGCTAAAACATATAGTTTTTCCAGGTACATGCAGGCTGTCTTTCGAGACTATACCGCGACAACGGATAAAAGTATTCGTTTTAGTGCCGGGATACTAATTGAGTTCTGTCAAATACAGGTCCTTTGTTCATCGAGTATGGGTGAAAACTATGGTATGCGTTTCTGTTTTTGACATCTGAAACTGTCAAAGAGAGCTGTCAATCCATATAGTAGAATGGATTAAGATTTAATCTGCGAATGATCGACCAAATTAAGTCGGATAATCGATAATAATTTATACACACACATGCAGATACATCGTTGAATTCATACCTGTAACTGACCTGTATAATTATATAAAAATACATACATATATATATATATATATATATATATATATATATATATATATATTTATATAATGCAAATTTTGTCAAAAAATAAATTAATTCTCAATATACAGGTAGAACCTTTTTGGATTAAAATCGCAAGTATTAAATCAGATACTTTCAACTGAATCATGATCATCTTATTTTATTGTATTTTCAAAAAATATATTCAAATTAGGAGTTAGTAATTCTCTAACTATAAAGCTAAAAAATCTCTTCATTATGAATTGTATTATTTTTGTTTGCAAATCAAAAAAAAGAACATATTTAGTTTCCAAAAAAAGATATTTGATCATTCAATCATATCTTCTATAAGTCATAGAGACATAAATATTTGGGATTATTATACAGCAGCTTCTATGCGTGTCGTTACATTTTGATTCATTAAATATAAAAAATAAATATTTATTATAAATATGGAATTAAATTAAATTTTTATGTTGGAAAAATGCTCTTTATATAAAACTATATTTATTTAATTTGATTCGTAAACAGCAGTATGAAGAAGTCGTTTCATTTGTCGCTTTTAAATTGTAAATATTTGCTTAAAGCATATAGAAAGAAATCATTCCATTCTGCAGGTTTTCGATATGGAGAAGCATATATGAATGTCTTGGAAATTATACTTATAATTCGAAAAAGAAAAAATTTGCGGTACATATGAGTATTTTTCTTTATTAAATAAAAACGATAGTCGGTGTACTAGTGAATAACGTGAAGCGAGAAGCACATTTAGCCCTGTAACACAAAATGGTCTAGGTCTAAAATGCCTTATGTTTTTGAGTTCGATAAATCGAAATTTTATGTCTGTTTTTTGTCTGGTCAGGTCAGGACCAAGGATAGATCAACGTCAAGCTTAGAAATTTCATAGCTGACAATATAAGTCATAGCACCCAAATATTTTCATAGACGCTAAATATGAATCCAGTATATCTCGCCCCTATCAGATCAATAGCAAGCCTACCAAATACATCGTTCAAATCAACTAAATCCGGGTTTATCGATGTTCCAGGTACCTTTTCGTTCTCTAACTATCATTTTGAAGTATGATAGGTTTGAATTGATTAGAGGTATCATGACTTTGAATTGACCTTCATCGTCGCCTTAGTGGATCAACCAAATAATAGTACATGCGGATTCAGGGATTATTAAGATTCATGTATCTGCTATGGTACCATTAACAAGGGATGCCGTATGTTTGACCTTGAACTGAGCTTAATAGTTACATTACAGAATGAACCATTCACGGATTCGAATTAGTTGATCATTAAAATATAAAGATACCTTCAAATAGTTTTGTTAGCTTTGAACTTCATAATTTCCATTTTTATCTAACTTTCATGCTCACCTGATGGGATCCTGTAGCCACTGGATTCAGATTATATTATATTAGATGATATTATATTATTTGAACAACCATTAAAATCTAATATGTACCTTGATTTAGTTTGTTGTCCAAGAAATTCGGAAGTTTGACCTTCAACTGACTGACCTTAAACCTCTCTTCATAAAATTTAACCAATACCTAATTTGAATACGGCGACACCAAAAACGAAAATTACAGCCTACCCTTTACGTTATACAGCTAGAGAGAGCTTTCATTCTGTTTGTAAAGCCTTTTTTTATAGAGATAAATTAGATTAATTCATTTTTTTATTATATTGGAGATACTTTGAAAATATGTGTGCGTGCATGTGTGTGTGTGTCTGTGTGTGTGTGTACGCGCGTGAGCATATTTCAGTGTGTATTGAAACTCAAGCTCGACATCTACCCATGTCGAAAATAAGGTTCCAAGCGCTGCTCGTACGAGCAGATAAACTGCACCCCCCAATCCTTGTATCCGCTTGTGCAGGGGCCCATAAATCATTTTTCTACCCATCTGCTAGCAAACCGTACGAACTACGTTTCAATTTTATGTAGATATACTTTCCCTCTCTCTCTTTCTCGTTTTTTCAACCTAGCTCTGAAATATCGCTCGCAACAAATCCACTGAAGACTCCTGCTATCTCAGGAAAATCCGTTGAACTCGCGGGGATGCGCAGGATACATTAACGCTCGCACGTCTCCCGCGGTTTTTACTATATATATAGTACCTGAGCCATCGCTGTCTCTATCCGCGCGATCGCGTTTTGAAGCCATTATAAAACCATTTGGTTGGAAGGAGGCATGGATCTGGGGCGGATGCGCCTTATAATATCGGTGGATTTTGAAAAGTTCACGACGGAAAAGTACAGAAGAATATGAGATATTTTGATTCCTAGAAATTATATGTTGTTTCATATTGGACAAAATATGTTATAGTGATACTGATATATATATATATATATATATATATATATATATATATATATATATAAATAGATAGATGAATACAAAATATTTGCAAGAAAAGGCTATCGAATATGACTGACGGATTTGTACGCGTGCGCGCGCGCGCGTATGTGTCTGTGTAGCTTTTATGAGTGGATCTGATGTTTTTGCACTAGCTATCCACGATTTTATGAAAAACATATATTTATTATAATGTTGATTGTTTTGTGTAGAACAATTCATGTAATTGCTTTTGGAAACTTGGAATTTCTAATAATAAATTTTATAGACAAAGATAGATATATATATTATAAGGATCCTCAAGATTAATACAATATTGTTCTTTGACTAAACTATCCATTTATAGATAGAAATTGTATTTTTATATTTATTACATCCTTTTTGTCAAAAAAATTTAGAAAAGTATTAATATTTAGACAGAAATTCAGAATTATCTCATATTCAATCCAATTCATTTTAATCTTATTTTTTGTATAGTAATACAAAATTTTTATTTTTTAAAAAAATTTGAACAAACAACTTTTTCAATTTATAAATATTTAGGCTTAAATATATTTTACCGCTTTTCACAATTTTATAATGAAAAAGTTGTTAATCATACAATATATGCGATGGAGCATTAAATAATACTCATTAAAAAAAAACAAAAAAAAAAAAAAAAAACCTGCCAAATAAACGTGAAAAAGTGTCGTAATCTATAAAGACATACTTGAAAAATCGCTCGCCGGCTTATTATTATTCTGGCGCTGAAAAAAATATTTGACACCTGTTTTACAATGCAAGATATCGCGGGTTAAAAATGCGCCATCGTAAAATTGTATTAAAGTCAGCAAAATGTACTTGGCTTCCTGTTCTGTTACATAAAGAACCGGGGAGCACCGTAAATTTCAGGCGGCAGTGGAGAAGCAAAAAAAAAAAAAAAATGACGAAACTTCCTTGGTGCTCGATCTTTTTTTTTCGCCCTCGTATTTTTCTGTTGAAGGAACACGCCACGTTTCGCGTTCTCAGAGAGCCCGCTCCTCCGGCCCCTCTCTGCTTCCATGCATGACCGTTCGCTGAAAATTCAAATGTGTAGGAAAGGTGGGAGAGAGTGACGTTTTGCGTGTTGCAGCACGAGCTGTCGGTAATAGTTTCACCTTTTTATGTATAGATGGAACGAGAAAGGAGAGGAACTGAAAATATTTTAGAATTGATAGTATAAAACGTTTGCGTATAAGGTAGATTAATAAACGCACTGTTCAAAATTAGTTTGAACAGTACTGCCGTTACAAATCTTAGGAATTTCAAAATTCTGCACATTTATTAATGATATTGAATGGTTAACTGCAGTGCAAATATTAGAATTATTTATTTCTTATATAAAAATATCATCTCATAAATTTCTTAAATTTATTTACTTAAATCTTCTTAAAAAGTACATTCTACTCTTATAGATTCAAAAAATCACCGAATAATTTATTCGAAGCAATATTTTCTTGAAAATAAAATATTTAAGTATACATATTTTTGTTTTATAAATTATAAAACATTACTTATTTAATGTAATATAAATATTTCAGAAATCGTTATTTGTAAACTTAATTCAGTGATTTCAGTTATCCAACTTAGCCATTTCATTTATTGCACAGAAAAAGATTTTAATATAATTAAAAATAAACATTTCTAAAGGAGAATTATATAGGATTAAATCGACATACATCATTAAGTAAAAATAATTACAAGTTATCATTATACACATTTCGAATATAAATTGCAGAAACAATCCATAAAAAAAGAATTTTTTTGAGTTTACAACACATTCCAATGTCTCCCGGACAATTAACTTTGAAATGGAGGTACATGTGTTTCTATATCTATATTCGATTCTCATTCTCATTTTTTATACCAGTCGGACAAAATATCAATCGCTCACTACCACCATCGAGCAGCAGATATATGAAGAGAACTTTAACGATCCAGTCGAGCTCGACTGCTATAGCACACCAGCGCAGGAAACAATTTTTTTCCTTCCGCTTCGAATGCTTGAAAAGCATCAATGTCTTATCATGCTTATATGCCTGTATAAAATAAACGGCGGGCGTCGTAAAAACAAGAGATGACCGGTAGTTTTCGATGCTTTACTTCGAAAATCGATACCTTTGCCGATTCACATATATATATATATATATATATATATATATATATATATATATATATATATATATATATATATATAACAATAAAAGAAGTATTAAAGAGAGAGAAAAAATTCATAGAGAAACGGTAGAAAATTTAAAAAATATTTCATTTCCTCTTATCATCGAAATAAACCATGTTCTCCACTAATAGTTTATATACGATTTCGTGGGACAAGTGGAAACTAACAAATAAGTCATTGCGATGAAAATTAAGACGTGATCGTACAAAATAACAGTTTGCTAGCCATGATTTTATAGCTATTTATTTTCTATTTCTACTTGTTATATAGGTTTTGAAATTCTTCGAAGTTAAAAGTAATTGTATTCCTTTATTTTCTTATTCGTACTGGATTGTAATAGGGACAAACTAGATAAATGTCTGTAAACCTGTTTTTTCTTATTAAAAAATGCAGTCGGAATCCAGCCAAACAAATTTTTTGAAAATAACTTTTATGTTTCAGTTGTAAATAAAAGACTTATCGTCATCTAATCACCATTAATATATATATATATATATATATATATATATATATATATATATATTAAAAAAGCGGTTGATGAATTTTGGTTTTCTTGCATTTATTGCTGCGTAATTTTGTGCAATCCTTTTTCTGCGGGAGAGCGCGCTATAGAAGAAAATGCGCAATAGACGGAAACGAGGATTAACCCGAGTCTATTTATTGCAATAGCATAGGCAGAAGAACAATTAAAATTCTAATCCGGTCTAATAAACCTGCTATTTTATCTATAAACATGAAGAGTCACAGAGCCTGATCGTATCCTACGCGATAGTGTTTCTGAAAATTTCGTTTAAATCGATTTTCATTAACGATTTTCGATTAGTCCCCTAGACTAATCTTTCATTAATAATCAAAATTGCACTTACGCCGGCTGTTGTAAACCAAACCGACAAATATTTTTCACGGTCCTACTGATCCATGCAGTTATACTTCGATATTGTTTTTCATTAATATTCGATTCGCTCGTCTCGTCGATCGTGGCGCGATAATAATGGGCGCGCTTATTTCATCAGCGTCACGAGATTTTATAGTAATAATGTATGTTAGTACTAGGAGGAACAGCCACGCATATATCATCTCTATGCCAAGATAAGCTGCGAGAGTTTTGAGGTCGATCAGGCGTTTGTATAAATTTGTTCTGGAAGTGGTGAGAGATAGGGTGGGGGTGGAACCTATTTTATACGGAACGTCCAATGCTAAGATCGGCATTAGTTGTACGGTGTTGTACTTTGTTATATATATCGTATAATATAACGATGAAAAAAGTCTGTCAAATCAGTGCGATGTTTCCTGCTCGTTGGAATTTAATAATGGATTTTAATCATTCAATTTCGAATTAGAATTATTCTTATTTATTTTCCGCGTTCGAAGCTCAGTAAAACGAGATCGAATGCACTGTTCATCGATAACTGATATGCTTATTTAAATCGACTTTAAATATTCATTATATTAAAAACGAAATATATATATATATATATATATATATATATATATATATATATAATTGAACCTTTCGATAAGAAAATCTTTTATTTTTAAAACTGGAAATATAAATGAATATTTGTTTTTCTTAATTGAACAGTTTAGCTAGCTCGAGCTCTTTCAAATCAATGAATATTATATTAGAACTTCGATGCTCTTCTTTCAGATTTCCATTTATTCGAGGAAAATATCGATAGAATGATATGGTTTATCGAGATATCGTATTTTCAAGATGATCATTTTTCTTTTCCTTATAAATGTGCAATTTTCTCCTAATATTCATCCGACGTTGACTCGCGATACGCAATCTCGGGTTACGCAACGCTTCATTAATATTTTGAAGTTATATAAGAAGCATCCAGTTTTCTCTCTCTCTTTCTCTCTCTATCAAAAAGGGATCTTATTCATTATTGTCACCTGCCATGTATCATTCCGTCACGTCGCGCAATTCAGAACGCGCTCTTTCACCGCACTTCTTTCATTCGGCGTGTTTCCGTTGTTCACTGCACTTTCTTTACTCCGTAGATATATATATATATATATATATATATATATATATATATATAAGTTTTTAAAATAAAACTTTTACGTTTCTTTTATTACAGATCGTGAATTCAATTTATTGTTTGCTCTACTTCAGATGTCCTGAATATTACTACTAAATATAAACAGAAAACACTTCATTCTACTTTATATTACATATTATTATATTTTCGATACATAAAATAAAATAATTTATTGATCTTAGTTTGAAATGATTACGAAGTTTTGGGATGGATATTTTCATTTGATTCTGTATTATAACATAATTTCAAACAACCATATGAATATATATGTGTCACATTCCTTCTATTATTTCGTAACATGCTTATAACGATTTTGCACTTTTCGGATTCAAAGGAAATAATGTCGAAATTATCAGAGCCTAGCGAAAAAATCGAAGGGCAATACGAATTATTGCAAAAGCGATCGAAGAGCGATAATCCAGATCGTGCAGTAATGAATAATTAACGATAATCAATTGAGGTTCGATAGAAGTACAATAGGCTGAACTGGGTTGATTTTTCTCGCTCTTACAATTATTAACTCTTACGATTACGATTCGATGAATGGACCATCGCTCGACGACTAATCCTTCCTACTCGAATATATCTTTCTAACTGATGTCCTTATATATATATATATATATATATATATATATATATATATATATATATATATATATATAAAGTTGGATAAAAAGAAATTACCGTATTATCGTTAGGCCAAATAGTGCGACATTATTTTTCGCGACGCAAAGGCTCGCGTTAGATTATACGGAGGCTAAAGCAAAAAATCCTCGATTTGGCTCCCACGAAACAGCGGCTTAAATGGACTTACGAGGTAGGAATTGTATATAGTATTTCAGGGAAAACGCCTCTCGCTCACTGCTATATATATATATATATATATATATATATATATATATATATATATATATATATATATATCAAGAGCAATGCTCTTTTACATAGCTCTATGAGGTATAGCTTTGACATTTGTAAAAAGGAAGAAAAATAATGTTTTAAGTTACAATTCTTTATCGATTCTACCGAAATTTAAGCAGAAGCCGCGTGCGACTGGAAATAAAACTTGAACTTAAAACAGCAACAACTACAAAAAAGAACAATAACGTCGAGACGACGTGATTGGCAAGGTAATTATTTGGCAAAATATGATCGAATAATTTCGATCGTATCGAAAATACACAGGGGGGTAGCGGTAGATTTACCGAGAGGGCGTGTTTTAATTGAATCAGATGCGATTGGCACGCGGCAATGATGTTACGCATCATACGGCGAAAAGCAATAAAAAAAATCTTAAATTAAAATTAGAGAAAATAAGTATTTCTTGAAATAATCAATCTGTAAATCGAATGATGATTTTAAATTGTAATGAAATCCATTTATCAATAATAACACGTGTTTAATAATATGAATTATTAATTAAAAATAAGTCATTCTATTGATTGGCAATAATTAAATAATAATTTTAATTCACTGAATGTACTTTAGCGTGTAATAATAATTAAAGCTTACAGACTGTAATAACATAACAGACGTGTAGAGGAAAAAGGAACTAAGTGTAAAGCCGAATATTAATATGTAGATTAGACAAGACTAGTGCGAAGAAAACAAGTAGTAAATCAGTGCGACTGTACCGTAAAAATTCTCTATCTATACATGGTAAAACATATTTAAAAAATTGATAATTTGATATAAAATTGAAATAAAAATACTTGCAATCGTTTCGTAAATATATTGACAATGATGATAAAATGGATAAATCCGTTCTGGCTATCAAGCTATCAAGTTAGGAATATGAATATAGAGGTTGTTAACAAGTATAAATGGAGTGCAAATCAATACTGGAGGGATGTAAATCGATACTAAAGTTACAAATATAACGTCATTAAAATTAGGAGCCTAACTGTCAAGAAAGAAGATAGAGTTTTTAATTATTACAGGAGCAATTCTAGGCCATTAGATGCTAAAATATGTAATTATTTAAAGCATTCAGGATTGTATACGATAAATTTTAATATTAAGGCATTTTAAAATAATGATTGGTCTATCTTTTTTTTATATAGATTAACTTAATGGAACGCTCGCTAAAAGCAAGAATTAACAAACTTTTACGATCTGTAATTCATATTAAAATAATTAGTGCCGTTGCTGAACAAATTGTAGTCAGAAACAATATAAATTACCCGTACACTGATTATATTCATTAATTTCGTTTCACATTTTTAAAATTGTTTCATGGAGACTGCCGATATTATTATTATCACTGAGTTCCAAAAATCTAATCCATGGATTTTCAATTGCATCATGGGTAAATAAAGTATTGGTAGATAGAATTGTTGGGGAAAAGAGAAATAATGAGTAAAGCGACAATCAGAAGTACAGAAAAAAACGGCCTAAAATAGAAGGCGCCCGTAAAATTGCTCTCTCTCTCTCTCTCTCTCTCTCTCTCTCTCTCTCTCTCTCTCTCTCTTTGCACATTATAGTACATTAGAAGTGCCTGTCCACAGCCGAGGTTTTGGGCGACCCTATCTATATTGGAAACTCAAATGGTGGCATGGCTATGTAGTAGTACACCAATGCGCTTCGAAAGCCAAGGTTTGTGTATATTGTGTACGTTCAACTTTACGACTTGACGAACTTCATAAATTGAGTATTAAGACGTCGCAAGACGTTCATTCGGTATCAGGAAGACACGACGAATCGCAAAATTTCATTTCTTGGATAAATGTGCAGGGTATATTTTGTAAGTCCTTTCACAATGTACCGCAAACTTCGTTTCGTGGATGTTTCGTGGATGTTATTTTATAATTAAAAATTCGAAAATAGATGTAATCACATGAAGTTTCAGAATTCTGAATGTCATTGTTTTTATTATAGTTTTCACTGTTAAAGATTTTTATATTTTATTAATATTTTCTAATTATTTATAATGATACGTTTTAGTTAGTCTTGCAAAGTAAATGATTTTATAATAAATAAATAAACATTTGTAGAAGTGGTTGGTAAAATGTTACTGAAATATGGTATAATCTTATTGTGTTTTTGAATTCTATTTTTTTAAGTAATATTATATAATTAAACTTATTATTAATACTATTATTGTATTTTTCTGAAAGAGAGCGGATGAACAAATCAGTATTATTATTTATTATCTATTGCTTTTAAACATAATTATTTTATGAGAACATGGCTGTTTCTAAATTTAGTTTTTTTATTACTAAGATATTCTGGACCAAAATAATTAGCAATAAAGTATTATTGCAAAAATAAATACAATTTATTTTTAAAAAATACGGAAAGAGAAAATAATATAACTTTACGGAATTTAAGAAGAAAGAACTATTTTGTATTGAATATGTACTATATTTAGAGGATAATAAATTCTATATGGAATAGATATCAAAAAAGTATTTCTATACATCTATGTTATCTCAGCGTAAACGTAGGTATCAAAAATAAGTCGTATCGAGAATATTTGCACTTATTCATTCTTCAATTAATATTTGTATTTCTTACCGGTTACTAAAATATACAGATGTCATATAAGAATACATTTATAACTATATATATATATATATATATATATATATATATATATATATATATATTATAGTTATAATACAGAATGATAAATCTTTTGATTGACTTATATTGGTTTAATTCCACTATTATTTATCGGCTTTGTGTGGCGGGCGAAAATGAAAAGAGAATAATGAACGGGAAGCAAACAAATGGGAAAGAAACATCGAAACTTACAATTAAATGCGGAATGAATGGGAAAATTTATAGAGAGAGAGAGAGAGAAATACAGAGAGAGAAAGACACAGAGAGAGAGAGAGAGAGAGAGAGAGAGAGAGAGAGAGAGAGAGAGAGAGAGGGCAGAACTGAAGCCATAATGATAAGGCTCGTGCGAAGCGCCAGTAGTCGAAACAACTGTACGGTCGACCGCACGGAAGACCGAAAAGGTTCAAAAGTCCTGGGAGGGGGGGGGGCGATTTGTATTTCTGCATTTGTGTGCTCCTAAATAGCGGCATATAGTTGCGTGAATTTATTATTAGTTCAGAAAATCAAGAAGAAAAAAAATGCTATGCATAAAGATGAATATAATATATATATATATATATATATATATATATATATATATATATATATATATATATATATTAAATTTTTACATGCATATTTATATTTAAATTTTAATTGTAATTTTTTTAGCCAATCACCGGAATAATTTTCTGTTTTTTTTTATAAACTATATTTACGTTATGCATATAATATTTTTTCTATAATTTTTTTTCCTGCAATTAATAACATTATTGCACAACCTTAATTCACATTCTCTCTATATATGTTTCTAGAAAATATTTGCGTCTCAGCTTACCTTTTGTCAATAGATATATAATTATAAAAAATAAGCTCCTCGGTAAGTAAAATATAAGTGGAGAAAAACATCCTTGTAAAGTATTGGATTGTCTCATCAAATACCAAAGCTTTTACGCGATGCAATCCTTTATTGAAAGATTCGGCTGATGTTTATTTATACATGATTTACTTATCTGCTCATTCAATCGCTAAATCGTAAGTGGAAGTCAAAGCAAAAATGCCACGGCACGCGTAGCCGCCTAATCGATTGGATAAAAAGAGAGAAGGGTCAGTGTAACGTAATTGGATTGTTTTAGCGTATATTAGACTTATACGGATAAGACAGGTTTAATATTATATTATGCAGAGTAAACGCGTTAACTCGGTCGATAACTAAGAAAGGGAATACAATTCTCTTAGATGAAAACTAGGTTCTCATCGGAAAAGTAGGTCGATTAGGATAATTTAATTTTTCAAGTCAAAATCAAATAAGCAAGTGGAAGTTCATGATATTTATTTATTATATCTGAAAGTAATGAAAACCAATATTATATTATAATATCTTGAATTTTAATTTATAATCATAAAAACAAAAAATCAAAATTTGAAAAAATTGATATAACGTTTATTCATGTTTTTTTTTGGAAACATATAAAACTTATTATCGGCTAACAAAAAATAGTAAAAAGTCGAAAAGAGAAACTCCCCTTCAAAGAGTACTTCGAAATAGATTGCATATACAGTGGTGTAACTTTACATAGTGTAAATTTAAAGTTTCTATTAAAATTTATAATGAAAATATTTAATAGAACTTTTCTGACGTTTATTAATTCACGTCAGTCTCTAAATGATTTTTATATATCTACTGTATGAGTATAAAAATTACCTTTAAATAATTGTTCTATAGTCATTTCATCCAATACTTCTCCAAACTTGATCAACAAATCTATCTTTAGATCTAATGTATTATGCATCCAACATTAACGTGTGTACTATAGGCGGAAGTATCCCATGTATGTCTGACAGAGTTTACAGAGAGAGTGAAAGAGAGAGTGAGAGAGAGAGAGAGAGAGAGAGAGAGAGAGAGAGAGAGAGAGAGAGAGAAACAGAAAAACTATAATGAATTATCAGCTCTGCAACTTTCTGTCTTTGTTTTTGCTTACCCCCCCCCCTCTCTCTCTCTCTCTCTCTCTCTCTCTCTCTCTCCCTCGTATCTTTGACACATCTAGATATTAGGTATACCACAAACCACAGAAAACTACAAAATTTTGCAATTTTTACTTATTTTCTAAAATTGTAACCGTTACTTTAGCTTCATTTTTAACAATGTTATCTATCTCTTTTATGCAAAAAAAATTTATTTTAGCATTTGTAAATGAATGTAAAAATAATATATCAAAATTGCATTATAGTCATAGAAATACTAACAGACAACTCCAATCGTTTTCGAATACCAGTATTTTTGGTATTGTTATTCTTATTAAATATCGTTATTATTGGTTATTATTTTTTATGGTATTTATATTTATATTCTATTTCTACTTATATTTATATTTATATTCTATTATATTTCTATTTTCTATTTCTAATTATATCTACTATTTATATTTATATTCTATTTCTATTACTATATTTACATATTGATATTCTGTTTTAATTCATTGATATCGTTTGAATTTTTTAAATATTTTTATAGTAAAATTTTTTAAATGCATTAAGTATTATATAAATTAGAACATTAACCAAAAAATTTATCAAAAATTTTTATAAATTAATAGTTATTTTCAAAAATACCAGATACACCTGCTTCCTTGTGTTATTTTGGATTTTCAGTTTTTGCCAAAGTAAATATATCTAAATACGATTCAATTAAAACAAAAAGACCATTACAGTTCTTGTGCAATATTCTATATATAAAGCTTACCTTACTTTAACTTTTTACAAAATCGTGTAAAGCTTGACAATCTTATTATTATTATTATTATATATATATATATATATATATATATATAATAATATAATATATAATATATATATATATATACACAAACACAGAAGCACAGGCATCATCCGCGCGCACTGCTGATGGGGCAGAAATGCCCCGCCCCGCGAGAGATAAGCAGACCTACCTTATACCACAGAGATTGGGCGGCGGAGGAGAGATACGTAGTCATGGTACAGTAGGATGCGCAAAGGAACCCAGGGTGTCATTACCGGTGCTCACGTTTCCCACGTCGCGTCCTGTTTACCCCCCTCCTCTCCTCCTCCTCCTCTTCCTCCCTCGTCTTGACTCCCTCGTAGGGTATTCGTGTGCATACACACACACACACACACACACACACACACACACACCACACACACACACACATATATATATATATATATATATATATATATATTGCAATACGGCGCGCGAGTCGGGTTTACAAGTGCCGCCGTTGCCGCCGCCGCGTACTATAAATGCAAATGCGCACCGTCTACGATCCGCGGCCATTCGAATTGCAAAATTGCGCGAGGTCGTGAGGTGGCGTAGAAGGACAGGGAGGAAGTGCTGGGGCGAGCAAGGGACGATCAGAGCGGGGCCGTTATTAAAGTTATAGGACGAATGCCGTTGATTTTTGCCTCCCCTCGTACGATCCGGAAATGCAAGATGCGTGGTTGCAGACAGATAGAAAGAGAAAGAGAGAGAGAGAGAGAGAGAGAGAGAGAGAGAGAGAGAGAGAGAGAGAGAGAGACAGAACTACATCGATTGAAAAACTTTCGCCGCTTTACACCATGTAAGAGCGTCAGGGGGATTTCAGGCGTTTTCACAGGCCGATTAATTGGCTGTTGTATAAATGTAGATATAAATCAATCGGTGATCTAGCATAATCGCGCAGCTACGTCGATAAAAATACGGGCCTGCTTCGATTATTAGCGAAGATTGCTCCTCCCCCCACCTGAATTTTACTTATATGACTCGTAGATTTTGCCGTACAATTTTGATCAGAATCGAGGAAATGCGTAGAAACAGTCGATATGGCTGTAATCTCTAATCTCATAATATCTGTAAGCTACTGATCCCTTCCATCCGTCGTCCCAAAATCAATAAAATTGATTGCAGAAGCGCAAGTATTACGTTTGCAATAACAATGTTATTTAATGCAGGTTCTTATAGATTTGTGCAATTACCCGTGTTTCATTAGTAATTCGTTAGAATCTGTACCACAGGGAGAGCCTTAACGACTCTGCATTGAAATTGTAACCTTGATTGTATTTAGATAGTAAAACTTATCAATTATAAAACTACAAGTCAACATTGCAAAAAAATATCGATTCCAAAAATTTGATAAATCCGAGACTATGGTCTCAAACGTAAAATAAAATTATTTGACCCTTTTTCATCTCCTCAGGCGTCGATTGGGATAAAATTATTTTTTAAATGATATTTAAAGCCTAAAATTTAATTCGTTTGACTCGTAAATGTCTTGAATGCACAACAGTACATCTTTATCGATAATGTAGGCCATAATCAAAATAGTTTTTTCTATGAAAAATATTAATGAAAATCAAGGTTGTTATAAATGCATTTATAAAATTATGTTTCTTCAATAAACGTTTGTGTAATAAATTTTCAATAGATGTATTTTTATAATCGTTATTTAAACAAATGTTCATCCATTAATTAAGTCAATACCCCTTCTATAAATGCCCCTAAAAATTGTATCGCAGTTAATCTGGAGTCCAGAAAGAAGGTTAACTTTATAATTTTTTAACTAACCATGAAATATATTTCACTTATTCTGATTACTAGATGAAAAAGTTGTCAATTTCAAAGTACTTATCTGCAGAAACATTTTGATACTATTTTTAAAAATTTGAATTTATATAATTTTACATGCAATTTCAACTGAACAATCTTATCAAATATCGTCTAGAAAAAACGTCTCACTCATCTTATTGAACTTTAATAATAAATACAATAAAATTATACAACGTTCTCCAACTGATATCTATCATCGCATCAAACATGCATGGCATTCGCGTGCCCTAAAAGGGGTAAAATCCCTAAAGTAAATGGAACTATCGATAATATATATATATGTATGTAAGTAAGTATTACATGGAAAGCCTAGATGGAAACAATTTCTCAAAATAAAATATTTCCAAGCCATAAAGGGTCGAATGCCTAAATAATAGCGCAAATGAAACCATAAATGGGCGAAGAGCTTTCCGTCTACGTAATAATGAGAGGATTCTTTGTACTGTAAAAATGCATGTATTGTGACAAAAAGACTGGAGAAATTTACAATAGCTTCTATATTTTCTTTTTATATAAATTGCTATTAGTATGAAGACTAGTGATTTTATGTATCAATATGAAATTATTTGCATATAATACTATCATGAATCTCGCTGAATTTGTGACCGATCAAGCAGTTCGAAGTATTTTGGACAATAAAGATATTATGGATTTTATAATAGGATAATACTTGTCAGCTGTTATATTATTTTCTAGAATATTCGAAAACTTCTATTTCATTTTATTATTTCAGATCCATATTTACTTATCGAAAATTGTTAAAAAGACTTTCTGTTACATTTGAAAATTACTTACAGCTAATAGACGAACAAAACCAATTCATGATTTTCAACTACCACGATCATCCTAACTAATATACCATTCAATGTCTCACATTTGTACACTATATTTACTCAGGTATTTTTGTGAACATTCTGCCGCATGGTGCGCTGCAATCGATTTTGTTATCAATCTCGCAAAAAAAAAGACAAATATCCGCGACGACGAGGTAAAAAGGAAAATCCTACCCCTTGCCAGCGCCTTCCATCCACTAATAGCCAGCTGATTTATCCACACCGCGTCGTTCTTCCGGTCTGAAATTGGAATGAACGCCGAGCTTATAAGCCGAGACAAATCCTTCTCCCTCGCCCATTTGTCATCGTCTTCATTGGTTATATATGTACAGTCACTATTATTAGCTTACAGAGTTAATTGCGGTTATTCAAGTGTAGTACGACCATTGTCTAGTGATTGGACAAATGTCCAACTGGCCTCCGCAACAGGTATATATATATATATATATATATATATATACATATGTAGATGTTATACCACTAATCCTGAAATAGGTGTATACATGTATTATGCATGTACATTATCCAGTGCCAAATGTATTATTGAGAATATATCGCTCTTACAGCAATCACTTACAAAAAGAGACACGCGTTCGCGTGAAGGACTCTAATTCGCAGAATCGTTCCTTATCTGCCTAAATCGGATATCTGTGCTGTGATTTCTTTCAAAACCTCTCAATGCGAATAATTAAGATATTAACAATTCAAATTTTCCGAAACTACGTGCTCCAATAAATAATGCTCAAACATCTTAAATGCTAAGAAAAATTGAATTTGTTCTATTCATACCAAAATAAATATATTGAAGAACAATATTAGTAAACAAATTTCAGCTTATTTGACCCACTCATTTTATTCCATTCCACAAGTAAATTTCAATTGTCTATGCTTTTTTTATTGTAGAATTAAATCATGTAGAATTGAATAGGCCTTGATCCCCTCAGCTTCACAGTAATTGGACCTACTTATTATAAAAAAAATATGTATTATATATATATATATATATATATATATATATATATATATATATATTATTTATAAAATATACCTGTTAATAACGTAATTAATTCATTAATATTAATAAAACAATAATAAAAATACATTAGTATAATTTTTCAAATTCAGCAACAAATTAACATAAACAGAAAGAATGAAAAAGAAATCAATAAATCAAAATGTGAATGTTTCATTTAATTATTTTATAAGTACACGGCGAAATCTTGACTCATTTTTCTGATACCCCCCCCCCGAGTATAAATGCTATCTAGTACTGTTCATTTTCCTATAGAATTTCATAAAACTATAGAATTGTAGCGAAGCTATAATATTTCATATCTATAGTTCTGATCAGTGACATATTCTTCTTCTTTGTACTGAAATTGAGCTCGGATATAGTAATAAATAACTTAAAGATAGATAGAAGTCGAAGTACTTTTACTTTTTAAACAATATTTGTCTTTAAATTTTGACATTAGGAAAATATAAGCGGTATAGATCGGCGTCTTAACTGTAAATCATGTATTTAAAAAGTAAACTTTACTACTGTTTCGTAAAAATTATACATAAATTATCGTTTATTGCATTAATTATTCATATTATTCACGTAAATAGTTACCCGACCAATATTCATAAAATTAAAAATGTAATTTTTAATGGTTGAAATAAAAACTAGTACGTATGATTTAGACAATGCACAATGCAGGAATCCATAAACAATTTACAAAAGACGAAGATATTCTATTTCGACGTGAACGAGACGGATCATTAATTAAAACCTTTTCATCGTTCCATTCGAGGGATAAAGGACATCTTACTCAATTTCACAATGCGGCAACCGCATCAGCGCAAGGACGAACATTTCATTCTCTCGGCTGATTTATCCTTGGATCCTTTATACCCACGGAATTTAATATTTTTCTATGAAAATGCTGGGCGAGATCGAGCGATCTCATATTTACTCGTCACAGTTATGTCGGAGGTTTTTCTCGGCGCTGTCTCTCGTTCTCTCTCTCTCTCTCTCTCTCTCTCTCTCTCTCTCTCTCTCTTTTATTCACCCTCTCTTCATTTTATCGATAAAGCGGTAGAGAAGAACGCGTTAGCCAACCAAAATCCATATATATATATATATATATATATATATATATATATATATCGCGCCGCACACGCGGTGAGCAATAAAATTAATGCGTTTTTTGCTCACCCAATTTTTCCGGCCCGGTGCGCCAGCAAAAGATTTTCAGCCCGGTGAGTGTGTTGATTGATCCGCGATTACGTCAATGGTGCAATCGGGCTTACGATCGACGAGCTTGCGCGCGAGTGTTTTTTTCTTTTTCTTTTCTTATTTTTTTTTAGATTCCTTGCTGGGCGTCAGTCACCTTAGAAATTTGACGGATTGATAGTCAGGGGTGTCGAAAGCGCCAAACCTCTCGATGCTTACGAAACGTCGGTAAACTCTATTATTCCGGTTTCTTTTGCTCTTTTTTTGCGCTTGAAATTATAAAGTGCCGCCTTTACGAAGAATTATTGCTGCTTATATTCGAAGCTCAAAAATCTATTATCCTAATGGGGTTTCGTTTCTTTATTTCAACTGTAAATTAAAAAAGAATGATTGCAATTTCTTGATATTTCTGTAAGACGCAGAAATTCATTAAAAAAAATGGCGGAAACTGTTTTTCTCCATGTACACGAAAGCATAATATATTCTTTGCTAAGAAATCAACATGAGCATCCTAGTTTGTATTCAGTAGCAATACAAAGTAATACAGCACTTTAATAATTAAATTAGAATTCTTTTTTCTTTTCCAGAAATAACTCATTACCTTAATATATACCGAAGAACAGCTATAGTTACAATGGAAAGCTCTGTAATTTACCCCCGACAATTATACGCGGGAAGGTAATGTAATTATTTCATTCTGCTGCCATTTTGGAATAATAGCTCTCGCGGGAATTAATTTGAAATTAATAAACCGTAAATTTAATGAAAAAGTAAATTACATTGAATTGTAAACGAAGCAAGAAAAAGTTAAGAGCTGCGCAAATATATTCACTGCGAAGGAAACTTTTACTTTTTCATAATAACTATAACAGAGATTTTCAGAGCACTTTTTCCAATCAATGGATCTGTAAATGAAACTTTAGTACTTTTAGTACTTTACTACTACTTTAGTACTTTTAGTACTTTAGTACTATATATACTCCAAAAAATGCAAATAAATTTCAAAAAATACCTTCCAACTTACTCAATGCTGTAACAATACAGTTATAACGTAAAAAAGGCTTTCGATAAGACAGAATGTAGTTGATTTAAAAAATCTTTCAAAATACTATATATAGTATCGAAAGATCGTATCCGCTAGCTTAAGATTCATGACTGAAATCTGACAATTTTCAATGGGCCGAAGAGCAGTCACCGTATCATGACTGTAAAAGTAGAAAAATCTTCAAATGAAAAATGCGAAAACTCTCGGTAAAATTGAGAGAAAAGTCTATTGGAATTTTATTTCAACTATAAGTTTTAATTATTCTAATTGAAAACAATAGTATTTCTACAATAATATTAATTCTCTTATTTAATACAAAAACATAAGAAGCATAATGAAGCAGAACTAGAAAGAATTGAAAAGTCTGTTTTTCATTCCACTTTCGTTTCTTAAAAGTTAGATAAGAATTAGTAAAATAAAAAAAAATAAATATTATTTATCAAGGATTTACGCGACTTTGCATAAAGAAGCTTTCGTTTATTTACACTATATCCACTGCTTGAATAATAATTCCATCTATGCTTCCTAAGTCTGACATTGTATGCAATGGCATAAATTATCTTCAATTCGTTCAAAATTTTATATTTATGGTATACGGTGCATATCAATGAATTAAAAATTAGGAACTCGATAAAAACAATCATTTACATCACAGTACGTGTACATAAATATAGTTTTTATATTTATGCATAATATATTTCTATATAATGTATATACCTCTAAATAATAATATCAACTGATATCAATTAGCAGGGCTATCTATCTAGATTTTATACATAACCTCAAATATATTTATTTAATGCAAGATTAATGCAAACTGCTATAGGTATTGAATAATCAAAAATCAAATGATTAAATGGAGAGCGAACGATCGTAAAACGCTATATGCTTTCCCATTTATTATCAAGGATTAATATTGGGTTCATAGGTACATTTGCATAAACATAGCTTATTTATAGCTGCAAAATAGAATGGAATTCTATGAGGGATCTCGTTCATCGTGTTCTCCTAAAGGAAAAAAGAAGTCGAATCGAACGGTCCGGTCAATCGCGATCAATCACGATCGATACACACGCACACGCATACGCACAAACACACGGAATGGGATACGTTAAAAATATCTCTTGCCTAAGTGTGTGTGTGCGTGCGTGTGCGTGCGTGCGTGCGAGCATGTGTGTGTGTGTGTCTATACTCATTCCCCTCTCATATACGTATAAATTGGTACAGATGATTTATGGCTATATGCCCAGAGATAGAGAAAGAGAGAGAGAGAGAGAGAGAGAGAGAGAGAGAGAGAGAGAGTCTTGTGACAACACGTCCCACGCGGAAATTGTCTCTTCGTAGTTAGCTCCCGGTGTATCTCGGTTAATAAAGTAGTTGCCTTGCACGCATTATCCACGCATCTATACACATAGGCGAATCTCTTCTTGGCGCGATAGAGAGAGAGAGAGAGAGAGAGAGAGAGAGAGAGAGAGAGAGGTCCCATGGCCGACGGAGCTGTCCGCCCACCTGTCCGTCTAGTTACAGTCGCGGGCGCGAAAGATGAGCGTGATGGATTGATCCGCTATTCGTGGGTGAGGGAGGTAAAGTGGAGCCGATAAACAGAGAAACGGACGGATGGACAGACGAAGGGGGGGGCTCATTCTCTTTTCGCATTCAGTCCCGTTACGGAGAATCGGTTAAGAAATTCGAATGTTATCGATTTTACCCCCCCCCCCCACACCCACGAGCTTCCCGCTTAAAGAACGTGGAAATTGCTTCGATTGCTATTGTTTATTAGAGATGAATCGATAATATATAGATGCTTCTTTTGTATTAATTTAACGCATAGAATTTCAAATTATTCTATTTTAAAATTAAACAATATTCCTTTTCTTCGTGCCCGCTTTTACATTACTCAATTTACTTTAAATTTACTAATTTTTAAGCGATAAATTATTGAGATCTAGAAAGAGAGCAAAAAAATTACAAAATCTATGAGAATTACTGCCTTCCATTAGTAGCAATTCATATAAATCCATTTGTATTCTTTCACTTTCAGAAGAAATTAAAGTACAGCTGATACACACACTTATCATAGTCCCCCGTATACTGTACCCTAGAACGATAATGGCATTGCAGCCAATACGATACTTAATCTGAGATGGCTATTTTACATCTCTGCTAAATGCAAAATCGATCCACCTCAAACACTCTCTTATTAGATGTCATTATTATTAGACGTCACGTATCTAATAATATAGTACATATAGTAGTAACAGATCTATCCCCTCTGTATAGATGAGTTTTATTGAATAATCCTCGAAAATTCTATTCATTACGCGAATACTCATTTTCCGCCTTCATCTATCGAATCTTCTTGTACTGGAACTTCATTCGGCAGACTTTCACATCTTACCGCGTCCGTAAGCCCAAGAATGCACTACTTGATTCGGATATTGACATTCCTTTTTTTTGTATAATTAATAACAAGCACGATTTACTCGCTCATCTCCAACTAGCTGTTTTGCCTCCGAGCGCAGCTATATATCGCGAACGACTCACTGTCTGCATTCTTACTGCATACGTACACGTTTATTACTTGATTCAAGAATATGAAACATGGACTTCAAAAAAAAGGCGAACGAACATACTATCGTTTAAACGTAATCCTTTTTAGTTTAGTACATGTACAATTTAACATTAAAACATTAACAACATATAAATGTATTGGATAGACAAATGAATTCGTAAATCTTGCCAGCTCACCTGGCCGGGAGCTCCGAACAATCTGCTCGCATCTCCGCCTTTTTTGAGAGTCGATCGGTACGATCGCGAACGTGCCCTTTTTCGGATCGTGCGCGCGCGCGCGTCATTTTTCTCCTTTGCATGCTCCCCGATCTTCCCGATCTCGATCTTGTCAATTAGTGTCAATATTCACATTGGTATATTACGATTCGCAGAAACTGGACGAATCCCTTTTTAATGCATATATCGAGTAAAACCATGGGTGCAAAGCGCCAACGCACCGAATGAAAGCGAGGGGCACGAGGTACGGTACAATTTGTAACGGTCACTTAAGTATACCACAAGTCAAAGTACTTTACATAAAGTCATAAATTTATATTTTACATTTGTCCTTTTTGCTGTATTAACTAACGTCAAGAACACGAGCATTTAGAGCGATCGACGGCTAGTATTGTCACGTCGATAACTGTTCCACGAATGCGTTACATAACAATGTATCATTTTCAAATTTCTTGCAACAACTTCACAACTTCCAAAATTAGCTGGCCCCTGCACTGGAAATTCTGGAGAGAAATTGTGATAACAATTCCATTTGTCCATAATCACTATCATTGTGTTCAGTTATTGATGTGCCTACCAAAGTCAAGTTACAAGATCTAAAGTCTCTAGAACCTTTCTTGCCATAAAACACTTTTTCAGCTGCGAGAGAAAAATATTCCTCCATTCTAAGCTTCGTAATATCAAAGCCATCATCTGTAGTACCGTTTCCATGCTCTTTTCAAAGCATTTCAATAGCTGTGCATAAGATTGCTACGTGCTTCTCTATGCAGTATTCTATTTTTGAAAGTGTATGCATATTTACGGAAAACTTTACTTTATCCTTTACAAAGCTTTACATAGCTACATATACCACCATAAAGTATACGTAGTCTCCACATAACCATGACATCGAAATCCTACGACTGATTTACAAGAATACATCACTCTATGTGTCATTGCACTTGTTCTACCTTTTCATTGCTGTCTATATGAACATTTCTCCTTTGCTATGCTCAAAAAAAATTATTCCGTTTATTAACTACTTTGATAATGACGTAATCTGTAGAAACAGCTCTTGATTAATAAGCGTTTAACGTTCTGAAACACAAATAATTAATCAAATATAGCGATGAACCGAAATTCAATCATCGAAATTTATCAGCAATTTTAATCATCAGTATACTGCGGATTCTCTATACAAGGATTGTTGTAGTTAAGATCATCTTCAGAACTTTCTGAATATTGAAATAAGAAAGCGGAGCTCGAGTACTTCAATTTTATCTCAAAAATAATCGAATACTTAAGATCGGCATTTCTCTTGAAATGACAAGTTTTTTTTACAAATCCCTCTCCTCACGCCGAAGTCTTATTTCATTAAAATCAATCCTTCGGTTATAATGCGAAAGGCTGCGCGAAACTTATATACTTCGGCTGATAAGCTAAGAGCTCTCTCTCTCTCTCTCTCTCTCTCTCTCTCTCTCTCTCTCTCTCTCTCTCTCTCTCTCTCTATCCCTCTCTTCTTCCTGAAGAGGTCGCTCTGCTCTCGAAAAACAGACACAGTACTGCACTATGCGAACGCGGCCGGAGTGATCTTGTAATTGTGCAAGATCTACTACTTGTTCCGCAATCATCTCGCTCGTGTCCGGGGATGCTCCGTGAAATTAAGAAAGTTTCAGTCGAGCGCCCCCGCCCTGACCCCCGCGCAAGGGGCCACGGGGTTTAATTAAAAATATTATTTCCCGGGCACGGGAGCGGTGCACCGGCGCCTCCTCGGAATCCGCGCGTTTCGCGCCACCCCGTGTATAATACGCGCCGGGAGCCCGAGAGACGACTCGCGCTCTGTGTATAAACGGAATCCGTCGGCAGGTGGGCGGGCGAAATTTTTGCCGCGGTTGAGTCTAACGCGCAGCGGTGTAACTTCGTGCGTGTGAGCACAGGCGCACACCTGTTTTGAAAATTAAAAGCTCGAGACACCGGAAGATGTCGTATGGGAGCCGCGCGCCCGGGGCAAGAACGTATATGTGTATCGCAATTCGCCCCCTGCCCCACCCGCGCGCTCTGCTAAAAGCTATCTCGCGCGTCGCATACTCGTGCAGACGTGTCACGCATTCTTGTATTATCGTCGACAGCATATATATATATATATATATATATACCATATTTCCACAAGTCTCGCGAGCCCAACTGAATGGGATGGCTAAGGGTTTATGTTCATGAGTCAATCACAGCGCGCACAATTAAATAGCCATAACGTGGGCGTAATCATACGTTTCGAAATTGTTTTGGAGTTTATATTCTCGCCCTGATAACGATGATCAAGTTGTACCTGATGACATTCTATACTATAGAATTTTCTCTGTCTGATGCATTCAATGTACAATGTAGCAACAAATGTTATGCGTTAGAATGAGCAGTGCTTGATCTGCCTTAATGTCCTTATCTTTACTATTGCATCCGAGTAAGAAACCACGCCCATCTTACCGATTCATCCCATTCAGTGAAGCTGACTAGTCTTTCCGGAACACGGTTGTCTGTGTGTGTTTGTATGTGTACGCGCGTACTTTCCCCCTGACCGAGCACTATGGCGGATTTGGCAAACGAGCTGGCGAACGAAGTAGAAAAAGGTAAATGAATGTCAGTTTAAGAGAACTCGTGTTAGCAGAAATGCTCTTGTTTTAACTTGTTCTTTTTCTTCATTTCATACGAAATGACGGAGAAAGTTGGCAGTATCTGTTCTGGTATATTTCGAAAAAGGTAGACTTTTCTTTTAAAGTATGGAATACTTTTATAGAAAGAATAATAAATGTAGAAAAAAAAGAAGCGGAATAATTTTAATTTAAATTTCTTGATTAACTTACATATTATGGTATGAAACACATTCTCGCTTCCTTTCGTTATGTGATATTTATTTATTAGTTTCTTTGTGATTTTGAAGGATTCGTCAGTCCATATATTTTCAAGTAAGCATCTAATGAATAATCACGTACGCATTTTTTTTTTATAAAATGATCCCAATAAAAAAATTTCATCATTCAAAACGACTGAACTTTGATCATCCAACAAGCTCTACACTGCAATCAATAAATATTTTTATCAAGAAACAGTTGAATAATGTTAAGAATAAATATTCAGAGGAAATTTGCCAATTATAGATTGAATGCAATTATTTATATTTTATTTCAGTATACTGGGATAAGATCCAAATATACTTGGATGAGCACGTGTTCGGACAATTATGGTTTGATCCTCACATTGAATGATTCCGTATTTGTAAACAAAATGACATAGAACAAACACGCACGCACGCACACACACACACACAAATAAATTTCATGTCATGTGTATATTTAGTTCGTTTAGCCGAATAAAGGACTACTATAATTTGGCAGTTAAGCTTATCTGAATTGGATATTCATCCCATTAATGCCTTGGCTAATAGGAGGATCGATGAGATGAATAAATGGAATAATTCAACTCATGATAAAAGCTATATATGGAATTTTCACTTCATTAATATTAAGATAAAAATCTCAGAAATTTATATTGAATACCTAATTGTAAATGATAATTGTACAAAAAAAAATACAAAATTTTAAAAAATCCACAAATAAAAATAGATAATTATTAATTTTTAAAAAAAATATAATATCCATCAAAGTCTGTTGTCCTCTCTATTGTCGAATAGGCAGACAAATTCGTGGGCATCCGGTTTATCGTCAAGAGCGAAAAAGTCCCTCAAAGATCGGAAGCCAGTCGCGCAGAATAGTCTAGAATGAAAGAGTATTAGCGGAGAGCCACCCGACAGCTTTAATGCATTTTCGAAGTACCGGTGTCGGGAGCCGTTCCGTAACAGAGACAGAGAGAGAGAGGGATGGAGGGGAGGAATGGAGTCCCGATGAAATTATACGAAGAAACCCTCGGCGACGATATCGTAGGACGAACTATTTTTATACCCCCTGTAATGACTGCCGGGTAAGATTGCGCTGTTTAATGAGTATTATGGAGAAAGTTTTGCGCCCTCTTAAAACCGAAGGAATCCTGGTTGTCTTTCGCGCGCGCGGTCGTTTAATTCCTTTCACTTGAGCTTTAGCGCCCGAGGTGATGCGACCACCTCTGTAAATGCCCGAGATACAAGTATATGCCTAAGGACTGACAGACAGAATGAGAAGAAGAGAGAGAGAGAGAGAGGGGGGGAGAAGGGGAGGCGCGGGATAGCACGCGATAAAAGTATATGACGTTGAAATGTTGGGTTTGAAGAAAAGTCGTCGTTGCAGTATGCATTAGGTGTCTGTCCCGTAATACTACTCGGCGAAGAAAATAAATGTGAAAACAGAGAAAGGTCGAGAAAAAAGCTGGGTGTTGCGTAAGAAAATATATGTAATAGACATTACATTATTCAAGTATATGTATAAAGAAAACATTATTATGTTTAACAATAATATATTCGAATATCAACTTCAATTAATACTGACTAATTGCAGTATACTTATACATATATAATTATTATAGTTATGAGCATAATTTTGTTGACAACTATCAGTGCCGAACAAACAATAAATATAATCAAACAATACATTGGAGACATCGTAACATCATAAAATTATAACTATATATATATATTTGTAGATTTTTTTTTTAAATTAAAGTACTTTGGAGTAACTGAGAATTCAGTATGTTTCACTGCCGTTCGAAACATCATTTCGGCATAGGATAAAAAAAATATTAAATTCTATCATACTTAAAAAACAAATATAGAAGCCAAACTAAAAAAGAGGTTTTAAATAATTTTCACCTTTTTAAATGAATTTTTTAATTTTGAATGCTCTATTTAACAATTTTTTTTATATATTATCAGGTATTCCTATTTATAAATAATAACGATATTAATTAGCAAAGGCGGCCGTTAGACGTAAATTAATGAAGTACTGGAGAATGAAAAACACATGAGAGATTTACGTGGCTCCGCATTAGCTGTACGTTACCTATGTCGGTCCGTTTTCCCGCGATCTTATATATATATATATATATATATATATATATATATATATATATATAGTTATATTATATAAATATATACAGTTTAGGATAAAGAACATGAATAAAAATGTTAAAATGATCTAAAATATATGATTTTTGCTCTATCGTGTCTGAGAAAATCTAAGGAAGTTTCAATAAATAATTCAGAAAAAAATTTTTTTCTTAAAATTACTTTACTCTAAATACTACAATAATGCGTTTTTGATGTTGTACTTTAAGTTAATTTTTTTTATAATAATTAAGTTAATTTTGATTATCTTAATCTTAAGATACAATTTTGAAATAAATTAATATAGATTGCTTCATTTATTCTATGTATTTCGTAGAAACATGTTGACGTAAATTACTTCCTTTATATTTTTATACTTGGTATTTGAAACTAAATTTTCCTACTATTGTAGTATATTATTTTAGAGTTTCTTAAATGCATATATGTATATAGTAAATATAGTGAAAATTGATCTGAAAATATGTTTCTGGACAAAATAGTTAATCTCTTTAGAAGTAACCCCTATAGTAACAAGAGTTCACATGTGCTAATTGTTTCGCGTACTTTCTAGTGTATCCTTCATTTTTCTCTATGCCGATAAATGTCAGCAAACCTATTAACCTTCATTATATAATGAAAAATATATTTCCAAAAGCCATTATTTACAATTACAGGGCTGGGCTTATGATTTTTATGAAATTTCTGAAATGAACGCATGAAACATTGAAATTTGGTACATAATTATTGGTACAAATTGTTTTTATAGTTTAAATTTACTTTGAATTTCTAATGAGCACTCTTTGGGATGAATTACAGTTTCCTTTTCATATGAAATTTTATATCCGTGAACATATGAAAAATATAAATACCTCTGTAGCTAACATTAATACAAACTATAGAAATTGAATTGAAAGAAAATTACTATAGAAATTGATCAATACCCAGCTAAATTGGGGCTTTCATTTTCGCCAGCTGTGCGTCGCGTCGTTTTCACGCGTTCCCTACTGCTAATTAATCTTATCATTTTCGTAATTGTGGTTACAATTTATTCCGATTCGACTACTCATTTTTGGGAATTTGAACAGAAGTAGTTTTTAAACGAAAAAACCGTAGTCCTATCGGAAATAGTTCGCGTAATTGCCGAACGAAAAGCCAATGGCGGGGTAATAATTTTCGCATTGCGAATAAATCGAGGTCAAAATTACAGATTTAAAATTTGTGGTTGGCATGGTATTAAATGGAATGTGAAAACTGAGGATTACATATTACTATATATGATCGTACTGCATTCCATGGTCTATCGAAACTAAGTTATGTGCGAATAAGGTTTGAAGTGGATTCTCCAACTGACGATAAAGACAACTCATGAAATGCATGACTATCTGCCTGTTGAATTTTGTATAAAAAAAATATATAAAAAAATGAATGTGACGATAAAAACTGAATATAAAAATACTTATTTACTTGTTTATTTATTTATCAAAAGAACGATCGTAGTAATTGTCCTTTTGCAATAAAAATACAAAAACTAACATTTACTACATTTAATACAACAGTTAAAGGACAATTTCTAAATTAATTTTGAAAGGTACAACATGTCGCGACTGATAGCAGATGGTAACGTAGATAGTATATAGAGAAATAATCAACAAACGGAAGGCAAAGTCGTAAATGATGAATAAAAAATAGTAAAATAAAATAAATGGGCATTTTAAGATCGATGCTATGAATAGATTTCTTGCTTTAAACCAAGAAAGAATGCGCTTAACTAAACTTAAAAAAAAATTAACAATACTGTGAGTATTATTTAGTTATAATAGCGAAATAAAGCATCATAATTAAAAAAATCCAAAGGACTAGAAATTATGCAAGAACAGTATTAAAGTGTAAGAAATCAATGAAAATTTCATGTAAAACTATAATAGACCGAAATGGAATTGAAAAGCTTAATAAAATAAAAATACATCCTTCAACAAAGTCAATAAAAAATTCCATTTTATTCAAGTATTGCGCTGTACGTGTTTGAAAAACAACAATACTTAAAAAATTAAATGGTAAATAAATTTTAATCTTATCAAGTCCAATCATATTAGTCCAATACTCTGAATTTTTCATTTTCTTCATTTTCTAATTAATAAAATATTGCAGGAAGTTGAATTTGATTTATTCGATCAAGCTGTATAAATTATTAATATTAATATTACAGCCTTTGTATATAATAACTGTATTAATGTATAATCGAGAAAAAAAATTACTATACAATAATATTAATGAAATTTATTTATATTTATAAAGAATTTAGTTGGTTTAAAATTATGTATTCCTTTTGTTTATTTCAGGTAATTCTTGTTAAAACCAAAATCTCTAACAAATTAGAAATCAGTAATAAATTTTGTAAAATTTGATGATTCGTTTGAGGTACATATAAAAATGTTTGAGTTTGATGAGTATTTACCACAATCAAGAATACTACTTGTTCAAAAAAAAAGTAAAAATATATTGTTAAGAAGCTAATTTGATAAATATAATTTAGTATATGCATTATATTACTAACTATTTTGTTAATTGTATATTATATAATATTAATAACTATTTTGTTAACGAAAAAAAAAAGAATCTTGAAGGATAGATCGTTGCTTGGAGAACGCGACCATGCGCGCCTGTCTTTTTTCATAAAAGATCGACGCAGGCGCAGAGAAAAAGAAAAATGAGAGTGTAGATACCGGATCAATTCCCAGCACGGTATTTTCTATATATGCAGGTGAAATCGATAAATGAACGTTAGTCAGTCACACGATCGCTATTTTAAAGATACATATGTAGATATATAGCATAATTCGTTACATCCGAAAAATATTAAAAAACAAAAAAGAGCAAAGAGTGACACAAGGTGAAGAGAAGTGGAAGAAGAAGAAAGAAGAAGAGTATTTGTACTAATCGATTTCTTGTGTACATTGTTACGGATGTATTTTTCGTCTGAAGCTGTACAACGTTCATACAGCTATACAAAGATTTTTACAAGGTTTTCATTTTCATTTTACGTTTAATACGTGCTCAATAGGTGCCGAGTAAAATGTGAACTATTGCACAGAGACACGAAGCGTATGACTGCTAAAATCATCAAGGATAAAATGTTAACGGATACAGAAAGCTTTAATTAAAAAGAATAAAATTTGCTCTAAAATTTTTTATTTTTTAACATTCTATTTTATATATACGATATTTATATTGTAAATTTTTAAGCAGATTATAGATCCGAATGATTCTTTTAATAGCAATTAAATATAACGAAGAAGTTCGAACTTCATTATCACCTGTATCACGTACTAATTTTTCATCGAATTATTTTTAAAATTAAAAATAATATCGTATTAGAATTTATAGTATCAAACTTACTATTAACTGCAAACACGAACATAAACATCTAAACAATCAAGGCTAAATAGCTGGAACGAAATATAATTTTACGCAAAGCTCTAATTCGTAACGAGAAATTTTTATCGCTTTCCCAATAAAACTCGTGCATAATTCCATTAAATCAAGAGAGTTTTAAAAAAGCAACGACAATATTTGCTGCACAATTTAGATGCTTTTATTACAAAAAAAATGTAAATACAATGAATAAATAAAATGACACTTGTCTATGCTCCATTGAATGTATAAACACGCGTATTAGTGTCATACCGCTGTTTCCATATATATATATATATATTATATATATATATATATATATATATATATATATAAACCATTTGTTTATTTGAATACTTTTTTACGCGGAATTTCGTTCGCGTGTCCTGTCAATAAATTTCGCAATAACAAGGCGCCATCTCGAAAAATCCTCCCGTTGCAAAATGCAACGGTCTCTCTTTCTCTCTCTCTCTCTCTCTCTCTCTCTCTCTCTCTCTCTATACATATATATATATATATATATATATATATATATATATATAACATAAATATCGAACGAATTCCCTTTTAAAGCGCCCGATGCTCTCGATAACAATCCTGAAATTAATCCAATAGAAGAGTCAAGGCACCGAGCGGCGCGCGCACTCCTGAGATAATTCAATTTTCCTTCGTGATACGCCCGGCATAAAGTAATATATATTCTTTACGGAAAAGCCCACGTGCCATCGTGCCCACGGGTAGGGAGGGGTGGAAGAGGAGGGGAGAGACGCACCGAAGAACTAATTAAAGCATCGGATTTTCTATCTCTCTCTCTCTCTCTCTCTCTCTCTCTCTCTCTCTCTCTCTCTCTCTCTCTCTTTGTCTACCTATCTGTCTCTATATATCTCTCTCGACATGCTAACATTGAAAATACACCGCTCGCAGCGTTACGCCTATCCCATATGAGTTCGTGGATAATTTCACTCGCATGCAGCAGCAGCTTTCGAACCGAGGCGAATAAAAGTGATCATCACCCGTGCGCGCATCTCAGCAGCAGATGCAGCAAGCCGAACGTTTCACCTAGCATTCCCGTCGGTGCAAGAATGTATATATATATATATAGGAAATACGCGTTATGATCGAGTTAGCCTCCCATCTCTATTTAAATGATATTCACCGTACATATGGGTGAATGCTGCGCGAGATTATTATTATAGGTGAGAAAAAATGTTTTACGTGCGTATATTATTATAAATGGTATTTGGGCTTTTTTCTATTATTAAATAGTGATTTGTAATAGAAACATTTTTTTTTAATCTATCTTGAAAATTCTGATGTTTCACTTCGAATAAATTATATTTTAGATGCAGATGGAACGAAATATTTGATCAGGACGAAATCTTCGAAAAGCTTGAATAATTCGAAATCTAAATAGTAATATACTGTATTGAATCGAAAACTTTCCGGCGACAAGAATGGCTGTCGTTGAAAAAAAAATTTTTTCATAACGATAAATGATGAATAAGTACTAACGTCCAATTATTTGTTTTTAAAAATTAAATAATAATTATTGTTGTACCTTATGTATAAACTCACGTGTGTCCTATGAGATTTGTTTCATGATCTATACATCCATTATTTAGAACGGAAAAGTGTTTTCAGTTTAGTAAGTAATAGATTTATGGACAGACTAGAGGAAACTATTTTCTACACGTAGTGTGAAAAAAATGTCTCTAAACAATCTAATATTTCATACATTCAGAATTTTTATAATGAAATAACGAAGAGTAATATTAGATTATGTTTTTTTACACTTAATCTCCAAGATTCATGAAAAAGCATAAGCTCTTGAAAATCTTTATTTTCTTATTAATTAAAAATTGCATTTATGTCGACCTTTGTAAATTAAATTAACAAATATTTTTATCGGTCTTGCAGTGTTTATACATTAATCTAATTATAATAATAAAATGACGGTCAGCCAGTCGTTGTATAAAATCAATACCGTATAGAATCTAAAATACAAATTAGTTCCAGAAATAATAATTCAAACTAAAATTAAATCATAAAAATAAAAATAAATTAATTTCTATATTATGCTCGTAAAGGACAAACTGGCTGTTCCCACAATCTAAACTTACCTTCGAGTCGCTCCAGTCCTTCATCAGGGCCTAAGAACATCGAAGGTAAACAGTAGTAAGTGCTGTTTCAGATTCTACGGGGTTGAATGTGCACAATATGACAGTCTGACTGTCATTATATAATATTAGTATAATTAAATTATTATATAAAGACGGTAAGACCGATAAAGATATTTTTGAATTTCACTTTCTTATATTCACAAGGATATATTTATTAGATTATACGAAAGACATAAGTTTTTTTTAATACGTCATAGAAATAATAATACACAGATGCTATAGACTATTTTTCAAAAGCAGACTCAAATATTAAGAAATTTTATTGTAAATTTGCATCTTGCGATAATTAGGAATTTTATTTTTTGGGATGTAGCACAGAATTAATAAGTGAATCTCATTGTAAGTGTTTACTTAAATTCTATCGAATGTTCATATGATGTTAGGTACTATATTTCTATATAACTTAACAATATACAAGCAAAGTCTGTAAAATTAATTTGAAAAATTTAATTACGGATTATTTGTAATAAAAATTAACCCACGCATTCTTAAGCTCTTTTAAAAATTATCTATTATCTTATCAGAGGCCAAATTGTGTACAAGAGCGAAAGAGACGCAAAACCAATATTAGACCGCGCAAGTAGTGCAGAACGCGCTCAGTCGGACGCGCTCAACAACCCCCCCCCCCCAACCAAGCTCATCCCGTCGGTCTAATCCGATTTTCCGTGTCGTTAAGTCCGATACGTCGTATCGAGGCAGAAATTCTCGTCTCGACGATGAGACGTCCTCGATGATCTCCTCGCGATCCGCGAGGAAGAGCCGTACAAGGAAGGAATCGTCGCGCTCACGGTTATGTTTGCAAAAGCAAGGAAATACAGCACGTACAACTCCGTTCGACATTTGCGATCTGCGAATAATTGAAGCGTCGATGCTGCCTTCGCTCCATCTTCCCACGGTATCCTCGCCCGCGTTGGCGAAACAATCGATTTCTCGAACGAACAAGAATTCGAAACCGAGCTCTGACTTCTTTTCCGTTCCGGCTCTCGCGCTTATCCGCAAAATAAATGCGGAGGGGCTCGGGATCACCGCCGCCAGAACGTATAAATCGCATATCTGTTACACGGAGGTTATGCCGAATTCTAGCTAACTTTAACACTACAATTCGCTGTAAAACTACAAGTTGTTGTAAATCGAAGCTTATGATAACTATAGGCGCGCACAGCCCGCAGACGTGCGGAATACTCCTGTGCAAGCTGGTATCGCCGCGAAGTCGTGGACTGGCGGAGGTCCGACGGAGTCAGGATTGTTTCGCTTGCAAGCTTCTGCTCCGAGGCGCGACCCTGAGCTCTGAGATCAAGGGGCAGCACAGTGTGCCGATCACGGCGCCTTGCCCCGTAAATACGTCCTGAACTAGCACGCGTCCGCGTACACGTACAGCCGATCTTTTCTAATCGCACGTGATATTAGACATTATTCGATAATAATACAGCAACGATACACGGGGAATGAATAGTTCGAAGATAGAAATCTATCTACCGCCTGTCTATCAAGTACTTCGCACTCTGCCCGATGCGGATGGGCAGGCAGGGGATCTATACATGGGTATCGGGAGATCGCCCTTGGTTCTCGATGCGCGATAGTTTGTAACGAAGCCTAGGCCGACCATACTCTTTACTTGTGACGCGAGCGAGGCGCAGACCGTCTTCGTATCCACACCATCCACTCGCGATTTCGTGTCAAAACAATAAAAATAGCTCGACATGTCCCAGGGGCCCTCGCGCATCGCCCCTAAATTCATAATCTGTGCGATTGTATTATTTCTTTCACAATCGACTTTAACAATCACATTGATCTAAATAATATCTGCCAATCTATCGGACGCAAGTGAAAAGTTCTTTATTGCTCGGTAGATGACACTGCATCGCCAGACTTTCATAAAGGTTGTCGAACACGATTGTAAAAAGACCGAAATTTAGGTCTCGCGACCCGAAGTTCCGGGACTGTTGGTAAACTTTAAAGTGACAAGAGTTAGAAAAATTCCCAACGATCTCCTACAACGCTCATTTCGCTATTGAGCATTCCCGAAAATTCACGAAATTCTTAACATATTTAGGGATACGTGAATATTGCCAAGCTCGATAATACAAGTTTCCTGGCTTTGCAAGCTTTGACGAATATTATCTATAAGTTCCAATATCACACTTTCAGTGGATAATGATAAATTTCGTCAATATTAGTAATTATCGCATGGATCTGAATTATACGAATAAATGGTTTTCGCGTTATAAAGTTTCAATTTAATTATCAGCGGCTAAAAAAGTTTCACTGAGCTGTAGAGTTTATCCGTTACAATTTTATTTATATACCGTGTAAAAAAATCGTGAAATTTACTGACAAATTCGTTCGCCATCGTCAATGAAAATTGAATATTTTTTACAGAACTCAGTTTATAGCACAATTAACGTAAATATAGCGATAAATTCTAGATAAATGAGGTACGCTTATTATTTTCAAGTTAGAAACTGTTTAGATTTTCCAACAGAGACGTATTATGATTTTAGCGTTTGATAAATTATAATATTCATAAGAACATTCGACTAATTAATCATATTTTCGTTGAAAACGTGATCAACTAAAGAAAGTATAAAGTGCTCTTTAAGTACCCGCTCCCTATCCAGATTGAAAAAGATGCAGCAACGGTAGAATATTCATGTCTCAATGCACGCTAAAAATTTTTATTTTGAAGAAAGTAAATAAATTTTATAAATGCAAGATGTTATATAATACTTTTCTTTTTTATAATACGTTTACTAGAAAATCTCAAGTAATATTTTTATTGTAATTGCTTTTGAATTAATTTATAACAAAACAATTTCTACACTATATAAATGACTGCTTACTTACAAAGCATATATAATTTTATTGATAATTGACGATCTCTTAACCTTCAAGAATAATAATCAAATTCAATGCGATTGCAATACTTTCTATTGCTGGAAAAATGATCGAATTCATCAATGTTTCAAATATAGCATAAATTAATAACCTTCTTGATGCTTTTTAATGTAAAATTCTGAAAATAATAAAAAAAATCATCATCACAATTTCACGCTGATATTTAGTTACTCATTGTTGCAATTATCTTAGATTGCGTTTAATTAAATATTCATAAAACATGATATTTCATCTATAGAAAAAAAATTAAGTAAAGATTTAATAACATTTTATGAACACTGCAAAAATTATTAAAATCAATGTAAATATAATTATATGCGAGCTATATAATATATAAGTATAAATTATATATAATAAATAAGTTCCGACATTATATGTAAGTTGTCAGTGTCCGCCGATAGACGGCTGCTCGATTCTAGCGAATTGGCGCAGGTGTCTAAAACTAATGTCAGTTAGTCATATCGGATGATCGACAATAACGCTCCACTACCCTGGCAGCATTGATAACATAATCGGATGCTTATCCGCGATTCTTTCAATGACTCGTTGAACTCATACGTACATATATATATATATATATATATATATATATATATATATATATATATATATACATTTATATAATTTATTTTCTACTTATTGTTGTAAATTAGAATTAACATTGTACTATCTTTTAAGAGACAAATTTATTCTAAAATAGACATGAAATTCAAGAAGCGGTATATATTGGCTTAATCGCTAGAGCGAAGCACTATGGACTATATAGCGATTTACAAAGTACCGCTGTAAAAATTTACGTATGCGCTGTTTATCAAAAAGAGTTGAATTAATAAATGTTTTTATTGGCCTTACAGTATTTAATACATTTCTTCCCATATTAGCACGTCACCCCCTTCCCCCGTTCATTCAATAATCTGTCGACCTAGAGTAATATCAAGCCGGCCCTGACAAACCGATCCGTGCCGGAGGACACCAGGTGAAGAGACGGAGGGAGCCCGGTGAGTTACAATCACTGTCCATTTCGTTGGTCAGCCTGCGTTACTATATACATACACGTTTATATACACACATACATATACATGCACGCGCGCGCGCGCGCATACACACACACATACCACACAGGCTGACCGACAGAACCGATACATATATATCCATATATGTTAAGTTCCGGCAAGATAAGCCGGATTCGACGTTGACAATGCGCGACGCAAGTCCAATTGGCTGCCGCGCGCGCCACCGTCGTAGTTCAACGGCGACATAAAACCGATCGCGCGTCAGTTTGTCACTCCTGTCGTCTTCGATTCACGGGCTATAAATCCCTCTTCTTTCGCGCTCGTCACCGAGTCAGTTAGCGACAGAATACTACCGTCCGTGATCTATATATATATATATATTCAGACGTGAGATTAGCCCGTATTTGTCGAGGACAAAGGGAAAACGAAAAAGTAAGGGAGAGAGAGAGAGAGAGAGAGAGGAGAGAGAGAGAGAGAGAGGTCTTTGTGATTTCTGTGCGTATAAGCAGCGTGATTTCGGCGCTCGCCGGCCAGGTTAACTCGATTTTCCACTGGGGTAGCACGGTACACAGTCTGAAATTGCTGAATGAGTTTAAACGAGCTTATTTACGACGCGAAGTCTTCGCCGTCTTATGAATATTTCATTTGCATTGCTCTTCGAACGTTCGCACGAGAACCTCAATGTGTATATATATATATATATATATATATATATATATATATATATATATATATATATATATATATTTGGTCGTTAAACGGAAATAATTGAATTCGTTCCGAAGGATTTTTATGTATGTAAACTCTTGGTGAAAGAGCCAATGAACGTAAGAAAAATATGCTAATAACGAAGCTGTTGTTAATCAGGGGGGGAACAAAATATTTCGATAACTTTAATTTGGAATGACAGAGTATTTTAGATATCGAAAGTAATTAGAAAAAAGAGGAAATCTAAATGCTCAATAAAGCATACAATCGCATTACTTAATAATTTATAAATTATTATTTGTTTTTATTAATTTATTATTTATTATATAATTTATTATTTTGTCAATTCTATCTAACTATATGTGTTTTAAAAATAAACGTATTATACAAACCATTACGAGCGTCTCTCTTAATAATGGGATGGGTCGAAAAACTTCAAAGTACGAATACTTATCGTTAAGTATTTAACGCAACATTAAGTCGTTAGTCGATAACATTAGTCGATAATTATTCTTCACTGCTCTTCCACGCACACCTACGTTCAACCCGCGAACGAATGACAGCACGAAGAGCCAAAATCGACCGGATTATGGGCTCGCCAAAGCCGCGCAGCGAATACTCAGCGAACTTTTCGATGTCCTCGCTGGAGCTGTGAAAATTTACCCCGCCCGACGAAACTAAACTTCTCCGAAGTCACGGAGCACTAATTGTAATCTCAATTAAACATTGATCAGTTCATAATTTTTTTTTTTTTTTTTGTGTAAAGATGAGTTGAAAATCTTTGAGGCAAAGATCGGTTATTCAAGTTATTTTCGATACGAATAAAATTCATACTCTACTGCAACGATGTGAATGTTATTTTGTTAGGCGAAATTCAAGAATACTAAATGATCACTCGACGTTTTTCATAATCCAATGTAGGTTACGTTTCAGTTCGACAGACGAAGAGCATTAAAATGGTAACATCGAAACATGTCAGTTCTTATGAACAAGTACATATCATATCTCGTTCAGTATAGTATAATATCAACAAGATATACATCATATCTCGAAATCAATGAGATTCAGCATAAAAGTGTTGTCTACCGTTGTTGAAGGAAGGCGATAATCTCAATTTTCTTATTATATTGCAGACACGTATCATTCGTAAGAAAATTTTACTCTTCTATTAATATTTGTAAATGCTTTAAGAGAACTTTATATGGAAGTAAAGAAATATCTCGATTAATTCCTTTAACTCATGCTGTTCGATGTATCTATACGTTACTTATTATTTATGGGTAATGTGACGAGACTGGGATTTTCAAGCAAAATTTTGGTCAGCTATTAAGAGAGAAAAAATGTTTAATTATATCAGGTACCTACTCAGATCGCTATGGTTCATTCAAATGCAATTCTACTTGTATTATTAAAATTATTCTGAAATAACTATTAATCTCTAATCTGGCGCGTGGCATACGCGCATACAAATGCGACTATTCATTTGTTTATACAAATATTAAAGCACAATATTATACGCATATAAAAACGACGTTACTTATTTCATTTGAAATTTATTTCTGTGTTGCAGGTGAGTTACGCAAATTACTACTTGATCAACATCCTCCCGATAGCGAGTAAGTTTTACAAACGTCTTCGATTCAACTTCGTCGCCGCATAGTAAAGTGATAAAATGAAAATTTTTCGAGACTTACGATGAGTATTTTGGTTAGCTCGGTTGAACGAAAGATCGTTAAAAAAATTAAAACTTCTGACGAGGAATTTTGGCAATTCTGAGAAACGATTTTTTAATATAATTTTATTTTTTTAGTGTAACCCTAAAGAAGCTCGGATGCGCGGCCTTATAATTTTATTTACAAAATCAGGGTGCTATACTTTATGCCTCGCCGTCGCGCCAATAGAAAATAACTCCTTTTACGGTGTTAAATAAAATCGAAGTTACCCCGAGAAAATCATTGAAGATTTTACTGATTTAGTTTTTGAAAGTTTATATAAGTATATAAGTATATATAAGGTTGTGATCCCTGTAGATATGGATTTATCCGGTATATATGTACATATATGGAACGCATAGCTGTTGAACCAATTTCTATCTGTACGCGCAATTCTTACTATACTTTGATCTTGCAAGTTTAATTTTTGACTATATATATATATATATATATATATATATATATATATATATATATATATATATATATACACCAAACGATGATTTCGCTTCGTAGATAATGCGCATGATACATAAACCTCTCAGATCAAGTCAAACTAAGAGTCGACCATGACACCCCTATATATATGTGTGTGTGTGTATATATATATATATATATATATATATATATATATATATATAGATGGATATAGTCGCAAGTGTATATTCAAATAAAATCCGAATACAACTTGAGATGGAAGATAAATATTTATATACTATACGAGAAAAGACGATCCAATTGTATATACGGAGGAGGAGATCTTTCGATTTAACTTTAACTCTTCGTTATTTTCATTGTATTCCGCTGAAAATTTTCTCATATATATATATTCAATGAGATTTCGTTAGTATAATATGACTTTTCTTATGGATTTGAAGTTTTTGTACAATTTAGGCGAAAGATTTTACGACGAGACGCTGAAATCTTATCAAAATTCTGCAGACGAATCGGTCGCGCGAACACAATCCCCAGTCTCTCCGTTGCTCGAGAATTAAGCTATATAAATTTTATATTTCGAAATTCTTGTCGATGTATAAAAGGATAACGGACTTATCTTGTTCAGTTCCTAGAGTTCGGCTATACGGGGGGAGGGGGCGTTTCAAGGAATAATATACACGAGAATCGTATTTACGCGCGCCAACGAAAAATGGCTTCGACAAACCAGATCTAAGATAGGTGAAGGAGGTGAGGAGGGTAAAATCGAAAGGATTTCTTAAATTGGCGTATAATAAAACTGGATAAACGTTGATGTCAAAAATTCTCTTTGATTCCGATGTAGATTTCATTCTACCTATCAGTAAATATTAGCTTATGCAGTTTGGTTATTAAAGCCAAAATTACCACTAAAGGTGCCTAGCATGTTTAAACGCTAATAACCCTTTTTCGATTTCCGTAGTATCTGTATTTTATGATTATTTTTCCAACTAAAAATTTTCCAATTTAACTTTTTTATTTTTAAAAGATTGTGCGACGATTACTGGAGAATGGTTTCTGTAACATAGAGAAATACGCCACCTTGATTTTTCGCGGCCACAGTTATTCCGGCCAAGTGAGGCGGGCCGCATCCGTCAAGGAACTCTCGCGCAATATTCGAATATATATATATATATATATATATATATATATATATATATATATATATACAAAACAACAGAAGTTCAGCGGAAAATTCCTATCTGTGAGGGGGGAGGCAGAAAGAGAAATGTCCGCTCTCGCCATACGTCTTCGTTCGTCGCGCGCCACCGCGCCGCGATAGTGGCGGTGAACGTTAAATAGCCGTGAGCTTTTATTGCATCACCCACCCCCCCCTCCCCCGGACGGATCGAACTATCCGTCTTTTTATTGCACCGTATTTATTCGTGGAAACGCTGTTATTCTATCTCGGAAGGGTTTTGACCTACACACACGCGCGCGCGCGCGCGCAGGTAAAAGGCAAAATGTTCCATTAAATATCGTTAAAAATTAATTTTTAAACTGCTTTACGAATGAATCTGTAGGAATAAAATTTCCTATAATTCTTTTTTAACGCTTAAAGCGAAGTCAAATATAATTCTATAACATTGCAAACGAACGCCAATTTCTATTCGAAAATATCAAAATAAGCAAGATTTGTATAAATTAAAAACAAGCCTGTGACAATCATTTATCTTTCATTGTCCGATAACGGTCTAGCCGACAAAATAATAAAATAAGGCGTCGCTCTGTTTATTCGCGACAAAGCGTTATAAATATCCGATTAAATCACAATGGATTGAGAATCAAAGATAGCATTCGACTGCTCCCGAAACAGGTGAAAATTAGATTTATCAAAAAGTGTGATAGTTTTCTGCATAGTTTTTCTGATAGTACGTTTACATCAAATTTCCTGATCTTTTAAGGACTAAAGAACAGATAAATAAACTCGCTGAATGTATAAATGCGATAAATGTATCAATTGTCAATTGTCAGATGCTTGACAAATTATTTTGTTATATATATATATGGCAATCAAAGACTTTTTAATAAAAATGCAATTCTACGCCGACATGAGCGCGTCCTCCAATTTTTCTATTCCTTTCAACCAGACATGCGCTGTCTCTTCCTTGTCCGCGTCGCTACTCTACAGCTAAAACTTGGCCAAGCGCTATGTATTTGGCCGTCGATCAATAACATCTATCATTTTTCTTGCCCACTACCTGGTCGACCGTAAATAATAAAGTTAGTTAAACAAGTTTTTCTTACTATCATTATTCATTGGTACAAGACCAGTGTGATGAGTTTGATTTTTACACTTTTTCTTATACTCGATATAATTATCGTACAATATTCCTGTGCATCTACATGCTGATTGAAAAGGCATATTTGATTTTGGACCAATGAGATTTCATTGGCAATTGAAAGCGTACTTCTTAAATAAGTATTTTTGAACAAATATATTGCAAACATCATCTGATCGAAAATATTTATATAATATTGATATATAATAGTGATTATAACTATAATATTGATTCAAGATTGAGAGGGACAAATTTCAGGTGATTTTGCGTGAAATAGCGGTAAACAGCTCTATCTGTTTAAAAAAAGTCCTAAATATAAAATTTACGGTATATTTTTACCTTAATTTTCAACCTATTTTCAATAGTATACTATATATGAAAAGGCATATGCTTATCCGAATGCAGAGTTATGATTAATTAATTACAATTACTATTCAATAGACATTGTGATTTGGGATTTATTAAAATTTATTTTTCTAGATTTCATTTTTTTTTTCTTTCTTTATTCTCATCGGAACTTGATAAAAGTAAATTTTATAACATAGCCGGGTGTTTTTACGTATTGAACTTTGGCTCCACCTTTAACACATACGACTGCATAGTAATAAATAAAATTTAATTTTTGTTTTCGTCTTTCTGCTTTGACGAAGAAAACAAAAATATTTAAATTATTTCAATCTGTTTGGACTGGGTGTCGAAATATAAATAACTGCGGTGTTTCGTGGACGCAAATCGGCAATACGGATCGCCCCAACGTGATTGTCCCTGCAAAACATCGCGGTTATTTATTTCAGCGACTATCAGCCGTGCGGGTCGACATAATCAAAATCATTTCGTTTTAAACGCAATTGCAACTCGAGTGTCAAATTGGAATTTGAAAGAATCTTTGGCATGGAGAGCGCCCCTCGCCTCCATCGGTGAGAAATACGCGCGGACATGTGCGAGAATGTGATAGCTTTACGCAAAAAAAAAAGAAAGAAAGAAAGAAAGAAAAAAATGTCACACCTCTCGCGCGGACGCGCGTACGCGCATCGTAACCGCGGGTTAACGCTAAGTATATAAACGTCAGGCGGGACGAGGAACCGCCGCACGGAGCAAGAGAGGAAGTGTATGCGCGCGCGCGTGTGTGTGTGTGTGTGTGTGCGCGCGTGCTTGTGTGCGTGTGTGCGTGTGTGCATGTGTGCATGTGCGTGCGTGTGTGCGTGCGTGAAATAGAGTGGGCGGCGAGGGGGCGACGTCCACGGTTGATACATACGCGGGCGACCGCGACTTAAACGAGATTTACAGCCCCTCGGTAGATTAGCGCCACGAGCGCGGCTCGCCAGCCGTTTTCGCGCCCTGGCAGAGTTTATACGAGGGCCGTTATAACTACTCCATATAATTCTACGAGCGCGCGCGAGAGCCTCGGGCGTCCCGGTGTGGTCGTTGACAAAGCTCGCCCGCGGCGGGCGGGGGGGGGGGTGGAATTTCGTGTAGAACGCGCACCCGGGGCAAGAGTTCGCCGCTTTCTTTCGGCCTCTCGTGTTCACGACTCGCGAAGACGTTAGACGGCGCGAGCGTCTTATAAACCTCCATAAAGTAGTTACTCCGATGATGTTTTTTTTTTTTTTTTTTTTACTTCGTTCATTGCCTCACTATATAGTAATTGAAAAATTTTCCAGTAGCCGACTAACGCGAGCGCGCGCTCGATTAAAATTGGATTGCCAATTGCATCATAGTTCACCCATTATGTGTTTAGTTTTGTAAGTACGATGTGTATTGGTATGGAAATATAGACATTTTCTCATTATTTTAAATTTCATAAATACATGTAAGTAGTACAGGTTCGCTTGTGAACATAATTTCTATGTCAGCTGGCGATATTTTTCGAATATTGTTTATATTTCGATAGAATAATCGATGAAATAGCGGGTAATTGATTTTCAGTCGCCCGTACTCGACATCTCATTTAAGTTTTCGGTGTTATTCTTAATTATATATATGACGCAGAGACGTATAAAGGTTACAAATGTAATTATATTGTATTATAGAAAAAGTTTTCGATTCCGTGCACATCTTACGAAATAATACAAGCTTAAATATAAATTAAAAAATCGGTAAGTATAAGGAAATAGAAGCGGATAATTTTTAATGAACAGCAGCTTTGATTAACGAAGGGAGTGTGCACTGACCGATTAATCTATAATTTTTCTTTGGAGTATATACATTAAATATAGCGAAAAAAATATAGGCTTTACATTTTTTACACTTGGTTGCACCTTCGTTCTCTTTATTTTTAATTAAATACCGTATTAAATGATATGATTTATTTTATTAACTATTTATACAGATATCAAAAATGTAATTTAAGTCCATAAATTCAATACAAGATTTCTTACTTTTGCATACAGTATATCTTAATAGTTATAAATCTAATTATATTTGAGCAGCTCGATTCATTTATTATTTATTTAATTATTCCGAACTCGATCAAAAATTTCATAAAGTTTGACTGAAAAATTGAAATAATGACGATTAAATTATTTAAATGTATAAATTAAAAAAAATTTAATTGATACATTTAAGTAATTGACTGGTAGTTATTTCAATACCTTTTTAACTACATATACATAAATGTTTGCGTAAAAAAAGCATTTGCTTAAATGGAATTCAAATAATGTCATTTTGATTTGTCACTATCATACATGCTCCGTGATATACTCTCCTTATCTAATTATCTGACATGATTTGAAAATAAGGTCACACAAAATGTACATATTAATTTATTTATTTATAATATAATCAATTATTAAAATATAAATGTTATAAAAGAATTTGCATGTACATATATGACTTACTTATCATTAAAACCGTTTAGATAATTTTTAAAAAATCAAGATAACCTTAAAAAATCAATTCATAAACTTAAATATAACAATATGAAAGAAAAATTATTGCATTTCATATTCAACTGAACGAAATTCGCTATAATTCAATATAATATAGCATAGAATTATAAAATTTCATATTTATATATAGTTAGCGAGGAAAATAAGTATTTCATACACTATTTAATTAAAAATAAAGGGAATGAAGATTTATTCGAATATAAAAACGATGTGTTTGTGTGTGGGGGGGGTGTAAAGTATTGATTTTCACTCTTTTACGCATGGTATTTTCATGAGAAATATTATACTTGGAATATTTTTAAGTCCATGGAGCTTTCACTTGATGGAAGCAATTTGGCTGTTGAGTCCGATGAATATTCACGCAATTGAATCGTATATAATCGATAAAGATATGTAATGCGAAAGCGGATCAGGTCAAATATTTACTTTTATGATAACAATTCCTATTCCTCATTCATTTTGATTATTAAATTGATTTTATTGTCACTGAAAAATAAATGAAAAAACTGTTATAAAATGAATTCAAAAACAAAAATTCAATATTTCGAAATAATGAAGAACAATTTAACTTTAAAAGACTTGTAACTTAAGTAAAGCCATTACGGCTCTAATTTCTGACAACGGTATTAATAAGTAATATTTTTCTATATTAATTACCATCCGATAATAATCAGTACGTTTCACAAAAGCATTTTTAGCAAAATATGTTTGAACTTATGTTGTAGAAAACGGCGCGATACGGATATAATAATATTGTACAATAATGAACTGATGGAATTAGCAACAAAATTTAAAAATACAAATTAGAAAATAAACTTAACTTCACAATGATAGAAAATTTAAATAATTTTTTGTTTCTTATGAAATAAAGAATGGCTTAACATATTTAAGACATAAAATCGCTAAGGCGATGTTTTAACGGCTGACGATATATTATTAGTCATAATTTAGCCTTTAAAATTTAATTGGTTTGTACGATTATCAGCATGTTTTTTGAAATATATTAATCGCAATTCTAAAAACATTCTAATGTGTATGTGTATAATAATGTATAATCGACACAATAGAAACTTAATACTTGGTATGTGTGTGTGTGTGTGTGTGTGTGTGTGTGTGTGCGTGCGTGCGTGTGTGCGTGCGTGTGCGTGTAAAAATTACGAAAAATATTTAAAAAGTATTTTAAAAAATGTCTTAATAGTATGAATAATTGTTCATTAATGTATTTATAGATTTAAGTTATATGCAGTAATTGGTCGAAAATTTTTATTCTTTTAGTTTATGCTGTGAACTCATATTAGACATAGATATTAGACAGTTTCAATAATCAAAGTTAATTTCCGCTCTCTTTTTGTTGTTTTTTTTTTTAGTAGAGAACAGTACAAATTACAGTAGATTGTACATGCGCGATTGAAGGGATCTATTATAGCGTCATCTTAAAAACTATAGGTATTAGTATTACAAATCTATATGTATTCGATACTTTTAAGGATAAATTTTATTAAATAATGAAATTCCACCGTTATTTTTCCTGCTAATTATAGATAGGCAAAATCATCTTCAAGGAATCGGTTGATTTAATATTTGTTCAAACTTCGTAACCTATTTTGAAAAAATCAGAATGAAGATAATAATTTTCGCATTTATTTCCATGGTTTTAAGCGTCTGCATGCTGGGTACAGCTCACTGTGCTTGTCTCAATCATTCGCAAGGGACTCAAACATCAGAGTAAGAGGAATTATTATATCTTGGTAGTATAATTTTTTTTTTTTTACTCACTGACATGGAACGATATAATTAATCCTATAGGCCTAACGCGATAAAATCTTTTCAGATGCGCATTGGCTATCTGTCTAGGCGGTATCATGCCATTCGTTGGGGATCCAAACTCACACTTTCCTGACTGCTGCGATAAATGCCCGTAGTTAACGATAATGAAGAAATTCTGTTTTTCCGTCCTTATGCTGAAATAAAATTGGATTCAATTTTCGTTCAGATATGTCCTGTGCATTATAACTGGTTGATTAGAAAATTACACGAATCCTCTCGTAATGTAACATATAATTTTTTGATTTTTATTGTATCTGTATTGTAGCAATAAATAACCGTTTAAATAGCGTTTTTTGGTTTTATGTTATTTAACGTTCTTACATTTGTACTTCTAAATTCTGGTCCCATTCAGCGACGGAGGTCTGCGATGTATTTGTAAATAATAAAGCACGTGAAAATTCTTTAAATTACGACCACGGAATTACCAGTCGTTCGCTCTCGCGATCGTTGGCCTCCCTCCGTACAATAGTTGCATTAATTTTGTTTATTCTGTTAGTTCGCATGTTGTCAGCGGCTCCGTGTATAAGGGAAAAGAAATTAATTCACAGGCCAGTTGTTTTCCTAACAATTGATTTAATTATTTCACAGCCAGCTGTTATGTAACAAAATTAATAAATTCTTGATAAATTAGATTATCCTCTGGCCGACCCGAGAAATTCGGTGTCTCGGGCTCTATTTCGCGCTTCAACCCTGACGCGTCTCTCGCTCGGCCTCATCCGGATTCCGTGACTAATCTCCGCATATTTTTCAACTCCTTGAGTTTTTTATTCCACACGATTTTCTCTCTGTCTCTCTGTCTCTTTCTCTTTCTGTTTCTCTCTCTATCTATCTATCTCTCTCATATCTGAATATAACAGACAGTTTAATAATTCGTAAATTATTTTGAAGGAGTTAGAATTACACTATGTAAAATGAAAAAAAAAAAATCTTATTTACAAGTGCATGGTACTTACCACGTTTTTGTTATAGATTTCTGATTAAATAGTTCCTTATGTGCGATATTTGATTCCTTTTAAATGAGTCATATTAACGCTCTTTCAAAAAGTGAAAAAGTTCACTGGGGTATTTTAAAATAGTAAAAGAATAATTGTCCAGTATAATTAGAATTAATATTAGTAAAAAATAAAATAAATTGTACAAAAACTTTTATTATTTCTTAAAAGACCATTCAAATCGTAAGTAAATATTAATATTTAATATTTTTCAAACTGACGTCATTTTTAATCTTTGCACATATTTTAAATTATAAACAAAAAATTACCAGATAGCACACGAAATGAATATATAATAAGTATAAAATAAATAGCTAATAAAATTTGTAAAGTTTTATTTCGAATTTATTTTATTTCAAAGCTTTAGCATGAAAAATTTTGTATTTTTCCGTCACAGATTTTTACAATCGTACAATTTCGATGTAATGTATTACGCTTCTTTTGAATAATTAATATATATTCTTGATATTCACATATTCATGCGAAAGATGCATTACGTGGACAGTTCGAGCTGACGTGTATCGAAATACGAAATCGTATAGTTTCCATATAGATTTGGCTATACCAAAGGTATATATATATATATATATATATATATATATATATATATATATATATATATCATATTTCATTATCCGCATCTTCTAATTCTTTACTTATTGATTTTTCTATTACTGACATTTCCTTTCATCTTGTACAGCTCCCATTCTTCCTCTTATTTACCTCGTTTTCACCAACGCACTGTTTACTCTTCTTTCTACTTTCCAAAAGGCCGCGGTCTCTGGATTTTACTCCACATTTTTGATTTATGCGATTTTTACTTATTGTCTGCTCAAAGTTTCGTTTATTCCTACCACGATATCGATGTCAAAAAATTTGTCCTTTTTTATTTAATACACGCGGCTCTATTATAATCTACACGTTTCCTTCGAGTAAAATAATGTGGGACAAAAAAAATTTTCGAGCTCCGAGAGACCGTAAATTCCTTTATCTGAAATTCTAGAAAATCGATTCCAGCAAATCAAGTTTGATACGGCTGACTTATATAGAACTGGCCACGCTGTGCGGTTGTTTAAACTCCATGTGCCAAATATCGCCACGCCCGTAACCCATCGCGGCTTTACTTTCCCAACCAACTCGACGAATGGAAATGTGAACTCTTCAGGAAATGCAACAACTTTGTCAGTATATATATATATATATATAGCATTTGTCACTGTCGCGACAGTGCCGTTTTTCCTTTATCTCGAAGGCAATGCAGCTCACGTTATTGCGGAGAGCACGGCGATCGCGCAGGAGCGTATTATATACCACTGCGAAGAAAGGCATACGCGAACACTCGCGAGTTTTAATGGGACGGGAGAGAGAGAGAGAGAGAGAGAGAGAGAGAGAGAGAGAGAGAGAGAATGAGAGAAGAGAGTAGGCAGAGAAAGAGAAGCCCGTCTGCTCGTCTACATTCCTGTCAGAATCTATAATTTATGAAGTGTGCTAAGTTAACGAATATATATATACACGTGCACTATCTCGCCGCGAGGTCTCTTTTAGTAGAGCGCGAGCGGCGCCTGAAACGGTTAGCTATACTATATAACATTGCTTTTATCGATCTCGCGGGAGATAAATGCGGTAGTGTAGAGAAGTCGTTGCATTGACCGAGTTCGCTCGGTACGCGCCTGACGAGTGCAGTCACCTGCGCGTGTAGATTAATTCTTTCGCCCCGTAATTATCGTGCCTATTTTTCCTCACTCCTGTACGCGTTGCGCCCATTACCAATACAAGGCGCTCGGATAATTTACGAGGGTTTTTTAATGGTCGCGCGATATTCAAATGTTTTCAAGAATAATCGTACATAATTAAAATAGGGGCGAAGTACGTTTGACTGCCGAATCATCCGTACCGATCAGGACGATCCATTCCTAGACGTACGCAACGATGAACGAAAGAATTGAAATATATTTTACACGAAGAAAATACGACGTACTGAATTTGTGAGAAATGATAATTTCAAGATGTTTCACTGCAAGATATTCATTAAGTCATGGCTTCTTAACGGTTTGATGCGTAACATATGATTAACGTAAAATCAAATTGAATTTTATTTGTGTTACGTATAGACAGTTAATAGTTGTAATAATCCTATAATACTTTCAAGAATATAAACTTGACTGAGTAAAAGAGAGTCAGTCAAGTACACGATCATCGCATTAATTTTGTATTGCTAAAGAAAAGTGAACGATTGATATCTTTGTCACGATCATCCACGTGCAAACTGGGAACTACGTAAAGTGACTCAATGCATTGCCTGGAGACGCATAGCTGTCATATTGTATCAGCAAAATATCCATAAAATTGAATATTAAAGTTTGTTACATCTTGAGACCAACCGCGCGTCTTATGACGTTCTGATATTACTCATTTATCAGACTTTTTAATGTGCGTCTAGCTGTAAAGCTGATCGTACCGATGACTTTTTCTTCTGCAGTCGTATATTGGTGATGTTCACTATTATATATATATGATCACGCTCGCTACTTTAGTTCCCAAATGCCGATGTAAACATTTTATACGCGTTATTTCGAATCCTCGTGCAGGGCACATCGTTTATTGACGAAGAACACGTCTACCGCGTGTTGGAGGGCGCCGCTGAATGAAAATAAATGAGTGTACAGACAATGCACTGTTCAAATGGAGAGGACTGATATTTTATTTAACCAATAGATATTTATACTTAAAATATTTTCTTAAATTTTTTACTACACTTTATAATGCTATAGCATATTTTAAAAAAGAGCAAATTTAATAGAATTGTTGAATGTACATTTTAATTAAACACATAATGTAATAAAAAAAAGAAAGTAAATAAAAATAATTTTGCAAATAGATTTATTTTTTATAATAATTTAAATAGATGTATTTTGTTTGGACACATAACTGTCATATCAGTGGTAAGAACTGTATGATCATTGTATTAAATTTTTATTATTTTCATCAACACTGTATGATTGCTCGCCATTGCAATATCATAAAGTAAATTAAGTCATTTCAACAGCTTAAGATTTAGGAATACAATGAGAACTTAAGTTAGTATTAAAATTTTTATAAAAATTGAAGTTTTTAGAGCAGTCTCCCTTAACAATACCCTTTCGATAATGTAAAGAAAAATCCATGATGCATTTTTTGCACTCTTCGGCCTACCATAAAACTTTTTAAGCTTTCTTTTTATTTATTTCGATAATTTTTATATTGTTTTTAAACAGATTATGTAAAGAGCTCCAAATTATTATTAACGTATGCAACACTTTCGCGTACTTATCGTACACTGATCTAGGCCATATTTGTTAGTTCTGCTCTCTGACGATAGTAGCGAACATATTTAAATTAACAATATATACGTTATCCACAACAGCCGATTCATCTCGACATCAAGGAAAGCTCTTTTGCGCTATATACTCGCGGAACTGCAAGATATCGGGCGACGCGGAGGAATGCGCTACACAGTAGCATAATACATCGGAACTCGTCGGGGAGTCCCCTGATTACGGTGGCAATTATTATTATTATACGCCCGTGCGGGTGCTTAGAGCGCGTGCGTTGCGGTTGGCACTGCTCGGCTCGGGGGTAAGATTTACGAGGTCCGCGAGCCACCGCGCGCCAGCGCGCCCGACGGAAGTCTGGCAGTGGCGCGAGATTATGAATGGCGCGGGCGGAAACGAGAAGACTTTCGGGATGAGGGATGACGGAAGCGTCGAGGCCTCGCGGTCGAATGGAACGCGCGTCTCCGCCGGCCTCGACTAGATCCGACCGACCGTGGCATATGCAGATCAGGCGCGTGTCGATGGAAAGATTTTCGTCGCAAGAGGATCGGCTGTTCTGTTATTATTCGCCATCCCGGCAAACTGACTGGGCCGATTTTTTTTTGAAAACGGAGCCAACAGGGATGCGGTGACTAGATAAAAACCTACCTGATCCATTGGTTATAGGGAACTGGTTCAATTATTCTATAAAAAATCATTTCTTTGATGAATCCACGAGACTATGCTCGTAGTAATTCTCGTCTCACGAGAATCGCCAACGATTGCGAATCCAAGAACTTTTGTAATTAAATACTTTTAAAATTCAGTGTATAAAGCCACGCGGCTGAGCATTTATATTACAAATTAAAATCAATTTTCTAGCAGCGACATGCATCTCCTCTAAGTTAAGAAATTGGATTGGAATAAATACGTTGTTGTCGTACTACGCGTACTGCAGCACATATGTTACTGTCTCCAGACAGATGGAAAAGTGTGCGATGCTCATGCCACAGGTATTGAGAAGAGATGGAAATAAAGACAAATCACTCGTTAGATGTGGTTGATTCTGGCAAGTCTGACATGTCTGTAGGGCTAAAAAATTCACTTTACCACCTATTAGATGGGATCAAAATATCCATCAACGATTGAGACTATAAAGTGGACTAGTACGAACTTGTATCGTTCAAGCCTAATTACATTTTTACATCACATAAACTATTTAATTACTAATATCTTGACTTTTAATAAATGTAGAAATAATACTAAATCTGTATAGATGTGAAAAAACAAATAAAATTGCAACGGTCACGTCGTAAAACTAAATTTCGACTTATCATTGAATTTTGAAATGAATATTCTGTTAACAATAATGCAATTTTAATCTTCGAAAAATAAACTTCTGAACCATGAATGAAGTACAATACAGAGGCCGGAGTTTATAAATAAAAAGTAAGCGATGTTGATGTATACCACTGCAATGTCTGGCAGCTTGAATCATTATCACGAAATTGTCCCAAATGTCTACTTTTGACAATAATTTATCATATATACTAAAAAAGCAAATGGTTAATTTTTCTTAAAGAATCCAAACATATCGATCTTTCATGCAAAATTTAATACAATCAACAACAAAATTTTAATCTTAAAGTCAACCAATTTTACATTCCTTTGATTTTATTATACTTTTCTTGGAATTATTGATTTACTGGAGTATCTATCTTTTTAAGGTCAGTCTGGAATTTTCGAAAATCTATTTGAATTTTCTCAAAAGTGAACATATTGCAAGGATTGCCTATCCTTGCAACAATTTTAACTTTACTCAACGACGCGAGCCGCACGACATCGCGAATTATGTACATTTAAAAGTTGAAATCTTCTTGGGACAGTAATCTAAAGAGATTATTGTTCCAATTTGAGAAATCTACCTGCGCTTAGTCCTAGAAATTAATGCGAACCCATTTTTCGATCTTTCGATTCTTTCGATTCTTTTGCAATCGGCCATTTTCAAACTTCCTCGATTCCGCTGATAGTCTGAAGAATCGCGTCTGCACATCTTTCCATTTATATCGCCATTTCGTCACTCGTCCCGATGGACGCGGACGCTCGTAATTGGCATCGGGCGAATTTCGTATTCATGGCAAAATTGGAAACACCGACAAAAACATACGCGCCTTACGGAACCTCCTGAGCGCTCCGCTGAAATTATAAAGGTTCGCTGTATCGATGGTGATGTAGGAGGGGGAGGCGGAGGAGCACTTCAACTTTGTTAGCTTTCAATTTTAGGGATGAACAGTGGAGTGGCTTGACATAATATTATATAGAAAGTTTCTTTATTTTTAACGTCGGTGTTGTATGATTTTGACATTATTATCATGTGGCAAAGATGTAATTTTTTTTTGTTAATATTTTTTGTTTTTAATGCATGACGAATAGCAATAAATTCTATGTAATCTTTATCGTTTAGGCCTTGATACATGTACTATTATATTGAAACTGTGTAGTTAAAAAAATAATTGTATATTGCTTATTCAACAAATCATGAATATATGACACTATAAACAACACTTTCGCAAAATAAGCAATTTTTCATCGAAATTTGAAGTAAATACGCTGTGAGGATTATTATATATTAAGATCTGCTATTTTCTTTGGAAATTACGAATAGACTATTCCTAAATATCTAAAAAGTCCAATTATTATTAAAAAACAAATACTTTTTTACATCGATAAAGTTACCATTTACGCCAACTTTTATTCTAAATGAAACCGTATCCGTTGAGTATAGCCCAAATCGTCGTCAATATCAGTATGAGCTTCTCTCGTGTCAGATGCATAACATCCTTTACCTTTAGCTTAAAAAGTTGCTATGCTTTTTAATTTGTCCTTGCATCCATAAAATTTTTAAGTCCAATTTTTCGAGTTTCTATAAATCATTAATTGTTATTGATTGGATACAGCTTTGAAAATTCAGCGTATATGTGTCCTTTTGTGAAAGCCTTCGAATCACCGCCCCCACCCACCAGTTTTTCTTTTACCTTCTTTTCTTATACAATTCTCTTTGACTTTTAATTCAATAATCCAGGAAATTCAAATTCCTCAAACTTCTTTTAGTCAACCGAATAGAAACTCACTGTCCAATTTGAATCCTGTCGCTTGAATTTAATTATGAAAGCTCAATTCACAAACATTCTTTCATTGTAATTAAGTATTTTTGGGTATTTTTATATAATGAAAGAAATGCTTTTACTAATCTGCTGTGTTAACTAAAATTATTAATATTGTATTAAATAATATTATAATTGATTTTAAAAGGCAAGTCAAAACAAAATAATTTACCTATAAACCAACGTTCAGTTAATGGAAGACTCTTGCAAGTCAAGCAGTCTTTAAAAAGCAATATGTAAGTAATCCTATTTAAATTATCAGTACCATTTTCACAATTAACACGTAAACACTAACAATTATTTTTCAAAACTCGATGGAATTTTCGAAATTAAACTTATTTATTGGCGTATTTTACTTTGTCGACAATGTTTTACAAATCAATGAAACAGGCGAACGCGAAAGAATTCCAATTTCAATAGTTCACGGTTATTTGTAGTTTTTTTATTTATAAAACGTGCATCTCCTTGGGCAGATCGAAACGACGTTCGAGCTACCAAAAGTTATTTCAGCATCGCTGAATTCTCTAAGAATTAGAGCACTCGATTTCAGTTTGTTAGATACGTATAAAAAACGCATTGTGTATTTAAAAGATTAATTTTAGCATTAACGTTCCAAGATCGATCGAAGAAATAAATCTCTCAATGAATGCATCGTTTCAAAAAAAAATTCTAATTTTTGGTGTATAAAGTATACATAACGCAGTTTCGAGTATATAGTGTCCATTTATCCTACTTTTTGCAAGATCTAACAACAATAGCTCACTATTTTCCATAAAAATCCAATATAAAAAGTAAAAAAAAAATACGAATGAAAATTATGAAATTCTTGAATCTATCGATGAATTTTCCATTGCTCTCGAACCACTGCGGTGAGCGTAATTAGAAAAATCGATGTACGAACAATCATCTCTACCGTCGACGCGTATCTTGATTGCGTGAACACGTCGAGCAAACGGCGAAGAACAAATGGATCTTAGATAGGAAAAAAAAGAAAAATTTTGTCTCGCATTGTCGTGTTGGCAAAAAAATCCACCATATGGTGTCGGCTCTCTTCTGAAAAATTGTGCGCGTGAATGGTTCGTCAATTGTCGATCGGCTAAATTGCGTTATTGTCTCGCGACAGAATCATGGAAAAGGATGAATAAAGATCTGTGCCGTCTGGAAAATTGAAACATTTGTGAATTTCAGATATATATATATAGCGAGAAAGCGAGAGAGAGAGAAAGAGAGAGAGATTGTTCGACAACAAAGAAACTTTCCAACGTTTTTTTACGGTTGTGTATAAGTACAGCAATACCCTCGTGATTCGTCGAAAGAAGAGAGAACATTTCAATTACACGAGGAGTAAAATTTGTTGGCACGTATTCATCGCAGTCGTTCGACACGCATTCTGAAATTTTCGTTGAAAAAGTTCTGTACTAAAAAATTTTGCTCTACCATTGAGAAATAAAAATTGCTTCAATCGTATCGGTTTACGATTCATTTCGGATATTCGTGTATCCGAGATAATTAGATCCGAAATAATACTCCGACAGCGTAGTTTGAAAAATCATCTTATCCAAAAGAAAAAAAATCAAAATCAAAAAATAATAGAAATATAGAATAAATACACGCGCATTGACCAAAAATCCTTTTTCCTTTTTCGTCGATCTCATCGGAATAAATTCGCTTTGGCACTTAGCCAACTACGTCCCCCCGGCAAATTTGCACGCTCTGATAAGCACTACAATAAGCGGATATTTTAATGGAGGAAGTAGCACTCCTGAATTTCCGAAACAATTTACGAGATAAAAAAAAATGCCCGAAAAAATAAGCAACGGACAAACGTGCATCGTGAAAAACGCGGCCTTCATATAAAACGCATGATATTTTATGTCCGGAAAATAGAATATCTAAAAAGGAAAATACAGTGCAAGGTATATAATTATTATTAACCGCAAAAACAGCTTTGCATTCCTATAAATAACTTTAAATCTCTGTATCTTATCATGCATAATATTCATTATACTTTTTTATTTACTTATTTATTTATTTATTGGTAAATAAATGTGTATATAATTCCTTGAACTTAAAATATCAATTTAAACAAATGCAATAATAATATGCATGTAAATATTGGACTTAATATAAAAAAAAATATACAAGCCTAAGGAAATTGTGTAAAATTTCAACTTATTAACTAAATTTCAACTTATTAACTAAATAGTGTATTATCAAATAAATTACGCCACGTGTTTGTGAATAATATTAAGGAACTGGCATTTTCTATTGAATATTGAAAGACAGTTTATTCAATGAGCTACCGACTTTAATCATAGAAGAATAAAATATTTATAGTTTAGGAACATAATCAATTTCACTCGTAGAAAGTTGGTTTACGAGATCTTGGTAATTTACACAGTAATTTACTATATTTTATATAAATAGGGCGGCATAATTGTCAACTCCTTTAACAATCAGATGAATCTTGAATTTAAGGTATGTTCATGAAAATTTAAAGGTGTTCGATCCTTATAAACACAATACCTGTAAGTAAAACTTTGGTTAACGATTCAAGTTAAGAGACTATTTGGTATATATGGATAATAAAGGCCAGAACGATAAATTATAATTGGAGTAAGAAAGATATATAAAAATTGATGAATAATTATATCGGAGTTTTTTAAAGGGGCAGGGCTCCGTTTCATAAATTTCAGCATTTTGACAGATTTGTCAACAACATATTGGATATGATGATAGAAAAATAAGGAGAATTTAAGAACATTTATTTTGATTCAAATATAAACTATTCTCTCATTAAAATAATTTGCATTATTATTTTCGTCGGTAACGGAGATCAGATGATATTAATATAAATAAAGGATGTATTAACTGTGTCTTGATCATTGAAAAATACCAAAAATTGAAATCAGTTTCCGTTCAATAAATATACGTAATAAACGAATTTCATTGTGAAAAGGTTCTTGAAAAATATCAATTGCTATGGTTTTTTTTCAAATATTAAACACGTAGAAAAACGATAAACACATTTATAGAAGTCAGAATTTGCTCCAATTTGTTCTAACCACTGTTTTCTAACCACTGCCAATACTAAGAGAAGAAGAAAATAAAAATATAAAGAAATTCCACTGAAACAAACAACTCTATAAATCGAAACATTCAGACGGGGCGAATTTTTTCAAATTTACATATGCATAAAATTAAGCTCGCTCTCTTTTCGGCTCCTCGAAAGGAAGAAGAGGAATTGCCCCGACTACTGCGATGCGCTGTTCGTTCGTATAATGTCTCTTTCATTCATCAGACGCACGCAATTGTCTCCCGCTCCTGGAATATTTTAGCTGCAGTAGCGCTATCTATCTTCCGACATAACGCGTATGGCAATAGATCAGGTCACGGTGTATATATATATATATATATATATATATATATATATATATATATATAAAATAGTGAAATATCGAATCGCACTGAATTTCATATCCGAGGAACGATATAAAAGTGATTGTTAGCCGCGCTCTCTCTCCTTTCGTCTTAATATTTCCCCCGTGGACGCGCGGCGCGACGTCGTACGCCAGATCGAGTCATTAATTATTTGTATGAAGAGCCGATCAAGTATTAATTCCAATCAGTCCTTGTCATTGTTCTACATCAATGGAATTTTATTTCATTACAATCTTACGGATGGAATCCAGAAAATTTCATGATTTCAATAGATTTTAAGAAAATTTATAGAATTTTGTAAGGAAAAAACTGAATTGGAATTGATTTCTAGATAAAAAAACAGAGGAAAAGTAGAAATTTTAAGTAAACATTAGGAATATTGAATTTCCACAAAGCAGTTTGATAATATATAATATAATTTTATTTACAAAAACGAGATTCTGCAAATTAATGTAAAAAACTTGTAACATTTATAATTGTTATATATAATTTATTTTTTAATTCTATAAATTCCTATAATTCCTTTATTATGACTTGATTTTATTATTATAAATTATAATTATAGTACGTATTATGTTTATTTATTATTGCCTATTAAAAAAAAAGGCTAATTCTCGTGAAAAAAGTATATATTTTTCTAAAATAGTGCTACTATATAAATATCAAATACTATATTTGATAAATATCAAATATAATAACAATACAACCTGATATGGTATTCCACGTTGTAAATAGGGTTCCTCTGTATGCAAATCTGCAATTGAATAGCTCCCAGCGCCTTAAATATTTGCACTGATAAAATTTAAATTATGAAATCCAAAGAATTAGCTTGCGATATCGATTAATGTAAGTATGACACAATTTATTCGAATTCAGCATAATACTTTTAATAATAGTTAAAAAAAATTAATTCTCCCCGCCCCCTAATTCAGACATAAAACATTGATATTTGAAACATATTTTATTGGAAAATTATTTTGACAGACATACGCAATAGACGCGTGGTCAATAGACAGCTGTCTGGCTAAAATCTATAGCGCAAAACGACGGTTTGCAATAAATACAAGATAAAGGAGCGTGTGGGGGGAAGGCAGGTTTGCATGCTTGATTCGAAGAGAGCAGTGCAATGATAGACAGACGGAGAGCAAAGCTTTAACGTCCGACGCGTCAAAGTATGGGGAAGCAGGAAGCGTCGGTGGCACGAAAGAGATATGAAATAGTGTACGGGAAAAAGTATGCATAGCTTGTGGAGAGTGAAAAATGTCAAAGGCGTGCGGCGCGACCGTATAGACGAAACGCGAGCGCGGATGGTAAATGAAACTGTTCTTTTTTTTTCCGAACGATACGCTTGGAATTTAAACGCGAACCGGCGAAAATGACGCCGCATTCGTAGAGCGTAAAATATTTACGATAATCTCTCGCCGACTTGGGTGTTATTTTGTTTAAGGCGTAAGAGAAGAAAATAACCTGTCTTGCGCTGGGCTTGCGTAGACGCGTTTCAACGCAACGCAAATGGTACTATCAAACGGGAAAAATTGTTTTTAAAAGTTGAGACAGGTATGAGCTAATTTTAAAAAAAAAGTGATATATCCCCGATCATTAGTAATGAATATAAGTGTAGTACATACTTTAGCACGGCTGTGTAAATTTTGAGGATTTTTGAGGATGTAGTGGTGAAAAAGGACTTTTTTCTATGGCTCATCAGTTTGAAATTACATTTATCTTATTAATTTAAATTATTAATCATTACAAATTAACAATTGAGAAGAACACTAAGGGAGTTGACTTATTGATATTCTTTTCTCGATAGAACTTTCATTGGAATAAAAATATTTTAGTATTTTTCAATAAACTTGTGTTAATGGGTATCACTCCTGTTCTGTTATTTAATATATATCTTCATTATCTATATTTTATTTTCTATATTAAATATCTGCCAATGACTTGCTTTTTGCTGTTATTATTATGATTAACATTAAACATGATTACCATTTTCATATATGAAATCGTATTACAGCAGGCATATTGTAAATTACTGTAATAATCCCTTTTATTTTTATACATATTAATCACTGGCAAAGTCCCATATCATGATTAAACTAGAAGCTAATGAATAACTCATTGATATAACATGATATTTAATTATATTTCAATACCCAAATATAAAAGCATTTACTTAAAAAACTTAATGAAATATATTCTGGAAATTGAAAATTAGAGATATAACATAGGGGACTCACAGTAATCGTAAAACTCAATTCTCAACCTGCGCTCCTCTGTCTCTCTGCCTCTCTCTTATTATCTCTCTATTAGCCAAACCCTCATTTTTTTCATCCTAACTACCTGACTCCTTTCCATCACCAACTCATACTCATTGTATTATTAATTTGTTTATTTTTATTATACAACACTATTGTAATTTTTATAACCTCAATTTAAAATAAGCTAAGTTTACTTCTACAAAATGTATATCAAATTTACTTACTCTGTACAACATTCTGCACATATAATAAAATTTACTATCTATTTATCTATCTATTTCTCTTCTTTCCCTCTTCTTCCCATAATAATCGACATAATACAAACTTAATAATTGGTGTGTGTGTGTGTGTGTGTGTGTGTGTGTGTGTGTGTGCGTGTGGGTATATGTGTGTGTCTTAATGTGGGCTCTTAATGTTTCCAGAGTAAACCTGTAGTTTTTTCATTCTTATATGCTTATTAAATTGTTCAGGCGACATTGATAAATCTCAAATGTTGATATTTGATTTTAATTAAAAAATTACGATGTATAATTTTAATGCAGATGTTCCGCGAAAACAGTGACGATTCAAAGTTCCTGAATAAACTGGCAAATGAACTGTCTGTAGTACTGGTCCAGCATGGTTCCACGCATTCGACATCACGCATCTAGATGAAAGTGACATTCCTTGATATTAACGATCTAATTTGTGGATTTAAAAATATCGCCCCGATCCCCTTTCACCATCTACACGTGTAATATTATTGATTTTCGAAATGTGTACAATTATTCGTACTTGAAAAAGACGGACGGCCTCGGCGGTGTGACGAAACCGCAACTCGGGTGATCGATGAAGTTCAGCAGCGCTCGCCGCCACCGGTACGTGGATGGGCGACCGATCGGTGGTTTCGGCTCTATTGATCGTTCGCCAATGCGAGAAACGGCTCTGAGACTGGCAAATTCGGTGCCCCAACCTAGAAAATGTGACACGAGTATCGAATCCCACTGATTTTTTCAGAATTCGGCATTTATCTCGCTGGATTTTTCCATAGGTTCTTGCCGCTCTACACGCAGTGCCGCGAGCAAACACGGAATAGAAATGAAGTTAGGGCTTGTGTATTAAATCGATGTGTTAAATAGACAATCGAACTGAGGAAAAAAATTCAATAGGAAGGATTATTGAAGATTTCACGGAAACGCGCTAAAAAATATTTTATTCGTTATACTTTGACAAACGATTTATTTTTTAAGGAAATTTCTTTTATTTTATTCGGAACTTTATTTTATTTCGTTATAGATTTTTTTAAACAGATGAATTACTGTAAGTTTATTTACTGTTATTCAATTTTATAGTTCACTAATTTTAACTATTATATTCCGCATGAAAACTGAGTGCTATTAGTAGTAGTTCATTTCTACTATTAATCTTAAATGATGTATATTTTAGTATATTTCTTATTGATTTATTTATTTATCTTTACAAATATTATACGAATTGCATATATATATATATATATATATATATATATATATATATATATATACATCTCCATTCTCAAACAAACAGTTTTTAATATGTTGCTGCAAAATAAACTAGAATGCTGCGTATTCAATTAATTTCTAACAAATTGAAAGACGACAGTGAAATACAAAAAACAGTTAAAGGGGAAAGACATCTAGAAAGGGAAAAGAGAGAGAGAGAGAGAGAGAGAGAGAGACAGAGAGAGCGCATGAGAGAAGGGGGGCGAGATAGAAAAAACACGGCAAGAAAGAAGTATCGCGCAACTACATAGATTCCCAGTAAATACACTAGTAGAGAAAAGAAAAAAAAATGTCAGAATCAACAGCGACCCGATACAATCGCATAATGTCAGTGAATGAAAACCAAAGGACTTCAAATGCCAGGACATCGGAAAACTGTTACACACTCGACTCTATTGGACGTAATGTAAACATAACGAGAAAAAAGAGAGTTTTTTCCCCTAACGCTATAGAGAAAACAATTGTTTACGGAGCTCTGCATACTCGAAGGATCACTGGGCAACAACGATGAGGTATAAAAAATACGCGCACGCGTGTATGTGCGTGTCACGCGCAAACTACATTTTTTTTTTATTTTATATCACCTTTTTGAAGGATTTATGCTTTAGTAGATTTTCAAAAAATTTTTTACAAAAACAGGAAAACTGATCTTTTTATATTAAATTTATAAATAGGCCAGGGCTGTCGTTGACGGCAGTGAGCCCTTAGAGCCGTGGTAAATTCAGAGGAACCGAAACTCTACAAATAAATTATAACGATTCAGCGATAATCATATATTAAATTACATTATAATTATTACTATACAAACATTTACCTGTCATACAAAAAACCGTATCTATTTTAAGATAATTCTGAAAACTTTCGCAAATAATCTAATAACATTGTCTTCACTATTTCGTTGATGTAAGGTTTTTAAAATTTATCGTTTCCGGAGGCTTTAATTTTTGGACTGAAATGGAAAACTATAGTCATTTAATTTAATACAAATCCTGCAAGTACTTCTTATTAAGAATTCAGGTTTGACTCATAAATTTACACTTTCCTATAATAAAGAAGAATTTTCTTTTTTTCTTTAGAGGTCCTTGCAACTAAGGCCACAGCGTCTTGCGCCTCTATCTAAAAACTTTCCTATATAAAAGTATGTTCAAGTCATTATATAACTACCGAAATAATTAAAATTGATTCTGACGACATATACTGATTTTCTTGAACATTCCAGCTGTAATGGCAATTTGAGATAAATTTTGATAAAAATCAATGAATAATCCCTTCGTCGTTACTGCAATGAATATTTATTTCATTGTCCAAACTTTTAAAAAAAACTCCTCTTCACATGCAGTTGAATCGAAGGTACTTTGTGAAACCATTCCAAATAAATCCCACGCAATCGTTGATTCCGCGATTCATCGTCATTGCGTTAATATTTATTTTACTCGCGCCATCGAACCGCAAACAATTCATTGAAGCATTACTTCAGTCCAGAGAATGGCGCGAACAAATGAATGTGGTGAAGAGCAATTAATGAAATATATGTATATATATATATATATGAACTAAACAAGCTCCCGCTCTCTCATATGCATTAATCATGGGAATATGCCAGCATGAGATGCACAGAGCGACGGAGAAACGCGTAGGTGGCACTCGAATTTGCAAAATTTAATCAAAATCTCACGTACGGATGGCGCAATACGAAGTATTGTTTCGAACAGTTTGGGAGTGCAAAGTGTGTATGAAAAGAGGGAGGGGGCTAGGTACACGCAAACGCTCAATTAAATCTAATCTAATTGAAGCGGTCGCGCGTAGATGGCTATTATATTCATTAAGCTGCTGTTGCTGCTGTTGCTGCTCGATAAAACGAAGTGCCAAAGTGTACACTCCGAGCGTGATTTAGTGAAGTTAAGAGGAATGATTTTGTGGGTGTGTGCGCGCGCGTGTGTATCGGTAGAATTGCTTCTACTTGTATAGAAAACAGACATTTATAGATGTTGATACGGAAATCTAGTTTCTTATTTATTTACTCAATTAATGCTGCCAATAAACGTATTGAAGTACTCCAAATTTTTATTTTCTGCTTTTACATGAAACTGAAACACTAATTGACATTAACATCTTTAAGCCAATAAATTCATTTATTAGAATTTTCAACATTGTTAAAAATATGTAAATGAAGTTTTATGTAAATATATCCCGAACCCTGTTTTCATTAGAGGTAGAAGGTAAACGTATAATAAAATTGGCGTAATACCGAAAATCCACGAAATTATATGGGTATTAAATCTGACACACATAATCATGATATAAACTTGAAAATATTAGATTTTGAATTTAATATAGATAATTAAGAAGAAAAATTTAAGACAAAGTTAATAAATTAAAGTTAAAGTAAATAAATGAAATTTGACCAAAATATATATTAAATTCAATCTGCATTGTAAAAAATTTTAAAAATTATACCTCAAATAAGTATTGTTGTTCATGATTACTATACTTTTATTAAATATTGATCACATCAATACGTTTATTTAAAAAGTATCACTCTGCTTAAAGTGTGTATTGAGATAAACGTATATACCAGTTTTTTCATATATTTATCTGAGATACTTTTATGCTCCTACGTTTGGCACTTGTCTAAAAGAATATATTATATTATGTAATAATATAACTGGTAAATTATATATATATATATATATATATATATATATATATATATATAATGTTGTTAAGCTAAGGATTTTACTTGGTTTCTATATTACATTTTTCATTATATTAAATGCTTCAAATTTATTAATGAATTACATATATGTCATATATATATAATTGTTTTCTATATATTAATTGTTTGAATGCATTTATAACAATAAAATTTGCATTAAAACTATAATCTTTATCGATAATATTTTTTAACAATTGTAAGTAATAACTTTTATTGTATCTTGAACTGTCTGGACTTTGGAAATAAAAAATTCATGACTAAAGTGTTATTTGGTCTCTTAATATCAATAAGTAGTAAAAATAATCCCAATAATTTAGATTTGGCATTTAAAGAAGAAATTTTAAAAGAAATTTAATATTTTACAGTGAAATAAGCGAATACAATCAAAGCATCACTGACTATCTTGCGACGTTTTTCTGGGCAGTCTCCCTTTCGACTGCAAAAATAACTAAACCAATCCTGTGATCGGACCCACTGACGAGACCATATACAGATACAAATGCGTAAATACACTGTTAAAGGCTGCCTCGCCCATGCGTGCAAGCCGCAGCCTGTTAAGAGATAGTTGCGGCTGCAACTCCTACTTCTGGAAACCTAATAATAATTTCCTATATAATCGCGGATTAGCGTGCGCGTTGCCGCGCTTCCTCGTTGTAGACGGAGAAGGGAGGGGGGGGGGTTAAACCGAAAGCCGATCAAAGGATGCACTTGATGTAACTGTGTGCGCTCGTCTGTAGCTGCCTTTTCGGAAATTATTCGACTGGAAATCGTAAGCGTTCAATTTTCGAACCTATTTAAATTCTGACAGCATTTGGACGGGATTTGCGTCGATCGCTGTACAATTGTATAGCAAATGGAAAAATTGTGGGAGAATATGTGTACTGTCTGAAAATCCGATATTTGACTTCCAGCTTGAAGATAAATTCAGTCGGCTTTCCAGATTTCTTTTACCCGTGATTAAATAACGATCCTAATATGTAGAAAAATAATGCTTTACTTTTATCAAATAGTTCCTTTCAAATTCTTCAAATCAGACTTGATATTCTCGCTATCGCTAAGAAATGACTAATAAATAATCTTCAAATTAATTTAGAGTTTTACAATTTTATTATAAAGTTTAAAAGAAAAGTAAAATGACGCTAGTAATTCATTATGTGAAAAATGATATTTCTTATCAGACAATTCATAATCTTATGTGCACTACACCTAAAAACCGAAAAAAGATTATTTTTTTATTCTAATGTTTTAGAACTATGAAAGACTTAAAAATGATACAACTTTATATTCAGATATTATATTTTAACATACTGAACAAATCTATTTCTTACTACTTTGTACCAAATTTTTTCTCTAATAATATGCAATGTTTGAATTCAAAGTACTCACTTAATGGATTAATTTTTTTTATTTTATTATTATTTTCTTAAATGCAAATAAAAAATTTATTACTTTGTGGCTTTATGAAAGTTCTCTTAATTAAAAAAAAAGGAAACACAGACAGTACAGATATTGTAGTAGGCGAATAAGCTAGTTTTAATTAAAACGCAAAGCCAATCTGATCCATTCTTTCGTACAAGGGTGCATGTAAATTATTTTATATTAAAAATGGTTTGCTCGAAAAAATTATTTGAAATTTGGAAAAAACTGTAAATTTAAAATGTGTCGTAGTCGTATGCACTTGATGTATTATTTATCTATAATAATGTTTTTAATACGGTTTTTAACAAACAGAAATAGCAATAAAGATTCGTCTATTCTGTGCTCTAGCACATTGGAATTTGCATGGACTTGATTGAAATTGAGATAAATCTTAGAAGCTTCATGATATCGAATCCCTGTCTGTACATTCCCTGCTTCTGTCATTTGCCTCTCATTTCAATTTCTATCATATAGCATAGGTGTTGTGGCTCTCATCTGTCTATATATATATATATATAAGCATCGATGTATAAGCATATTATGATACTTATTAATCATTTGCCAATGTCATTTATCATTAATATTTTAAATCCAAATACAATAAATAATAATTATAAATAAATATTGTAATATAAATAATGCAATTAAAAAATGTTGTTATAAATAAAACATTTACTTGTGACGATTTTACTACATATCAATGACTTTAATTAAGTGGAAAATGCGATAAACAGAATTTATTTCTTAAAGTTGATACTTTCATACAACTTCATAATTTTAAAAACTAGTCTAAAAATGTGAGAATTACATGATTGTATGTTTCACATTGATATAATTTTATTTTTGACGCATATTCATAATTTATGCCCCAGCAATATATATTACTTTGTATCGATACTTGTACATTTGCGATAATATTAAAAATTCCCATATCAAGGTAGTATCTTTCATAACAGTACGAATTTGTTGACAGAATTTGCCGTCCATATTCAAGAAGAAGAATTCTGCACAGTATCCTCTATTATTTAGAATTACAATATAATTTATGTTATTTATTTTGAGAAATCTTTATTTCTATATAATGTAACATCTACATGAAAATGTTTAGTACCATACAAAAAGTATTATTCTCTAATATTTAAAGCTATCAATTTATTCCTAAAAAATTTTTATCACTCAATGGCTATCTTCATTAAATGATTATTCTTCGAACTATTCTTAAATTAATAATCCTCGGAACACATTAAAACCATATCAAATCCTAAATTACTGTCCTGAAAAAGGAACTATTGGACAAGATCCTTTGTATTGTTCTCCACCCATTTTCCTCTTTCTCTCTATCACTATCTCTCTTTCTCTCTCTCAATCACCGAGTCTTACTTCTCTTTTAGCAAGTCCGCGCATCAATTCAAAGTAATCAAAGCCCCGAGCGCATCCTACTCTCGTTTAGCGCGAATTTCGCATCAGACGCACCTTTCACACCGACACCGGCCATCCGGCTCCTCCTCCTATCCATCCCAACAAAGCTCCAGAAAGAGGAGCTTTAATTCAACGATCAACGGCTAAGGCCTTTGAAGTGCTGGATCCGCAGACTCTCGGACACTCCTCCACAACTGGTGTCTGTGGTCGGTCTGTTCACGCTATCCAAGAATGGCACTCGTGCGCGCAACAATAGGACCGACCGACCGACTTTATCAAATTCAAGGAGGATAAGTGGATCTCAATGGATCTCGGAATTATTTTACTCGCTTACTATAAGCTTCCATTGGATTTTTTCCAAAAAATATCTATTTAATCAGTGAATAATCTGTCAAATTTTATGATAAAATTTTTCACGAACTCTATATTGCATATTAATCATAACTTTCTCTAAGACACAAGAAAGGATATGTTCAAGAAAAAACCTAAAAATTATATTGTAAATTTAAAATGCTTGCATGTACTGCACGAGGTATTAAAGACTTAAAAAGGTACTAAAAAAGATATCCCAAACGCAATGGCCATTTTTTAACCTTTAGTGAAGAAGCATATAGAATTTTGGGGATTTGCCATTTAAGCAATGGAATAATGTGATATATGGTATCAATTTTAAGTATGAATAAGGAGTTGATCCATGATCGGTACCACTATAGTGATCTTCTAACGAGCGATATTGCAATTAGTAATTTTGTCGCTACGTTGCGAAAAATTCATTTTTGGTCTTAATTATAACTAGGAACATGTCTTGACTCTCACTTGTAAATGATATAGAATACAAATGAATGAGTGAAATAATGGATTCGCGATACTCGTACTAATATTCAATAAACCTAGGTAATCCTAATAATCCTCATTCGAAATGAAACCAAGCCCTATGGAAACAAACCTTTATACGTTCATTGTGTGCTACCCCCCGAAACTGATTTCAAATCCTGAAGAAGTGGGGTACGTTGCTAGAGACTGAACAGCATGCAGAGGGGCGATGATACCGCCCACCTCGTTTATAAAACGATTTCTTAAAGTGATGTTACTAATGTTCGTGTACGATCATTACAGCCGCTCAGCGAATCTTGTTCGCCACGGTTGACAGTATAGTTGTCGTTACTGGTATTTTCACAATCTTGGTAATTGGTCTCACATACTCACCACTGAAAATTTTGATTCTCACTAGTCGCAAGAGCTGACCTTCACGATGATACATTTACAGTATGCGGCCAAGAGGCCAGCGTCTGTTCTTCAATAGTAAAGGGAGGGCCATAAGACCATGTCTCCTTCTATAAGTGTTGCACGTGATGAAACCCAGTTCATTTTTTGTTGAATTGTATTCAAATACTAACGAATCCATCAACTCTAAAAGTGATGTCACATACCTCTGACTAGCTCTCAGTGGTAAAGACTGTCTACCTATTGCTCATTATTAATTGATTGTAAAAATCATTACAAAGGATGATCAATCAAAAAGTGCGCTGAAGGTCATCAATCTCTATAAAAAAGTGCGTGATTAGTCTGCAATTAAATATCTACCATCTCTATCTTCAATAGTAATGTGGAGAATTCGTCGTATGTAAATTTTCGTAGCATAACCATCTGTGGCATGCTCCTCTAGAAATATTTAACGCCGGCCTCCTAGAGCTCGTTGAAATGTGGAGCTGAAAAGGGATTATCATTCCAGTTGATTCCTTTCTCTGAAAGTTTTTCATTGAGTCGACCCCAGTCGATTAAAGCTTCACGATTTCTCCTATACTTCTTGGAGATGCGTTTTCAAATAAAAAAACTATGAACATGACTGTTGGAGACGCTTCATCTCGTATCATTACAATTCGAAACTTTCCATTTTATGTGTACAAATCTGTACTAGCTTTTGTTTTAAAAACATTAATTGAAGTGAACAATTTCTTACAAATTGCTAAACATATATAACTACTCTACATATAACCTTTATCTGATTTCTGATGGATCTATTTAAATGGTATTGTGAACTAGCATATCAATAATAGGAGAAAAAGTTCAAAGAAAGGAAGCCGTTGCATCGCTAGCTCTGTGAGCATCCGTCAAAGAAAGTATAAGTACCGGTTTAGATCCCTCATCGAGCATGTCCATAGATGCCCGTTTTTTTCAATTTCTCCTCGTTTCATTAATTATTTAACGTTACTCGCGTAATTAATTGAGTATTTAATTACATGAAGCTGGACGAGTTTACAAGGAAGATTGTTCCAAATTTGAGTCAAACATTTTATAGTATTTCATCCGCTTGAATACTCAATGCCTAAGTAGAGAATACCTAAGGTGCCTACTTTTAACGTTCAAAATTACCTTAACCATAACAATGTGAAGTTTATATTAAATGTGCATTTCCGAAACTTTCACTATTCCCAAAATTGTGGCAAGCCAAACTGAGAGAAAAGGTATATTTGACGGACCTCAATTACTATTATTGCAGACTTCGACTGGACGTCAAAATGAAATTCACTTGAAGTACTCCAGATTAACTGCATATATAAGAATGACGATATCAGAACTTAATCCATAAGGCTTTCTCGACCAACCTCCTCAACCCACCTCTACCCGCTCCCACCATTGTGTTGATCCGCGATGCAGTTATTCGGCGCCCAACGGTCCCGCTCCCTTGTTTCCGGCAATAAGTGCGCGTGATGGGTGCAGCGCGGTCGTTATATCCTTCGTTATTACGGGGTATAAGAGCGGCGAGCGGCAACTATAATCGTCGAAACGATTCCGGACGGCGGGCGCTGGTGAGGAGGGGAGGGGAAGGTCATCCGCAAAGACCACGAGCGGCGTCGACGAGGAGGGTTGGAGTTGGGGGATCTTTTGTTTTTACGAGGCTCTTAAACGGAGAACGGTCCCACCTACCACTTCCCCCTACCACCACCCTTTCCGCGTTTAGCGCGCAGATCTTGCCCGCGACGAAACGCGAAAATACCGTCGATTATGTTACTTTGACAACTTGGAACATTGCTCTTAGTCATCCTCGTTTTTAGTCTCTCCATTAAATATAACTTTATTATCATATTGACGACTGTTTCCATGAAAAAAAGAGAAATTCTAAATTGATATATTGTCGGTTATCTCTACGTAATTACAAATGAAAAAAGAGCTTTGCCTAGAATTTTCAGAGAGGCAAATCGTATAAGATTTATGAATTATGTTAAATAAAGATTTTCTATGTTTTCCGATACATTATTATATTATAGCCATTAATGTATTTTTATACAACCTATAATAAAATTTATTGGTTTTCGAATGAACAAATTTAATTCGTATATATGATATAAACTATTTTGTATTGAATATATTATGAAATTATTCCAAAATCAAAACGAAAAACATATATAGAATATTATTTTCTAATATTAAATGATTCTAGTGCTCGGCACTTATTTTTACGTTCTGAATTATTTTTTGTAAACGTATAAATAAAATAAACTTTTTATTTCAGTTAAGGCGCACAAAATATGTGAACAGAATGGCACATGGTTTCTGCATCCGGTTACTCACAAAATATGGAGCAACTATACAACGTGCGTAAATCTCGTGGATCTCAGTGTAAGTATAAATTAATTTAAAGTATATTAATAATTGGGCTGTAATGCAGGCTCCAGTTAATAAGAAAAAAAAATATTATTTATTCAAATTTTGTTATAATTGATACTGATACCATCATTAGAGTCAATCGTTTAAACGAATTTAAATTTCGATTGATACAATTCGAGCAAATATTAAATCGCTATAATAGTTTAGCCTTGTATATCATTTCAATCCATGAACTGTCGTCTATTAATTATTATTGGTAAGATCAATAGTAAAATTGATACAGCTAAGCTAACAAAGCAAAATATAGCAAGATAGACATTGCTGTCAGCAATACAAGATCTCGATTTCAGTTATTCTGATTGGCTCTAACAGGCTCTAACAGGAGTTTCCAATGTCATTGGAGAAGTTTTCGATAAATCCTGTTTATACTATGGATTTACGCTGAATATAAAGAACTCCATGTCTGACTACATATGCTATCAATCAATCATTTTTAAAGAATAAACTTATTGTACTTTACAAAAGATAAAAAGATTGAAATCAAAATAAATAAAATAAATCATAATTCGATTTGTAAGCTCTACAAACTAAATAAACCTCTCTGTACTCAGCTTGACAAATATCAAATTTCATTAAATTTGATCATACCAGATCTATATTTTGCTGTTTATCATCCAGCAATTTCGTTAAATAATCGATGGATCGCACTATTGGTTTCTCAGAAATTCCAGGGAAGCGATTTAACTTGCCCTCCCCTACACTCATATAGAAAAGATAAAACACAATTATTTAAAAATACGACCAGATGTATAATTTGAAGAAAAAATGTTTTCAAAACACATTAACACGCTAACAATCGATGTTCTCGAGAAAGCCTCATCGCCAATTATTGATGGAATCATCGATAAATAGTAAAAAATCGAACTATAAACCTAATTGCGCATTTTTATATAATTATATATTACCCTATTTCAGGGAAGGGGGTTGCAACCTAAATTCGATGAAAATGTCCTAGCTATTGATTTCCTAAAAATAAAAGCAGAGCTAGAAATTATTGATTTTTTTAACAGGTTTTTGAACTAAGAAACTTGTAGAGGTTAACGAATGACAAATCATGCGCCTGGTAAATTTGTCTTGGTGAGGGGGAGGGCATTCAATTTTCCTGTAAGTTAGCTTACTATCGTATTTCCTCGGAAACGAAGAGAGCCGATAATTATTGAAAAAGTATTTTATATCATTTCTTTACTGTTAATCAACTTCAGAATCACCCTTCTTCTTTAAACCGTAAGTTACTTTCTTCCCTAAAAATTCTGAATCACCAATGAAGAAAGGATGATTATGTTTTCTATTCCTTAATATCGTTTCGCTGCGTAGACTTCGAAATGAATTGTACACTATTATTCACATCTAAACAAATGCTGAGTCACAAAAGTTTGTTTATATTTGCTGTGGTGATCGATCAATTTAACTTCTTCTACAACATAAAATATGATTTCCCTTATTATATAATTGATATATATTTGTAATAAAAAAGTAGCTTTAATAAAATATTATATATCAAAACAATAGCTTCTTTCAGAACAATTTCTCTGCTCATAACTGTTACTTCTTGAGGGACAGGGGGAGAGAATCCTAATCTTAAGCTCGCAAATAGCTGAAATAAAGAGAAAGGCCAAAATAATATAGATATAATACTCGAAGAAGATGATAAACGATCAATTTGTTTCGGAGAACTTGAGCACTCGTTAATGCGCACTCCTCGATTGCCCAAAAATGGAGAATTCTTACAGCGTACTTGCCATCAATAATTCTACTTATTCTTTCTTTTATGGCAAACCACTGTAAATTGCCATAAACAGCTATTTCATTTTATATTAGATTTTCTTTGAAAAAAAAAATCATTACTTGCAAGAACCGCAAATTTTGAACAAAAAGTGCGATAGGAAGAAAGTATTTTTATTCCTTAATAATAAATAGCACGCCAATAATGCTCTTTGCTCTCTCTCTCTCTCTCTCTCTCTCTCTCTCTCTCTCTCTCTCTCTCTCTCGCTCTCTCTGATTCTTTGCGCTTACTTATTCTTCGAACACTTATGTTAATAAAAGCGATTATAATGATCAAATCATTCATACCTGATATACAAAATTAACATAGTGGAATTCTACATGAAATAATATGAGTAGTAAATCAATAATAATCGTTTTATTTATTCACGAAGATTAGAAAAATAATTTTTTATAACAGTATATTAAGATACATGTAATTTAAGATAGTTCGACCACGACTCCCGAATCAAAAAGATGTTATAAGAATATTTTTATTTTTTAATGTATACTATAATAAAATACAAAAATTAATCAGATAACCCTTTTAATTAATTTCTAATTCCGTTTAATTTTTCTAAACCTTATCGATATTATTTTTACTTACCATAACTGTCACATTTAATCATAGATCATGAAAACACCTCAATTTCTAACAGAAATGTTTCACTATTTTAATTAACTAATCGCGACGGTGTACCTTGGAAAGTATCAATCGAAAGATTAAAAATTATACTAGTGATAAGTTTCTTCATTGCGATCTTCAGTTTCTATATAAAACAGTTTAGAAAAACATGTTTAGAAAAGCTTCAAATATCATATTTATAGATATATTAACTATGTAACAGGTGCTATTTTTAAAATGATTTTCCATAAAAATTGAATCAGTAACTTCGGTGACTTGTTTTTCTTTAAAATCTAGATTTTTGCAAAAATTAAAATTATACTTATCTCGATTGTTGTATACTCAACTAACAAATATTGTTATCAATTTCTCAGTATTGATAAAATCATATATTTAGAATTATATAACTGTAGTCACGCTGCCCTTGTTTACAATTATCCCCGTAGAATCTGAAATAAAAAAACTACTCAATAACCTAACCGAATTAAAAAACCGCAAGCCTGTGACTTAATTAAATTCATTATTACACCAAGTAATTATAATCATGCGCTAAATGCGAGATTAAATCATGTAGTGCTATAAAATTCATTGTATAGAATTCCTGAAATGTACTCAGTGAAACATGACGTAAGAAATAAATATGGAAAATAAAAAAAAAACTAAATATAATAATACTAATAATAATAATAATAATAATAATAAATCATCGGATGAATAAAAAATCGTATCGCATTAATAAAAACATATCTTGTGGAACTATCGAAGTATTTTATTCAATTTTGATATTTAATTATAATTTTTGCGTATAAAGATAAAGTGTGGAATGCTGTTTCCTCAGTTCATGTAAAATCGACTCGAAAATTATCATTTCAACATTTTAACTACTTTTTATATGTTTGAATTCAATGCTTTCGGCTCCTAACGTGCATTCCAATCTAATTAAATGATTTTAAGTTACCTTCAATCCTCTATAATTTAATTGTACTTTCTTGCATTCTAGTTCACGGGAAAATAATAGTACTCAATATTACTCAAACACATATCTATGGTATTATATAAGTGTTTCTTTTTTAAACAACTAGCTTGATTATTTTTATCTATTTTTTACTATTTACAAACTATATGAATCTACTATTTTAATGTTTCTAAGAAAATTATTTATAAACTTTGGCGTGCTTTTGTTTCTTCTCCATCCTATATTTATATTTATTCGCCTTTATCAAGTTTCACCTCTATCTCACATCTCTGTTCTTTTCATCATACCTTTTATTTGTTTGTCTCGGCGTCTATACAAGTTTTATTTCCGTAACGGTGCTCGTTCTACCTTTCTATATATATATATATATATATATATATATATATATATATATATATATATATAGATCACTTTCCAGGGGGGCTTTGTTCCACGCGACATCTCCTCGAACGGCTATATACGGAGACAATGAGCGCGGCTAAACCGTACGGGCGGGTGCAATTTCTACCGATCGATTTGCAGCCCAAAAAGGAAGAGGCGCGTCGACGAAGTCGAGACATCGGATATTTGCAGCTGGCGCGTTTTAATATAGGCGCAGAGCTGAATTATCGGGGCGCGATGATTTTTGAATCAGATTTTTTTTTTTGGTCCTACTTCGAATAGTTTCGATATCAATTGTGCGCGTGTATGTGTGTGTGTGTGTGTATTCTGCATTCGATACACTCCAAACGTCCAAGATTTATGTTAAACAAAATGAACCCGTGAAATTGAAAAATTGCCGTAATTCGAATAGAATGAGTTTTGTTCGTACAGTTGAAATATTTTATTACTTTCATCGTTCTTAATTTACGATTTCGCGATGGAAATGATAAAGGACAATGATTATGATTCTAGTTACATCGACACACTGGTTGCGCGTCGAACGACCGATGAAATCTTCGAAGAAAGTGGCAAAAACACTGGCCTATTTGGTTGCGTGGCCCTCGTGAACCGGCAATCTTTAAGACCAATCGCCGAGATCTCATTAACTGATTATCCCTGTCGACATTTTCTTAATGCCGAGGGAGAGATTACTGGCTTACAGAGATATAGAGGCCGCAATTCCCGGGCTGATTTTTTTTTCGGCCATTTCTTACGGTCCGGCGAATTAAAAAACTGTTTAATTAATATCAAAATATGAGATTTGTAAAGAAGCTGCGGTGTCAGGAATAATTCGAAAAATCTGTTCCTCCGAAAGAGATGTATGCGTTTTCATTTACTAGTTTACAGTTCAATACCGAAAATAAGAGCGTCGCTTTAGTTTGAGTATAGTCAGAATAGTCTCAGCGGTATTTATTTCGATATTATGTACATATTCGTTAAATAATGTTTATTCCATGATCTCGATACTTCAAGACTGGGATCGTATAAAATACTGAATTATAAAAAAAGACGAAATAATTTTGATTAAGCAAAATAAAAAATTTTACGAATTTTAATTTAAATAGTTGAAATTCTTTAAATGTAATAAAGGACGTTCCGATAACTATTCATTTATAGATAAGTATCGTAAATCCTTTCCAGAATTAGTGAATCAACAACAGAATGCGGACATTTACCAAAACTTCGATTTCCACGATATACAGTTATACTCTTAGTGTCACAAAGAATTAATTGATTACCGATTCAGAAATAAATTAATATGGCTGTTATATATACATAAATTATTCTATACTATGTACGATTAGAAAAAAAATATATGAGCGTCGTCCCAGGAAATCTGGTTGGACGTTAGCGAGATATGAGAGGCGATTTGCTTAAATATATACAGTAAAATTAAAACGATGACATGACTGATAGCCTTAATAAAGAATATTTATGTACCCAATTAATGGAACGGATTTAATGCAAGAATAATTATATAATCTTTACGCATTCATCGGCAGTGATATAACAGATGACATAACAAATAATTATTCGTGGAAGAAAAAAAATATAGCTTACTGCTGTGAAAAAGAAACGAAGAATATGAAAATTCTTTTACTCAATAAATACTGGAGTCGACGTATTTATCGAACTCTTTGGTTATAAAAGTAAAGATATCAGATTTAATAAACATATCATTCTCGTAGTATAGATCCTTAGTAATTCTATATTTGTATTAAACTTCTGACAATTTTACGAATGATTTTTTTGAAAATATTTTCAAAGATTATTTTATTATAAAGATTTTTATTAAACGTACTTCTCGGTGTAATAGAATATATATTTAAAAAAAATTAATAAAATATAATCATTAGACAATATAGTATCCAATAACCGACGCTTTTTTAAAATTAAAAATTGTATTCATTACATATGTAATAAAAAAAATGTGAAAAAATATTTATTTTAATGATCAAATATTGACATTGTGACTGAAATTGTTTAAAAATTATACATTTTTCAATTTAATCAATTTATTTGCCAAACATTAATAAGGATGAACAAGAAACATTTTATTAGAAATGAATTGCGACAAGATCCAATTATCAAGATAACTCACAATTGTCAATTATCCTCTCAATACCATAAACAAGCTCCCATAACTCAAATAAAGTAATATACTCACAGATGGAGATGAGATACGCCAACTGCTCGCAATTAATCAACAATTCTCTCTACGCGCGTCGCTTGCATTACCGCCCAAATTCGCGGCATTTTACGAACGCTCGTATTTCCTTATAATGACAATGAATTATTTATTGTTTTCAGTGGCAGCAGCAGATTAACGTCCTTTACGAAATCGGATACACGATATCGCTGATGGCACTGCTGATATCCCTGGGGATTCTCACGTATTTTCGGTAAGCCTCGATCGCTCCACAAATACATTCACGTACACAACGATAATATAGTTATAAAGCACAAAAATAGCGCGAATTTTATCTCTTCGATTCTCTGTGTAATTCCATTATGAAAGATTCACAGATATTTTCTATAGTGCATTCAACGTTCTGGTATTTACCATTTCTTTTTTAGAAAAAGGATATTTATAAATTTCGCCACTTCTGTAAATCTATTGTTACATGAAAAAAGATGTATCTCTTACATAGCTGGCATTAATTTGATGAAGACTTGCTAATAAAAATTAATGAAAAATTATTTGAATAAAAAGAAATTTATTTTAAGTAGATCAGCTCGGATTTCCGTCAGGCACAGTCAACTGGTTTAATTTTCACATCACTCTAATCACTTTACCATATATTTAAGTCATTGTAAGTGTAGATATCTGTACCGAGTTATAATTTCAACATATTACTATGCATCAATTATACGCCTAAGCACGGCGCACGGTGCATTCGACTATTAATTTTCGCCCGCCCTGACGGCGAGCTGCTCTACTTAAACTGGCGTTTATCGCAAGTGCAACGTCGACGAAAACTTTACGCGTATATATATATATATATATATATATATATATATATATATATATATATACATATATATATACGCTCCAAGCTACATTCACGCGCGTTCCATTTGTACAGATCGCTCAGATGCGCCCGGATTACCCTGCACATGAATCTCTTTGCCTCGTTCGCCATCAACAATGCCCTGTGGCTAATCTGGTACGGTTCCATTGTGGCGAACGCCGAGATTCTCTTTAAGAACGGCGTAAGTATATACACTGGATTATTTCATACACGAGGGCGAGAGCCATTAGTTTCCCTCGATTTTATTAGACGCCCGTTAAATTTTACCCACGCGATAGCTGGTTATATTATATCAAGATCTATAATACTCCCAAAATGTTTATAGAAAATATCGATTTCGCTATAACGGCAGGGAAGGGGATTTTTACGTGGAACGAATTCGAGAATATATTGTAAAAATAAATTAATAATTTAAGTAATAGAATAATTCGTGATATTGATTTGTATCGTTTTAGCATTGTCGCGACATTTATCGTATAGTTATCAAATAGGTATATCTATTTTAATTAGCTGAAATGTGAAAGGAAGAAGTCGGGTAGACAGAATTCGTAACAATGATGCCAATTTTTTCTTAGCGAAGATAAATACTGCGGAATTCTAATTTCTTTTCCGGTTACTTTTATTACAATTGTATTTTCTTTAAAAATACAATAAAGAAATTAACTAATTAAAGAGATATACTACAAGTCATTATAACTTTTAACTAAAACAAAAAATATTATTATCACTGTAATATATTTTAATACGTTATTATCGTTACTTCTGTTTCTGTATCTATTTGTATTTGAATTATATAAAAAAAAAACTTTGGTCACCTACCTTTTGAACTTTTACTCTATTTTAACATCCATCATAAAGATAGAACATTGATGGATTTCAATTATTGGGGTTGACTGCATGCTGAATAAATATCAATTTGGATGTTCATAATTTGCTATGTATAGAATAATATGGTTATGGGTTTACGATTTGCTGTGTGTATACACTTATCATTGTAACTAAGTTTAAAGTCTTAAGGTTTATTTTCTTGTTCATTGCAATATTTTATCATCTATCACAATTGCTTGTCGTAAATTTAAAAATAGAGTAATTCAATTATGCACGATTACTTCTTAGTTTATTAATGATAGTCATACATTTCTTATTTCTAAATCATTTTTATTTTTAGAATAGATAGATTGGCTAAGTTGGAAGGGGAGGGGCTACAAATGATAGGTTTGAAAGCTCAAATTTTCGCACATATGATAATTTAACTTTGTATAAAGTATTTGTTAAATAATATTTTTTTGCAATTTATTGAAAATATGGAATTCTAAAAAAAATCTATTAAAAATCGAGCTATGATCCTTGACCGATAACGTCCGCCCTGCTTCACGTTATAATTAAACAAGAATGCAAATTCTTTTTTTTTCTTTTTGTATACTAAACTGAAATCCATTGAGTATTTTCCATGATCACGTTCAACATTTTTTACATTCGCAAAGAACTGAATTATGCAGTAGATTTAGAGTGATTTGAGAATTGTGTACACGAAGTAATTCATCGAGGTAACGTTCAGGCATTTTTTGCAAATGCAGAAAACTTCGAAAACGCTAGAGCAAAATGTTTAACGGATTTGCATTTAGCATCCTAAAAAACATACATGAGACGTGCAATTATTATCCGCCAATAGTTTTTGTTTTGTTTATTCGTCCTGTGTTAGATATTTTTGTATCTTAAAACTCATACATTCGAAACGTTAAGAAAAAGTTATTGTATCAGTCAAGAAAAGATATCAATATAAGAATAGTTATCTAGAAACAAAAGAAAAATTAAGATATAGATCAATACTCATAAAAGTATCATTTTGAAAAATTTGAATAATTATATATACATATACATATACATATATATATATATATATATATATATATATATATATATATATATACAGCATTCTACGCTCTTTAGCTATATTTAAGATCGTTATCGCGCGCATCCTCCCCCTCCGAGCCACGGTAACTGAATAATTTAGAAAGTTATTATATACGTATTCTCTTCTTTTTCTTGTTTTCTCGCTCTTACTCTCTCTCTCTCTCTCTCTCTCTCTCTCTCTCTCTCTCTCTCTCTCTCTCTCTCTCTCTCTCTCTCTCTCTTGTCTCTATCTCTCTCTTTCTCTCTCCTAGTTCATGTGCCGCTTCCTCCACGTTATACTGCAATACTTTCTGCTGACGAATTACGCCTGGATGCTCTGCGAGGGTTTTTATCTGCACACACTGCTCGTCAGCGCGTTCACGAGCGAGCACAAATTGGTCAAGTGGCTGATGGGCCTTGGCTGGCCCGTGCCCGCCATCATCATTACCGTCTACGCGGCTTTAAGGGCGACCAGCGACGATCGCGCCGACACGCTGCAGTGAGTATATATTATACATTTACACACACACACACACACACACACACACACACACACACACACACATATGTCTGCACAGGCTTCGCATTCCACTCGTGCCCAACTTAACACTAAGCTAACTCTTTTTTACATATTTTCTTTTTTACACTTTTTCTAGTTTCCGTGGTCAAATTATTATTCCCAAATAGAAATTTGTTTAGTTTTCTTAGTTTAAAATGCTGGATTATTTCCACAATACTTCAAAATAAAAGAGTTAATTGTAAATTAAAAAAAATCGAATTTACGGCTGTTTATTTCGTTTATTGATAGAAATTGAGATCAGTCAACGATCAAAAGTAAAGTTTTTACTGTATGGATTTAAAAAATATACTTTTATCAATAGTAAAAAAGAACTTTATATATTGATTAAATTAATTGTAATATATTAAATTGCAGGCTTCTATTGTTTCTGTTATTTTTAATTTATTGTCGGTTAATAAAAAAAAATTTAATAATGTAGTTCCAACGGATCCAACTCCTTTGATACACCTTTCTTAGTTAAACTGTCAAACATATTAACAATGTTTTCCAAAAAAGTACGCAACTATAGAAAAAAAATCATCAACATGATAAATTAAATAATATAATAAAATACGCAATTTTATACGTAATTGCCAAAAAAACTATTACTAATCTTGAATTGAAATTAGTTGAATTATTATAAATATTCACAAAATGATTTGAAAGTAGAAAAATTCAAATTCATGATTTTTTTATTAATCCAATCAATATGAGGGGGATTGATGAAAATCTTACACTTACACAGTAACATACCGAGAATCGTGAAAAGCTACCTTCATTGCGGCAAAAGCAGACAATGCCCGTATAAACCAATAATCGCGCATAAACCTACGAGCCGTAAAAAAGGAATCCCACGTTACACACGCCTATTTCCATAAGCAGCAGTCTATGAACTCCGCTGCACGTACGGCGAATACGTAAAACCGAATTGCGCGCATCCCGGCTACGCGAACGGGGGTCCCTTTTCTCCGTGAAAGCCGGCCGCGATCCGCGCGTAGAAGCATCGCCCGACCGACAGCGGTCCACCGAGACGCGATCCTTTACGACGAAGGGCGAAAGTGCAGTCGGCAAATAATTCGATTGATTAACAGGCGAAGAAGGGCCACGAAAAGAGGAGGGAAAGGAGAGGGCGGAGAAGCCGTCTCCCGCGCGGCGAAAATTCGTTTGCTTACGGGGCGTGCGTAGCAGAGAGAGGGAGAGAGAGAGAGAGAGAGAGAGAGGGAGAAAAGCTTTGTGTGTACGCGGGATGTGTGTATATATATATAAAAAAAAATCCCCATCGCACATTCTACAACCACGCCGCTCCTGTCATGCCCGGGGTGCGGCAAAGGCTATCTCCTTGTTATATCAGAACTGAGGACCGGCTAAATCGAATTATTTCTTCCGTGTCGTCCACCCCCTACCCTCCACCCGCCTTCGCCCTCTGCACTCCTACTCCTAGCTACACGTATATTATACAGAACGTTGATTGTACGCGCGCGCGCGTGCATGCATGCTCATACACGGCCTCGTATAATGCACAAAGCAATGGAGCGAGCGCGCGCGTGTAATAATATGTTGTCGGGTTTAATGGAGGCCGGTCGGTGTGCGCGTACGTTCCAGGGAGGTTAGGTAGAGAGAATGCGCGGAAAATTGAATCTTGACGCCAGTCCGGATATAATAATTCGCGCCGTACATGCTAAGCGTATTAGTCAACGTCGTCCCGTGTCCGAGGGTTTTTTTTTTTTTTTTTTATTGGTCGCCCGGTATTATGGGTGTCCCGATCGGTTCTGGATTAAGCTGTATAGTAAGTGCCTAGGCAGATTTTGCCGGAAATTTCTGCGAGAATTCTACTTTCGTTCGAAATAAGTAAGATAAAACTATAATTTTGATTATGTATAATTTTCTTGTTTTTCATTATATATCAATTACAATAATATATTTTTATGATAATAATTAATAGTATTTTAATAATTCTAATAATAGTATTATAATAATACAATTGAATTATCATTATATCCGGAATTAAATGTAGATTCATCTGATTATTAGAATTGTTAAAAAAATTTCAACATAAAAAAATATTTCATAATAAGCTGTCTTCAATAATGATGATAAAAAGACTATTGAAGCCTGGACATGGAACTTTCACCTGTTCAATTGATAGTCAATAATACCAGATAAATTTTTAACATTATGAAATTATTTGGGAAAATCTTCTACGACTCCTGTTCGTTGATCAATTTGAAGATTCTACCTTCCAAACCAACTTTTCTATCTCTTTTTGAATAAGAAATGATTCTTAATGAAAATAAAAAGAATAGATTCTCAACAAAGAAGATATCAATTCAAATTTTGAATGGAGTCTATCTCTACTCTGATTGTTAACAAAAAAAAATCTTCGCCATTCAAAGACTAAATTAGAATCTTTATCCTTAAAACTGAAGTTGAGATTGCATTCATAAAATATCTTACTTGGATGTGTACTAATTTAAAGTGTCGCAATAAACAGAAATTACGACGAATATTATATAACTCAATAAGTTTTACAAAAAGAAAGTAATTCGTTTATTATCGTTTTAATTCGATGGGCAGTGAGAACGTTTTGCCTCTAATACCAGAACATAAAATTGTTGCATAAATGCCATTCGATTTATGTATATATTAAAATCTTATATGATTTAATATTTGATGCGTTGATATAAATAATCTTATACGTATTTTCTATACGAAACTTTGCTATTTCAATAAAATTGTGATAGAACACGTGCAAAATCACAACAACCAAGTAAAGTTATCAAATCTTTTTTGATGCAGAGATACAAAGATTCGAATTCTACTAGCAGTAAACAGAAATGAATGCTCAGAACTTTGGGTTTGACAGTCACTTAAATGTCTCCATATGTTCCAAAGAATGCAAATCAAGAATTCCTTGCCAAAGCCGTTCCCGTTCCGAAACATTCAAGAGATTTGCACAATCGGTATTAAAGAATTAAAGGGCCAACTGTACAGAATCCTATACCGATGTAAGGACGGATATTCCGCAGTATTACTCGCGATTACGAAACAGTCGGTCAGCACTGTCGAACACGATCTCACCGTAAACTTTACGATGGCCATCGCATTTCCACTGTCTTTTCAAATTGATTATTTTTTCTTTTCTAAGGCCTCCGTCAGCCTTTTACGACTCCAGCGAAAGCGTCCTTTCCTGCACCGCGCGGCAGTTACAAAGCCATAAAGATCATCCACTTTTATACAATTTCGCACCAGCGATGCAGTTTCGATTCATCCTTATATACATACACACACGCGGGCAGACACACGCACACACCATTACGAACCTATTAACATTTGCTTGTTGATGATCGACAATAAGTTACATTACATCCTTTACGTTTCGAATGTATAAAAAAAAATACGATCCATCCTCCTCCCTCCCTCCGTCCCTCCCTCACGCCCATCAACCACTATAAAGAACTATCGTCACAGCCCGGACTGGCTTTATACGCCCTGATCTTCGGAGTGGAAAATAGTGCCTATATAGATGTTCGAGGCACGTGTGGGGGGAAAAAAAGGCCATATAAACCTCCCTCCTGCCCTCCCCCACTGAAGTTACTTAACACGTCGATAAAAGAAAGGAGAAGGAGAAGTAGAAGAAGGAGAAAAAACGATAGTAAATTCATCACTCCTTCTCGTGACACATTCCGAGCAATCGACATTATTTATAAATAAATATCTATCTTTCGGTCTGGCAAAGCTGTGAGAAAAAAGGAGAACGAGGAAAACTATATATATATATATATATATATATATATATATATATATCATATTTAATGCGTGATCGCGCTTGTCCTTTGTCTTTTCTTTGTTTTATACACATGTATACAAGCCCTCGACCGAACGATAACTCGCTCGTGGAGCTTCTGACGTATTACATATAAACGTACGAAGGAAAAAGGAAGCCAACTGTAAAAGCTCACTCACACCCTTTATATATGGTGGGCGCGTACACCATACACACACACGCACACACACGCGCGCGCGCACACACGCACACACACACACACACACACACATATATATATATATATATATATATATATACATATAAATATACATATATATACATATATATACATACCATACCATATCTATACATCTATGTATGATTCTGAACGTACTTGCTATTATTTTCTGTTCGATTGCCACTGCGCAGATGCTGGATCAACCAGGGCAATTACATGGTCGTGCTCATCTATCCCGTGTGCGTGTCCACGCTGCTGAACCTGTTGTTCCTCTGCAATATCGTTCGGGTACTGATTACGAAGCTGCGCGCAGGCCCAGCCATCGGCTCCCAGCCCTCGCGCTCGATGCTCCAGGCGTTTCGGTAAGCTATATATATATATATATAATAGTAGTAAGTGTATATACACAATATTTGCGCTCGATAGGTAGGGGAAAATGTTCCGATCTGTTTTGCTTAATTTGCATTTAGGGGAGATTCCCTATGGCGTTCAGATTTGGAATTTAAATAATTGAGGCTATTATTGGTAATTGTGTAATTTCGAACGGGCGAGTGTTCAACTTTGGAATTTAAATTATCAGCTTCACGAATAGTCGAGAAAAACAATTGACTTCAGATCAAGCCAATCTTAAAATTGCAACCTTAGGATGATTTTTCGGATGCTGTAACGTAAAATATCGCTCAACTCCAGTGCGCAAATTAAGTCCCTCGTGAGAATTTTCTTCCTCGCTTCCTTCGGGGGTAAAATATCTTACGAGTTGTATAATCAATTTCGATACCAGTAATGAAATATACTATTTTAATAACATATACGTATGAATCTGTTAAAATTTTGATGTATTTTATAAAAATCAACTACCTTGCTGTAATTTTGCAATATTATAAATTTATATCAAATATTTTAACAATAACAACAAATTCACCAAATATTTTACGGATTTTAAAAAAATTATATTGAATATGCAAAACCATATTGACATATGAAAGAATAATTTATATCATTAACTGAATATTTTTTGTCTTATTATTTTGCTAAATTTTGTAACTTTGTAGTTTTCATGTATATAAAAATTACTGATGTAGTATTACATTGACAATAATATTTATACCCTCTACATTTGTAGAGCGACGCTGCTGCTGGTGCCACTGCTCGGTCTGCACTACTTGGTTCTACTGTTCGCACCCGAGAAGGGCCACCCTTGGGAGCAGGCTTACGGTGTTATTTCGGCGATAACCGCATCATTTCAAGTGAGCCATATTTATATAAGAGTTTTGCGGTGAATGACCAGATTTACAACTTTGGGGAAATCTTTATATAGGTTTCAGTCACTTTTAAGTATATTTATAATATCGTTCGGAATAAGAGATAATATTATTGGGTTTGCTTTTTAAGAAGAAGGTCGATAAAAATTAGAGCACTATTCCAATAAACAAATGAAAAAGTACATTATGGAAAATATTATCCATCGCTAGCTATTATGGATTGTACGTAGGTTGTGGATCCTGACCCAAAAAAGAATTATCGTCTTTTGAGGTCTGGAACGAATCTAGCCAATTTTTGATACCTTCAGATGAAGGTGACGCTCTGATGAGTCTATATTCTGCATCGTCAGAAAAATGTATTAGTCAGCAGAAGCATGAACTGAGCTATAAGGCAGATAGAACAGAATTTTCCATCCGCTGCTCTCCAAATAATTTTTGACATAATAATAAATGTGCCGCCGAGCATTTTCATGATCGAACATCAAAATCTGGTGTTTGCTCTTCCATTCTGGAGGTTTATATTGCCATTTCAGTTCAGTCATAATTCCATCAATTGTCTACAGATACTACTAGACTGTTTGACCCTGTTTCAACAGCACCGGGCTTGGTCCGCGATATTTTCTACTATGTATTATCATAATAGATCCCCTTTTCCACTTTTCATCTCCTGTAACAAGTCGATGTAAAAACAATTTCTCTTTGTGGTGCTGAAAAAAAATTTTAACAGAAAATTCCAAAATCAAAGGACAATTGTCAGCGTTTATAAGCGTTAGTTCATGCAACATCAAATTTCATAACGGAAATTTTTTTTATTTTCCATTTTTTATTCGGAAATGACATAATGTGTTTCATTATATAATAATGCAGCAAGTTCTTCTTACTCTTAAGACGGATTTTCACTGAGAAATACCTCCCTTTCTTCATTCACAAATGTTTATGACTACTCCAGATGCTCTTTATCTTCGATATCAAAATCACTACTTTTGAAACCCGCGAACATCTTTTGATACATTCTAGCATCCAGAACATATTCAAGATATGCTTCTGAAAGAAAACGATAGGTTTCAGGTACATTTTTCTTTAAATCACACACTAAAGTGAACCTTCCCATATATATTGTTTTGTTGAAACATAATTCAATATTATCAATGCAAAACAAAAATTTGAGTATAAACTTAAGTTCACATTGACAGATCAAATTTCATAGATTCTTTGATATTACATACATGTGTTTGTGTGTTTGTGTGTGTGCGTGCGCGGGCGTGTGTGTGTGTGTGTGTGTGTGTGTATCAAAATCCTTTTTACTCAACAGATGCTTCACTGAAAATCGTTTGATTCTCATTCATCACGAAAAAATTCTCATTCAATCTCGTATATACATTGAAGTTTCGTACGTTATACGGTTGTACAAAACTTAAAATTTTTTATGATAACTTGTATATATTAACAAAAATTAACAGCAGCTTTATAGTTTTATGTATTGTATCTGTAATATGTCATTTATTTAAGTATAAACATAAAATCATCTTTGATGCTTTTATTCTGTGAAGCACGATTAGCTTATTTAAATATATGCTATCCATATTTCAAAAGCTGATTCTTTATTTTAATCTCAAATGAGTTTTGTAGTAAAATGCGATTATATTTGATGATATCTTAATTTGGGGCAATGATTATTTTTTATAAAAGGTGTAGTCCTCCCCCTTCTCCCTGACCAATAAATAAGATTCGATAAAAGTTTATTAGACAAAAAGTTCTATCGATAAAGTATACATTGTTCTTTAACGTAATTTATATTTTCACTTTATTAAATATTAATTGCTACCAATACAAAATTTTATTACAAGCTAAACTCATTGTAAATTTTAATTAGTATTTTTACTTTTCCTTATTAAGCTGCAACGAATGTTAAAAATTGGATTACTAGAATAAGTCAGGAAAGAATTAATCATTAATTTGATTGATTTTACATTGAATATTAATTGTCCAGTATTATTTACGAATTTTACTAAGATAAATCTCAGTTTCATAAAACTACCGCAGACTGATACACTAGTATTTTACACTTGTAATATACTATTGATTTATAAAGAATCTTTCAGATGCAGAATTTCGATTGTCTAGTATTCCTAATATCAGTATAAAGCACATACCTCATTCTCAAAAACGATTTCATACGATAATTTCGTTACAACTTATGTTTTCCTATAGCGTTACAATTATTCGCACTAACATATCCGTAACAATTAGTTCCAAATTTATAAAAAATTCAAATTCGCTCGAACTGAAAAGAATCATACCATTATTGGAATTTTTCAAATCGAATCTTCCAAGTTGCGCTCGCTCATTTTTTATTTTTTCGCAAATATATACATTTGAACATTTTTATAAAAGCTTACTTTTACAGGGACTATGCGTGGCGATACTTTTCTGCTTCTGCAACGGTGAGGTAAGTAATTTCGTGTAAAATAATATTTTTTCCCATAACATTCGTTCATTAACTAAATGTTCAAAAGTATAGTAAACTCCAAGATGAAATATATCAATTAATTTTCGATCTTGCTGTTAAATTTATCAATTTTTTTCAATGACATAGTGAAAAAAAGGCTTAATGATATAGTAAAAATAAAATCTCAAAGCAAAATTAAAAGTGTACACCAATCGTGCAAGAATGACATTTATACTGTGAGGGTGATTTGATAAGTTCGTGACTTTTTCAATTTTCAATGAAGGAAACTATGATCTTACAAGATCATCCTTGCACTTTTCCTACTATCACACTCAAATTTCAAGTTTGATTAATGCCTCATTCGGTTCAAATTTTTTTATCTTTCCACGAATCATTCTAGCAAGCTACGCACATTGAATAAGCATGCTGGAATGAAGCATTTCGTAAACGCATGGATGCACAAACTCGAGCTTTGCACACGATAATAGGAAAAAATGTATTTGAAATGATTTATTGTATACTTTTACGCGAATAACTAATGTGACCGTGTAGATATATAAAAATTATATTGCGTCGTCCTTCAACGAAGACACGCGTCATAATATATATCTCCGCGCGTAACGTATAATAATTATTGTTAAAATCAGCCAAATGAATCGTATCGAATATACGTACAAGACGCATTAATCACGAAATTTTCGCATAATTGTTCTTTCTTCTTTTGCAGGTAATAGCGCAATTTAAGCGCAAGTGGGAGGGAACGTCGTTCGCGCGAAAGCGCGCCAACTCCTGCACGGCAACGACAGTATCGGTAAACATGAACTTTCGTTAGATTACGTAGGCCTACTGTTGCGAACTACGAAATAATCTCACTATATTATTATCCATTTCAATCATGCAAAAGCTCTCTTTCTCTCGCCCTCTCTCTCTCTCTCTCTCTCTCTCTCTCTCTCTCTCCCGCTCTCTCTCGCATCCGAAGTTGTACTTTTTGCGTATTATATCTTTTTTCCATGTATAGTATTGTTATCCCATAATCTAAAGTACGCAAAGTGGCGACTTCATCGATACATCTCTTGTTTGTTAACTTACTAATTGACAACGTTCTCTTTTGCTTATTTCTAGTTAGAGCAATTATCACTGCTGGGCTCAGTCACGCATGGCCGCTGAGAAAAAAAAAGCTTCTTGCTCGCTTCTTGCTTTGCCGAACTGCATTTTTTTCTATTTCGGTTTGCATGATAAAGGAGAAAACTGACTCCTTGAGCTGAAAACTTGCATCTACACCAACAGATGCAATTTGTTTGTGATTATTATTTGAACTCTAATCTGAAACTTTTTATTTTTACTCTCTCAATGCGATCAAACTTTTACTCTAGACAACTTTACAATATAAATCTATATAATGAATTCTATAAATCTAGATGTATAGCTTGTCAGCAATTAATAAAATATAATTAATTTGCTTATTGCTAGAATACTACTTGTCATTTCCTTCGAAATTGATCTTTTAATTGACATTATTTTTCACACTTTTTCTCGATAAATACAGTTCTATAATATTTTTTTCTTTATCCTAAATGTTCACTCTAATTCGTTAATGCACTATAATTAACAATTAATAACGTTATTTTAACGATAATTTTTACCGAAATTGAGTAGAGAAAACAATGTTTATTTAAATTATAATAATTTGTAATAGCATGTAGTATGTCTTTAGAGTATAATATTAGAATAAAAATCAATTTTCAATTATTATAAATAGCAATAATATTATTGAAATAAGTGATTTCTAAAAATATTTTGTCTGTTTTACTATATAGACGTCAGATTTATTATATATATATGCTGAAAATCACTTTTATTATATTTTTTAATAATGACAAATTATTGTTATTCGCTCGTTTCTATTGCTTTGCATCGCTTATATTGCCAAATAAAAAAAAAAACAATTGCATGCTTTTTTAATCTCCATTTTCATCGATGCACCTCGTAACAAGGATGTATCTGTTTATTATAGTTGTCGCTTTGCGACTCGTCAATGGTGTAATAACGGACACGTGTTCATATTATATTCACGTATATTTATATTATATCTACAGTTATCGGTTGTATTTGTCGAGCTTGTACTTGCGCTCGGCTATCCCAATGAATCCGCGATATAATTATTTAAAAAACCAATTCTTCGATTAATTTTATGAAGAAAAAGTCGCCGTCAATGTAAGGTCAACTTTCAACTAAAAGCTTTCTGAAATGATACAGGCATCCCTTTAAAAAGCAAAGTTGAAAAGATTCTACAAGAATAAAATACAAGGGAACCTTTCAAACTTTCTTTTTAGCTTCCGCTTTAAAATAATACTAAAGTACTTCTAAAAAGTTTCTGAAAAAATCTTTATAACTATTTTGAACCAGTGATAATTTTTCGAAATGAAATCCTATCAAATTCATAAAATCCTTTAATCAATTCTTTCAAGAAATTATTTTGGAATTATTCCGTGAATTTTTTTTAAAACCTTTCTCCAATGCATTCAGAAATAATTCTTGTTCTCTTACATTGAGTTCTTTAAAATATGTTTTTGAAAAAGCGTTAAAAACTATTTTCATTAATAACAAATGTTTTTTTATATATCCTTTCAGAATCTTTTACAATCGTTTTATGAATTTCTTCATAAAATTATTTACGGAAATAATTCTCGTTTCCTTTTGGTAAACGAAAAATATTTGAAAACATCTCTGTGAGGACTTTATCGATGACCAAAATATCTTTTAAAAATTCTTTCAGAATCCTCTTAAAATATTTTTACGAATTCTGTAAAAAAATGATTTTAAAAAATTTTAATGAAATAATTCTAGTTTCCTGCAAGAATTTTTTTGCAAGAATCCTTGTAACGATCTTGAGCTGTACTAAATGTTCAATCATAAATCCGTCCTAAATCCTTTTAGAATCCTTTCACGAATTCTTTAATAAACCCTTTTAAAAACTTTCCCTAAAATTACATCGGAAGTAGTTTTTATTTCCTTTCACTTAAATATTTCAAAAAGGTTTCAGTAAGAATTTTTGTAGAAATTAGCATCATTTTAGGAATCCTCTTGGGATCATTTCATCGATTCCTTCTTGAGATTATTACAGAATTTTTTCAGAAATAATTATTCTTGTTTCTTAGCCATGAATACTTTTCAGAAAGATTACTGAAATTATCCTTCTTAGTACTCGGTCAAAGATCAAAAGTTCTTTCACAAATCCTTTCAGAATTTAATTCAGTAAATTTTTTCTTACTGCGCAATAGCATTACAAGCGCGAATATAAGAGGCTTCCCTTATTAGTTATTTGACGATAAAGAAGGACAATTTTTCATTATAACACTTACAACTCCTGGATCCTTCGGCTCGCGCCCGTTTCACCGAGTACACGAATGAAAAACAGCAACCATAGAAGTTGCGACCGGCCGAGGACTAATTTATACAGACAGATATACATATAGACACATGCAAGCATAATTGCGAACGCAATCCCTGTCGCCGCGCCAGCCGCGAGCCCGTTATCGCGCCAATGGCGGGGCCGCGTCCGTTTGCCTCGAGTCGATTGTGGGGGTGTTGTTGACTGTTGCAGTTTGTCCGCTCGACCGCAGGTCCGATGGCGGGAGAGGAGAGAGTATGACTATCAGTCGGCCCCACTGGCGGATCCCAGAGACGACTGCATTAGCGGCGGCCGCCGAGGCGGCCATCCCGACAACGGCGGCAGCGCCGGCAGCAACAATAACGGCCGACTCGCCGGCGCGGGCGGCAGGCCGGCCGACCACGAGGCCCGGGCTCATCGGCCGCAGCCCATGACCATCTTGTCGCCGACGACGACGACGACGACGACGACGACGACGACGACGAACGGCGCGGGCAACCATCAGCGGCATCATCGGCCGAGGACGCGGTTGGAGCCATCGTCGAGGCCGCGCGACGAGGTCGACGCGAACCAGCGCCCGGCGCAGCAGCAGCAGCAGCAGCAGGGCCAGTCGCAGTGTTAACGGGGCGATCGTCGCCTCCGAAGAGGGGGGGGGGAGAAGCAGTGCCAGCCGAAAGCCGTACGCGAGCCCTTCGCGAAAGGGAAACGAATGCGAGGGGTCGGAAGCTTTCACGGGTGTACGGGGGGAAACCAAGGGAATTACCGAATAATCGCGCGAAGTCCGCGCACGAAGCGGGAGCGGCGGAATTCTCGAGGGAAGCGGCCGTTTTATACTTTTTTCTATATATATATATATATATATATATATATATATATATATATATATATATATATATATATATATATGTATATGTATATAAATAAATTATATATACGCGATCGCGAAATTTTTATTACATGCCGATACGGAGGTGTTATTTTTAATTTTGCTCGATATAAATCACGCGGTTCCTGCACATTTTATCGATCTATATCATTTTTACGCGCGCGACCATGAAAGCAAAGATAGTTATATATGTCCGTGTAAAGATAATAAATGATTACTATAAGTTGTAAGCTATATATATATATATATATATATATATATATATATATATATATATATATATATATATGATTCATCACAAATTTATGCGATTTTTCGATTCTTGTTTATTTTTCATCAACATTGTAAATCTACATCGTCTAAAGTTTTTGGTCTTTTCTAAATTATACTACAATATATATTATTTATTACATATACTGCAGCTTATACACTCTAAAATGGTGCTATAAATATGTTTATATAAAATAATATAAAATTATATAGTTCTGAAACTATATGGCGGGCGAAAATAATTTTCATTATAATAAAATAATATATTATATAATAAAGAAATAATAACTTTGCGGAACTTCCTATTATATATAAAAATTGTAAAATATGTTTCATTCGAATTACGATAAATATATATATATATATATATATATATATTTATTTATTTATTTGTTTATTTATTTATTTATTTATTTATTTATTCTATAAAACATTATCTTACCTTTAGTATAGTAAGATTTTTAAAAGAACTAATATAAATAAACTTGGTATTTTGAAGTTCATGAAATTTCCACTATATATATAATAATAATAATTATAATACAATTAGCGAGTTTGATGTGGTATCTGCAAGTTTTAGTAGTCTTTGATATGAATGTCTCAACTATATGGATATTTCATCAAATTTAAATGATACAGTACCACAAATCGAAAAACAACTTATTGCAGAAGATATTTGTAAATGTACTAAATGTATGTTTTTTACGATGCTAAATTCCAAGTCGTTGAGAAATTTGTTCTAGCACATCGGGAGTTTTCTATAGATTTCCAAAAAAAAATACTCCAAAGACACCTCTAACAACATCCTATCAATACCGTACAGAAACCACCACAAATCCCAAATCTACCAATTCCAAGGCCAAAAATCTCAAATTCATATTTACATATATTGACATTTACATATTGTTGAATTTATCAAATATAACCTGCATCGATCTAGTACAAGTTTACTAAAAGAGGCATAACATTACCACTTCGATTAGTCCTCTAAGAATGCCATTTTGCATTATTAAGAAAATTTCAAACTCTTTAGGACTACAGCTGTTACAAAGAATCATCTATTTAGATATCTCTAGAATAAAGACGAATTAATTTTAATTGAATCTGAGAACAGTAATTGAACCATTCTCCTTGTATAAGGGTTGTTTGATTAATCCACGTCTATTAATTTGTTTTCAATTATTTTTTAACTAAAAAGTCGATTATACGAAAATTCTAGAGTGTTGTTACTTCTTTAAAATATTGAATTACTTTACATTATATAGAAAATTATATATTTTCAAATAATTATAAATTCATCATTTTACAAAGTAAAAGATTTTTAGGTAGATGAAAAAATATTTTTATCTCACTGCAATCCATAGTTTAAAATATATTCTTCATTCAATGAGGACAGCGCAGTTTTCTAAGGTTTAATAAAAATTCATACACGCTACTTGCAGAATATTGTACTCAAACCGCTACTAAAAAATTTTATTGTTTTATTTTTCATAGATAAAATATAAATTTCCATTACGTAAATTTCACAATCTGGACAATGATATTATTGATTTCAAGAAAGTCAATATTAATGACATCCGATTTGTTAAAACTTGCGCGAGAGAATGATTGTAGAACGTTGAATTTATATGCCCAGTAATGCCTATCCAAATATTACGTAAAAGAGTACATCGGAGTTCAAAACTTGGTCAGTGCAAAAATAAGCTCGAATTTAGAATATTGTGCATACATAAATTTAGCGATTAATTATAAGTAATTATAATTAATTATAATTTGGAGAAATTCTATTATACGTGTCTGTAAAATAGTTGTTTAAAGAGAATACCTATAAAAATGCTGTTATGAATACTCGTACATTAATGCTGAAAATAATGCTAAATCATGATTGACATAAATTAGATCAACGTAAATGAGAACTTTCCAAGAAAATTTACAATTTTCTCTTTATCGATTTTAGTAATTAGTTACAAAGAAAGTATTTTAATAATGCAAACAAAGTGCGAATGCATATTAGATTTTAAATCTGTTATAAATTTTCAGAACATTTCCTGATCAACATACTAATTATAAAACATTTCCTATTGATCTTCCAAAGTAAATTTCATTATTATTTTAAAATTGTATATATTATTTCCTATGCTTATATGTATTATTTAAAAATAAGCATTGAATATATATTTTTACTCAAAATCTTATTTGAAAGTTGAATTTTCTTCAAATTTCTTTTCAACGGCCTTATGGACTTTATAGACTATCGTTACAAATCTATTATATATCCTATATATATATATATGTAACATGAAATTTGTTAATTTTCGTAAAAACATATATAGTTCATGAAAAATGTTAATTTATGATCATTGTTAGAATAATTAAAATTTACATAGGAATTGATCTTAATAATAAAATTTTAGTTTTCTATGATGATACCTACATCAGTAAAAATTGTTCTATAAATATATGGATAGTAAAACGTTCGCATTGTACGATATATAGTTAATTTAATTGCTCATAATTGATTTCCATAGTCGTTAACGCTAGCGAGATATATATATATGAAAATTCATATTTGTCCTACCAGGCACAAATTTTAGGATCAATAATATCTGTTTTTTTTATTACTTTGATTAGAATTTGTTGAATATTTAACGTCTAATTCCAACGAGTCCCGCTTCATTCGTGACTGCCAAACTCACTGATATGACATTGCAGAGAAACGAAATTCATAATGGCCTCGTACACGGTATTATCACCTTATAAGCTCCTATGAATGGAATTGACGGAAAACGTAATGTTGATTATTTATACGAGGGCGGTTCAATAAGTACCCGTGTTAGAAATGAAGACACATGATCGTGATGAAACAGCACCTTTTTTACCAAATGTGGTCGTGTCTCCTTCAATTTTTTGTCGAAGCGGTCCAATAACTCACTGTAGTATAGTCCAATGATCGTTCTTCCTTTTTCTCAAAAGTCCGCCAGAATGATGCCCTTCGCATCCCAAAAAATCGTCGCAATAACCTTTCCGGCCGATGGGACCGTTTTCGCCTTCTTTGGAGCAGATTCACCGCTGAGAAATCCATTGTTTTGATTGTTGCTTAGTTTCTGCTGTGTAATGATGAATCCAGGTTTCATCAATTAGTGAGAACTCGATGCAAAAAGCCTTCGGATCTCGCTTAAATTGTTCCAAACACTGCTTCGAAGTTAACAGCCGCTTCCGTTTGTTGTCAACCATGAGCAATCGCGGCACCCATCGGGCCGACAATTCTTTCATAGCCAACTTATCATGTAAAATATTTGTTTATTAATATTTGAAATTTGTTTTGGCGTCGTTTGATAGATGGCAGCACACGTTAATAACACCAGCTTCCCTAAGGAACGTCCTCTGTCTTCAAACACGGGTACATATTGAACCGCCCTTATATATATAAATTATCAAAGCAATGTTAATTTGTTAACATAGAATATTCTACATATATAACAAAGAAATAGTTCAGTGGTGATTTATCGTACGTTGAAAAATGGAATAATAATAAATATAAGCATGAATATAAGCGCTAAAAAAGTTTTTTTCTCTTAAACATACGACAGGGCGTATATATAAATATATATATATATAAGTATGCCACTTGTTTGCTCTTGAACACGAAGTTTAAAACAAACGATAAATCTACGTGCAATATGATATTTTACCGTATATAATACTATATTCGACAAACAGACGTAGTCGTAGAAAAATTTATCGTGCGCACTCTTCGTGTTAAAACAATATCGTACGCTAGACACACGGGTGCAGAGACCCTCGTGTTCGCTATAGCAGAGAGAATGCAACATCAACGCCCTCGTTATCGTCATCAAACACCAACGACTTTGCGCCCTTGTTTGACAAAGTATTAATCAGTAATTTTTTATATATACAAAATCTACAATAAATCTTAAGAAAACTTGTAAGAAGTGCCATTTTAATTCAATAATTTTTAAATAAACTCTGGTATATATATATATATATATATATATATATATATATATATATATATTACACATTAAAATTTAATTAAATAAATTATTTTGTTGCAAGTATATATAGTTATACTTTTCTTATTAAAAAAATAACAACAATAATAATAATTCTACAATATTTATATTTAACGTATAAAAAAGAATATCATATAATAATAGCTTTGCGCTCGCTGCAAATTTGCGTATAGCTTATAGATAAATAATTTAATTGAAAAAATGGGGAAAACGAATCACTTAATATGTCATATCACACAAATTGTATGATTGTATAAAATAAAAAGCGACAAAGATATATATACATCTATATCTATAAATATATTAATTTTTGTACACAATAAAATCAACATTTATATTATATATATATATTACATAAATATATATTGAGTGCTTACAACAGTAAGGGCTGATAAATTCTATATAATGCGCTGATTTATATATACAATGAAAAATAATCTATACAATGTTAATTTTACAAAATTTCAACATTTTCCATATGAATGACTCGTCGTTGTATTAAAATAGCCTTATACTTTCACCAAAATTTTTTTTATTTTAAATATTCACATACATAGACTTACTTTACTTTTTTTTATTATTCTAGTATAACGTATTATCCATCTACATGTGTTCCTTATATCAAATTGAAAGCATATACAGAGAACAATTTTATTATATATTTTTTTAAAATTAAATAATATATTTAAATGTAGACATTTATATTCTTTTATTGGTTGTTTCTTTATTGTTGCAAACATACATTTAAAAAGTACGTTTTTCACGTGATTTTTTTGTTTTACAAAATGTCAGAAATTGATCAGAAGAAATATACAGCTTTCTCGTGCAAAACTCTTGTAATAGAACGTATGTAATTAGATTTTGTACTTTTCAGTCGCAAATTTTATTTGACTTTTCTTCCTAGAAATAACAGATTGTGCAAAGCAATAAAGATAATGGATTATCATATCGTGCATGCAGTAGGGGCACAACAACAGTGGATGTCGCGTATCAATTATTAAGTCGAAGACACTGAGTAGTAATGTATTCTTGTCTAAGTTTTATTAGATGCGCTAAAAAGTAACAGAGGTTCATAAATTTGTTTTTTTATTATACGAATCTTATTTTTTATTATTGCTGAAAAATTATTTTCGATTTTCACTTGTATTTTTTCTTTTTATCTAAACGATATTTATTATAATCTTTTTTACTTATTTTAAGGAATGAGTTTTGTAGTAGTGAAAAAAAATAAAAGAAAAAATATATATCAAACTCGTTCAGAAGAATCAAATTTTGTGAATTTTATAATTGAATGGTTCTGCATTTCAATGTGTGTTAAAACAAAAAGATAGGCTTTGAAAAATATTATTTGTTTGGAAAAGATCTTGGACAAGCATGACATTGTGACTATTGTTACTGCGATTCTGTATACACGTATTATAAAACTTATTTTACTTATTTTTAACACGTAGTAATTCTTTGTGAACATATATAAGGATTTTTAGGAATCGCTGTTTATGAATCTACTAAAATTTTCTAAAAATTGAAGTAGCAAATCCGACAACCTAGATATACCCAATATACAAAAATATATAATCCGAAAAAATTCTATTGCCAGAAGAAAACAAATTGTTTGAATTACGATAGCATAAAAAGTACAACATTTAATATATTTTTTAATGCAAAAAATTTATTTTGTCCGATAAACATAGGGTTGGAATACAACATAAATTTTATATAATAATGTAAGGCTTATATGAAAATCAACAAATTATAAGTACGTAAATATTTAGATTAGTATTATTTAACTATCAAGTGAAAAATAACTTTATACAGTGATCAATAAATTAAAGCTGTAAGTATAAATCGATATTCTGAAAATTTCGTAGCACTCTAAAGATAAAATCACATTTTGTAACGAAAAAAAATAATCATACGAAAAACGCATTTTTTAATTGGAATTTTTAAAAAAAAATAATATGAATAATTCATTTTCACTTTTCTGAATGATCGGATCGTCTAGAATACACCTGCAGACTATATAGCACATAATAAAATTAGATTCTATGCCGCACAATTACTATAATTTATGAGTTTAACTACAGATAAAACTATTTGAAATTCCCAAATTCATGAGATAAAAACAAAAGACATCAATTTTAAAATTCTAAAGAAATATATATATATATATATATATATATATATATATATATATATATATTAAAGTGAATAAATACATATACATAAAAATTGAATTTTCTTTTATTTAGAATTTCAAAATTGGTATTTTTTCGTTTGTATCCCATGTATTTGGGAATTTCCAATAGTAATTTATCGTGCATAGTTTTTCAATGACTTCAAAATATTCTTGAATTATTTGAACTTTTATTTACTGAATTATTAATGAAAACTTAAATTAAATAAAACTAATAAAATATAAATTCATCGAATATATTTTATTGAATAATTTGTATTATTAAAAAATACACTTTTAATCAAATTCATTAAATTGTGCTACACAAAATATGTATAATACTACCGTGATATTATTCATCAGGTAAGCACATCATTTATCAACACGTATACACTTCTAAATAATTTGATTTATTATTCGAAGTAAAATATAAGTACATAATATATTTTATTTTCTAATTCTATATATAATATATTAAATATTGTATTAATAAACAAAAATTAAATATATTTTGTTTTTGCATTCAATACAATTATTTAAAAATTAATATAAAAAATAAAAAATTGTAAGTCTTTAACAATATCATAATTCAACATTACATCATAAAAGATAAAATTATTCAATCGCAAAAATTTATACAAGTAACTGTTGGCGCAATGTACTGATGTATCAGAAAAAAGGATATTATGTACCTGAAAAACCAAAGTAAAAAACAATAAGTCCTCAACAAATTTTTTGCAAACAAGTTCACATCTAACGCTTCCTAAAATATTATTAATTTCCTCGCCTTCCGCATGTATACATATTATCTGCGAAACGTGTGATCAACGAAAACTTTCGTATATCTAACTGAATCGTAAACTATTAAAGAAAAAATAAATAAATAAACACGTTCGATGTATTTTGCAAGCCGAATACGTGCTCGCCGATCGAAATAAATATTAAGTAAAAATTTCCAAAGCTGATATTACAAGAAATCTTAATAAGAATGGCATTTTTACTACAAAGCTGAAAAAATAACGATGGTTATCAATCTAAGGCACAAGAACTTTGTAAATATGAAATACCAATCTTTGTATACTGAACAAAATGTATGTCAATAATGTAGAAACATTATATAAGAGATGTGTTGAAGAAAAAAATCATAATGTACATGTGTTTAGAAACAAATAGACGCTGTTATTTATTTTAACCTCAATCGTATAATTTTCCCTCATGTTTACATCCAAATATTAATCATATGTAATATTTTTTATAATATGAGTATTCGATTCCGATATATAAATAATATATATATACTTTATAATACATAAATATATAAATAAAATTATGTAAATTTATAATATGCTTTTAAAGTTTTACGAATCTTCTATGCATATTGCATATACTAATATTTTCATTTTAGAAACTTAAGTTTGCCGCCGTCGATATATGTATATGAATACAGTATCTACATAATATAGCAAAAATATAGTACTCTCTTCCATCATACTCCATTCAGTTTTTAATAATAATATTACAGTTGCTAAACTAACTACACGAAAATGTATGTATGATCATTATCACTTGTCGATATAAAATTACAAAAATCTTCAGTTTCAACTTTATCATACAAATCTTTTTGTTTAGCATATTTTAAAAGAGCACTATTCGATATAATGTAAATAATAATAGAAATAATCATAAAATAATTAAATATATCAGTTCATTAAATTCTGTAGATAACGAGAAAATATTTACAAAATTTTATTTCATGAAATTCATTCGATTTTCAAACATAATTCTTAAGTTTATTCAATATATTAAGGAAATTATTTCTATTATATAACTATAAAAAAATTTAATTCATTCAATTGCAAATATTGAATTTTCTGAAAAATATATCTATTCAAGTATATGATAAAACTAAATTGTAAACTAAATCACAATCATAAGATGCGATTAGAGTATCCTAAGTTATTTTTAACTGACTCATGTTCACCAAAATAAAAACCTGTCTTATATTACAAAAAGCATAAATCTGTAGAATATAAATTTTAATTTACGCTCTAGAATTATGACAAATTCCAATAGGTTTAAGGCCACACCAAATTTGCTATTCTTGGTAACATTAATGCTATAAATATACTTGAAAGAAGATTAACACTATGATTATCTAAAATTTGCCTTCCACTTATGTGTTTAACACCTTTACCTGGTCTTTCCACAATTATCCCCTTTTCATTTATTCCTAAAATATATTACATATTACATAAACATTGTGAAAATGATTTAAAGAATATAAAAAGTTCATTTACCAGAGTATTGAAGGGTTGCTCCTAAAATGGAGTCTATAATACTTCCTAATAAACCACCAACTCCACCTAGAACAACTATAGGCCACTGAGGAGGTGCTAATTCAAGAACAGCACTATCAACTGTATATAATACAGTAAAGTAGTGAAATACACCTACAACAGCACCTCCTAATGCTGAAACTAGAAGACCTACCCACGATACACCACCATTTGTACCTAAAATTAGATATTATCAACTTAATAATAAATATGGCAAGTTGAACAAAAGCATATAAAATTTACCTTTAGGAACTCTTTTTCTAGAAGTAATAAGAAAAGGATCCGATGAGCCTACTACTGTACCAATTTCTGAGGCCCAGGTATCTCCATTGCAGCTTGCTAATGCTCCTAAAGTTTTATTAAAAGAAAATAAAAAAAATACATTACTAAAATAAAAATATATTCCAGAAAATTCTAAATTGTAAGGAAGTACATTAAAATTAATAATAAAGAAATCATTTACATATTATATTTGTATACTTTTATCTATTATGTATTAAAAATAAGTATTAAGTTTTTTCCTAAATCTTCAATTAGAAGAAAAAATCAAAAAATGCATAAATATTTACCCATTATTCCTGTTGATAGCCATGAACTTCTATAATCTTTGTCAAAATCAATAGGATGCTCACCACAACCAACATCTAATAAATATAAAATTGCCAATTGTGCAGCCATTCCTCCATTGCACAATACCTGAATCCAATTTCGTTGACTTCCTTCTTTAAGTTCTTCAATTGTTTTCTTTTTTTCTATACGGAATTTCGATGCTTTTGAAGACGAAAAGAAAAATGCCATTAAACAAGCAGTATGTGCAAAATTCGTTAATGTCAGAATAAAGCCCATTAGAAATCCTATAAAACATAAATACCATTGTAGAAATTTTAATATTTTAATAAATTACTTTTAAAAGATAATTACCAAGAAGTGCCCCTGTTAAATCAATAGCTTTTTGTTTTAATCCCCATAATACAGACAAAGTGGGAATAAGAACTGCTAATAGCCATCTCCATGGTGATATAACCATATATCCTGTTAAATAAAAAAAAATATATTAATTATATAAAAAAATTTATTTTATTATATTTACTTATTATTGTAAAATGTATTTTATCATTTTTTAGAATAATTTTAAAATGTTATATAAAATGAATATTCTATTGTAAAATATTCAAAATTATTAAATTACAAATAAAAAACTTATACAGTCGAACTGATTTCTAAAGAAATATTCTTAATAGTTTATATAATCTAAACTTGTCAGAAGAATATCATTGAATAACAGAAAAAATGCAATTAACAGCTTCTCTTCAGTATATTTAAATAAGCTACTTGTTGTATAATGACATTTTTCAGCTATTATTTCATTCATTTCGATGGTATAAAGATCTATAAAAATGTGTTTATAATGGCATTCAAACATTTATTACACACATTATGAAATACAAAAACTATTGTTATCATAAATGTATAAGATTTAGTAAACAAATTTTAAATGTATAAAAATAAAAGTATCCGAAATCATGTTTTACTTTACTCTATAACATTTAAACATATACATTTAAAAAATTCTCCATATATAGGTTATGCTGTTCGAATTCTTTTAAATTTGATTGAAAAAAAATAATAACTGCTGACCGTCCGCGTGATGCTCGGCACTTGGAGAAATGAAAGAATATGCCACGTTGATAATCCAGAAAAGCATGGAGAACGGTATCGCGAATACACTAAGTAGGACCGGAATCAAAACAGGAGAATTCCGATGCTCGTGATGGTTTTGCTGTTGGCTCTTCTGCCTGCCACGATCCATGTTTCTTATCGTTTGGAAAAGCCGGTGAAAGAAAATTTGGCTTAAGTAAAATACTTAAATCAACTTATGAATGAATACCGCCGTGTAATTGTAAATATTGTAATAACGAAAGTATTACATTCGAAAACGCCTTCCACCTTCTCGCACCGTGAAGCGAGTCGTATAGTTAAAGGGAAACTGCGGCTGCTCCGTTTGCTTGCACACGTACCGTGTATACATAGTACAGTGCATTGCACTCATATAGCACTCATATTCCTGCCTGATGATCTTCCTACAATAACCGACATATTATAAACTGCATATATATATATATATATATATATATATATATATATATATATATATATATATATATATATTACGTATATTTATTTGAACCGCTTTATCTATGTAAGCTCGTTAGTTGTATCGTGGCTGTTATAAAATTGTAATAGATACTTATATATTATAATCAGTCGCCTTTGAACGATTTTCGATTCAGAGAACAGGGGGTCAGCGTGCAGACAGAATAAGAGCGGCTTATTAACTAATAAAATTATATTAGGTATTTGTCTCAAAACAAAAAAAAAAAGAAAAGTAAAGAAAAATACAGATGGAGGACATAATAATAATAATTATTAATTAATATTTTTAATTATTTGTATAATTATAAAGTGTAATCAACAGAAATTCTAAATAAAAACAATTTAAAGCATCAGAAGGGATTCATATGCAAATCTTCGTTCTGATAGAATGAATTAAATCTGTCGATCCTTTAGCCCTAATTTTGTAAATAAAATAAAATAAAAGTAAAATTGATAACGGTTGGTAACATCAGGTTCATTTTATGCCTCTCAAATAATTGTGAAGATAACTCATAATATCACTTTAGTCCCTGAATATGAACCGAAGCAGTTGAAAACGTCGGACGAAGATAGAATAAAATACGGTAAATTTAGGTGGAGGGAGGGACAGTCAATCAGATTGTCGTTCGCTAATTCAGCACATAGATTATTTCTATTTATATGTTGGATTTTAATTTTAAGATTTATTGTTATTTTATTTTATTTTCAATTTATTTATATATTTAACAGTATTTTTTATTTAATTTAATTGATAACAGTCGACATAAGTATAATTTTAATTATTAACAAGTCATTACGTCATAATATTCATGGCCAGTGCCAGATCATGGGCCGGGGACAGGGGCTTCGTGATGCTAACGCATCAGGCTCTGATGCTAAAGGGATCCCCATATTCTTAAAACATATACTATCAAATAAGCTCGTCAAAAATAGTCAAACATCTATTAACCAATTCTATTCAAGAATGTGAATACTATGTAAAATATTTTTCGATTATAAATTAGACAATATACTTCTGTAAAAAATGGAATATCGAAATGTAATAAAATCGAAGATTGTATCTATATAATGCTTGCAACTATATTTCAAAAAATTTAACAAATTGTGTCTTTTTAAATGTAGTCGAGTAGGAAAGTCTAGTGTCGACGATTATACTTTTATGTTTCCTATTATTATAAAGAATAATATATCTTATGTTTTATTGCTTCAACATTCGGATCATTTACTTTGAATTCAAAAATTTCGAATTTATCAGATATTAGATGGACATGTAGAAAGAATGCTGCTGAAAATTATGTTAATATTTTTTAAAAGATTTTTATAAATTTGATCCATATTTCTCAAAACAAACAACAAAAATCGGAAGATTGACAAAAAACTACAACTTGATTAAAAGAAAATTAGAAAACCGAATAATTCTTTCGTCGACAGTCGCTGTATTACGCGGAATTACACGTATTGCATAGATTAAATATTGGTATTGATCTTGTTTTAGTAACGCATTGCTATTACCATTAGTTGACTTTATTTCAAATTTTCACAATGAATTTTTAAAATCTGAGATAAATTTATTGACCAACAAAGTAACGCAAGATAAAATATTACATCTTACATGAACCTGAAAATTTTTAAAGTTAAACATTCTAAGTCATACAATATAGACAAGAATTAAAGATTCGAATTAAATTGGAATTATAAAGACCCGAAGCGAAGCTTATAGTTATATGACTAATTTATTTAAATTTCTAACTAATTTCGTAAATATTAATGATGCAGAATTAGAAGTAAGTGCAACAATACTTGAATACAGATTACAGTCATTGAAAACATCGGCGTTAGTCTACTAAAAGATCGAAAACAGTAAATCTTTGCACTACAAATATACAAGCAAAATGAGCTGTTTTAATGCATTATCATTGCATAAGGTATTTCACGTTTGATTTAAAAAGTTGGTTGATACTGTGAGTGTTGTTTATTGATATTTGGAGAAAACCTATTAAAACTTTGTTCTATCCATTGCAAACAAATGTTACTCAACGCATCAGCTCAAACAGCTCATATCAGTATAGTTGTGAATATATGATTTCTCTAGGAATCTTCTTCAAATCTTATCTGACAGTTGCAATAAGCATCTAAGATTAATAAAATATTTCATAAAAATAAATAAATAAATAATATATATATATATATATATATATATATATATATATATATATAAGTATAGAAAATATTATTGAAGTTTGCGATTCTTGAGCTTCATTAACATCTCGGACGAAGCCGCGACAGAAAAGTTATATTTACTTATAGATAAAAATATTGTCTGTACCTTTCAAAAATTTACCATAGTATATCTATCTACATTATTTTTTTCTGTTCTATATTCTGAATACTTTATTTTAAGATACTGTTTTTTGATCCCAAGCCTAACTTGATAAAAAAAACTTGGGCGTGAATGTGCAGGATAACTGAAGCATCTCCTTCTGTCTTGAGAATGTTGAATGATAAGAAAATCAACAAGCAAGTAGAACTGAGAAGTTATAAGCGATATATATATATATATATATATATATATATATACCGCAAAATTGTGCTTTGTCATAATTACTGAACAAATAATTTTCAGTATTATTTCAGAAATATTTCACTGAAAAGACTAATTCTTACTATAAATTATATATAAATTATAAAATATTATACTTATAAATATATTAAAATATTATTTTTGTTAACTGCGTATAGTTCTAAGCGAATGTATTTACATTAATTATCCAATTCCATTTTGCATTTAATATATAATTTAAGGTACAGTTGAAAAATTATGATTAATATATATATATATATATATATATATATATATATATATATATATATATATATATATATATATATAATCAATGAAATAATAAAAAATAAGTACAATATTAAAGAATAAAATATAAATTTTAAATATAATTTAAATTATAATTGGAAAATTAATCATAATTTTTCAACTGTACCTTAAATTATATATTAAATGCAAAATGGAATTGGATAATTAATGTAAATACATGCGCTTAGATATATATATATATATATATATATATATATATATATATATATATATATATATATATATATATAGATGTAATGCGAGAATAATTCATTTAAATCATTTAAAAATATTAGAATACAGATTCTTATAGAACTTTTGCAAAAATGCATTAATAAACAAACACTTATGAAGATTTGAAGTCGATCGGATGATTACGTTTCAAGCCGTACAACCAAAATGAAATTTTTTATATTTATGGCTTATAGCTAATTCATTATTCCAGGGTAATATAAAGATATTCTGCCTCTTCCTCATACATTAATACTAAATACTGCTTATACTGTGAAAATTTGAATTTGGGATATTTATGCAACAGCACAATATAACCGGACCGCAACGTTGGATGCTATATTTCGTCTTAACGCACTAATAAACAGTACAGTTTTAAAGTGCTTACATTAAAAAATTATTAAATATCAATTTAAAATTTTAAGCACTATTTTGTGGTAGAATTCGGTATGAAAAAAATACCATAACAATGGTTTTTTTTTTTAAATAATAGTGCCTTAAGATTAATGGTATATTGTATTAGTCGTATAAACTAATTTAGCTACTGAGTTTTCTTATTATTTCATATAATTTTTAACTTTAAAATATATCAATCTGAAATATAGATAGATAAGAAAATTAAAACAGGAAAAGGTTGGAAATTATGTACAAAAAAGAAAAACAAATGTAAGTGGGAACAAGTTTTGTACCTGAAATATCTAGTAATTTGGGAGGGAATAAAAAAACATATTCAGTGTTAAGAAGGTAAAGGTAATAACTAAAAGAATAATTTATACCATGGAACAAATTCGAATGTTCAAACGTAAAATACTTAGATTCAGTCTGAAATTCAAACTGAACTGATAAGAAATTATATCAAATCATTAAAAAATTTAGATATCCACTTGTATAAAATTGACGAAACCAACCAAATTAATTCATTAGAGGCAATAAACAAACGCTACGCAACTGTAAATAATTTTAAATTCTTAGACGTAAATAACTATATATGCAACGAAAACGGTGCACAAGTGCCATACCATACACTTCGTTTTCATATACAGGAATAAAAGACTATTTCAATAAGACTGAGATACACAATCGATATCACTGCAAAATACACTAAAATTAATCTTAATTTTAAATATAACTAAAAAATGTTAAATTATTTAATTGCTATGAAGTATTGCTCTCTATTTTTCATTTTTTTTCCACAATATGTTAGTAAAGTTAATTTTTTGATTGTATGAGTAGAGTCAACTTTTTTAGTGTCACACTTGAACATTACACAGACCTGTAAATTACTCTACATTTCTATAAGCTAAGCGATCATATGTACAACTAACTCTTAAGTCATTGTAATGAGTGTGGTATTACCATCATTTTTACAAAACATTATATCTATTACGGTTTTTACAATACTTTTATCCATTTCCTAGATGTAAAATATTATTCCTGAATAAAGCATTTATTTAAAAAAAGTAAAATTTATAACAGTTAAATTGTAACATTACAAGAAGAATCAGATTAAAAAATAAAGGAGAAAGCTGTACCTACAAAGCAATCAATTAAAGGATCCTTAGTTTAGTTTGAATAAAATACACTATAAATTTTTTATAATATTTATAACAATCTATACATGACTTATATATAATATTTATTCATTCAATTTTTTAACTTCACTGTCATCACTTTTACTTTCATTTTGTTCAGATACAGGTAGATTTTCTTTTGATTGTGGTGTTACTTCTTGCTCTGTAGATGCATTTTGTTGACTCTCTTGAGCAAATTGTGATAACAATTTTGCAGCTCTTTTTTTCTTTTTCTCTTCCTTTTTCCTCTTCTTTTCTTCTTTTTCTTTCTGTTCCATGAACTCTAAGAATCTTTCATCTTTTGGATCTATTTGTTGTCCAAATTCCTCGTATAATTCCTGCAGTTGAAGTTCTTTTTTCTGTTTTGCTTCCAAGAGTGCCATTTCTTTCTTCTTAATTTTTTCATTTAAAGCAGCCCGCCAAACATTAAAATTAGACACCACATCATCAATTTCTTTTTGCCTGAAATAATGATTTATATGGATCAAAATAATTTTCAGTTCTTATAACACTGACATATATTGTTGGTTCATTAAAAAAAAAAAAAAAGAGATACAGATAAGAATATTTAAACACTCTATATAAATAATTGAGCATGGACACAAAAAATAGATTTCTGTATTGATATCTATTTAATTTTATAATGTTACTTCTGGTTAAAAATAAAAAAATAGTAAAATTAATTAAATTTGTACTTAATTTGTAATAAGTTATATGAGGGATTAATTTAGGAATAATTTATAAATAATTTATGGAATTAATTAGAGATTTCTTAAAATTACTTAATATTTATAATGAAATTTGTTTTATCTAAATTTGTAAGACATATTAATGATTAAAAGGCCCATTACGTATTTAATTAATAAATAAGAAAATATTCAGACTTAAATATTTCAAACAATACTTATACAAACTCTAGAATTATCCCTCTAACTTCCCTTCTAAAAATTTTATGAATTCCTCATCATTTTGGTAAGGACGATTTTATACGAATTTAGTTGGAGATAGAGGACAATTTTATAAATAATTATTTATCAGTCTTAAGAATAAGAATGGATTTTTACTTTGGTATATTATTGTGCGAAATTAATAAGTAGGATCATATACTTTATATATATTTAATTCTAACAAACAAAGCTATCAATGTTTACAAAATTGAGTCCATAAACAAAAAGGTTTCATAATTTTGTCCATGCATATATAATTATGTATAAATATAAATTTAACATTTTACAAAATATAAATCTAAGAAAAATTAAATTGTTATCTTTCTGAGAAATAGACTTTTGCAAAATGATTTTCATGTTAAAAGTAATAATTATAAACTATAGTATAATTTCTAATTAATAACTATAAAATTAATTTGTAAAATTTAATTTGTTTAAATTTATGTACATATTTATACACACACACACACACACACACACACACACGCACACACACACACACATATATATATATATATATATATATATATATATGTGTGTGTGTGTGTGTCTGTGTGTGGTAATAATAAAACGAAATTATTTATCAAATATTATTCTCTTTAGATTTTAACAATACCCATAATTTTACATTTCTATGTATTTAATGTATGTAATTTTTAATATATTTTAAACAAACACAAATTTTTATCAAAATAATATATTTACCTTTTTTGTATATCTAAAGCTTCTTCTATTTTTCTTTTCTCTATTTCTTTCCATAAATCCTGCAATTTAGTTGGATATGCAACTCTTTCATATGCTCGTACATCTTCTATTTGTTCCTTAGTTGGCCAAACTATTGCCGGTGAACATCCTGCTTCTGCAATACCATATCGTCCTAGCATTTTCTTTCTGTACCACACAGTATCATGATACCACTCTAAGCTTTCGTTATAAGGTTTTCGACCTAATAGAATATTACGATGATGATCTGCAAGTCCTGATTTATTTTTCATATTTTCAATTTTCTCATCAGAAATGCTTGGCTCATTATCATAAGTTGGTACATCCTCTACTTCAAGCTCACTAACAATAGATTTTTTGACTTTTGTTCTTAAGTTACATTTTATTGTATTGTTAAGAGTTCGTAGACTTAGCTTTGTAGATCGAAATATATGGAAATTTGTGTTCATTGCAATGGTCTTTATATTCAGTGTTAATCAAAAGAGATATTTTGCAATAAAGTTAATTGGATTTTATATATACTTTTCCGAAAGTAATGCCATCACGTTCGACTTCATTTCTGGTGATTTAGTGGCTGTTATCGTTTCGAAATTATTAATAACGACAGACAGTCTGCACCTGCACAATACTAAACTAATGTATGGAATCGAACTAATGTATTTAAATGGCTTAAACCAGGTTAAAGGTTAGGATTATTATGATTCAAGTCCAGCGATAAATTTCTGCCGGTAACAGTAGCATGACAAATGGCAATAGCTATGGAGAATAGAGTAGGGAGAGTAAAGAGAAGGAGTGAAAACTCCGCCCTCTTTACATCGGAAAAGCTCTTCAAAAATTGGCCGGAGATAGTAGTTTAGATTTGTCAGGTAGACGTCGCTGTCTTGGAAATCCCTCCATGGTTCTGCGTGCAACAGAGAGAGAAAGAGAGAAAGCAAAAGCCAATTCGAGTAGGGGGAAGAAAAGAAGCAGAAGGAGAGGAACAAACATTTAACTTCCCCTCTCTCTACGCTCACTGCATACCCCTACTCTCTTTTCTTCAAATACACCAATTGAACAAGCAACCTCACAGGGTGTCGCCGTCTTGCGGCCAATTTTGTCCCGAAGTCCTGTTGTGTAATTTGACACGATTTTTGCGGAGTTTCCAGTTCTCTTTACCCTACATAGTGGAGAGAGAGGAAAGTTAAATCTCTGCTCCCCTATATTCTTGCTTCTTTTTTTTCCCTCACTCGCCTTGGCCAACGAAGATGGACATGGATAAAAGCGTAAAGCCCATATAAAATGTGTCACAACCGCGGTCCCTGTTTTACAACTGCACATATCGACGGGAATTACGGTTTTTTACTAACCGTACCTCAGCATGTAATATATTTACTTGCTGAAGTGCAGTAAGTAAAAAACTATAATTCTTCAGTAAAAATACTTCAGCATTATATTTACTGATGTGCAATTTGTAAAAAAACGTTCATTCCCGTCGGTATGTGAAATGGTAAAATAGAGACTCATAGTGTGCAAAAAACGATTACTTTCGTGATTCGAAATGGTTGTGCCATTTTTATGTCGGAGTAGTAACTTACCTCTGGGTTGTAATATTTTTTATATGAGCTTTACACTTCTATTCATGTCTATTTGCGTTGCTTTGGCTTTTGCTTTCTCTCTCTCTCTCTCTCTCTCTCTCTCTCTCTCTCTCTCTCTCTCTCTCTCTCTCTCTCTCTCTCTCTCTGTTACACGTAGAACTATCGAGAAATTTTCAAGAAAGCGCCGTCTAACTAACAGATCTGAAGTACCATCTTCAGCTAATTTTTGATAATCTTATCCCATGTAAGGCGAACAGAGTGTTGCACTCCTTCTGTCTACCATCCATAACAATAGCGATCGACAGAATACAGAATATGGAGGATAGAGAGAAGGAGTGGAAGCTCTGTCCTCTTTACATCGGTAAAGCTTATCAAAAAAAGATCTCCGAAATGATACAAATGAAACCAATACTGTGGTCTTGTTATTGCATACTGATATCGACCATATTTATTAGTTCTGATCGCCGACACTAGTAGCGCATAAGAGATCAGACAATTAAGTAATACGACAAAATTAAAAAATCAAGTATATTTAAAAATTAAGATACATCGTTGCAACCCCCTTCAAATTAGTCCTCTCCTGTATCTATACACTTATTTCAGCGAATTTTCCAGTTTTCGTAACAATTCTGGAACGCTTCTTGTTGGACCTCTTCGAGTACCCTCGTCACAGATACTTGGATGTCTTCAACGGAGTCAAAATGTCGATCTTTGATGAATTTTTTCAATTGGGGGAATAGGAAAAAGTCGCAGGGTGACATGTCCAGTGAATAAGGCGGTTGTGGTAACGTTGCAATGCCTTTAGCGCCAAAAATGAGAGATACCGCACGCACTCTGAGCATCCTTTTTCGTAATTTTTCGACCACATTGCGGTAGAATACTTGATTTACGGTTTGTCCAGGTGGTACAAACTCTTTGTGAACCAACATTTTACTGTCGAAGAAGCAAATGAACATGGTTTTCACTTTGGACTTGCTCATTCTCCAAGCCTCGTCCTTGACGGTCTTATAGCCTTTTTTAAAATCGGCATACCACCGAAGCACCTGACTACGACTCGGGGCATCACTATTATACACTTGAAGTACTTTTTCATAAGTTTCTGTCGCGTTTTCGCCGAGTTTCGCACAAAATGTTATTGTGCACCGTTGCTCTAAATTTCTCTGTTCCATTTTAATGATTCGCGCGTTGTTATAAAACAATAAACAGCTGACGAGGAAATGATCATACAAGGGTCGTCAAAGTCTCAATCGAGAGAGTAGGGATCTACTAATACGGTGGCGGAGTTAGAGGTTCGCAGTGTTACCACAGGCCGAGAAATAAAATCGGTTGTATTACTTAATTGTCTGAGCCCGTATTATATTCATGTTGCCAATAGTGATTCATTAAGTAGTAATCACGATATAGAGATCTGGAAACTCACGAAGAAAGAAATTTTGTAAATTCCATAAATGTATTCAGATAGCAAGGTTTAGCTCAATTAAAATTTAGTTGATACAATTTTGTTCAAATACACAGTCTAATATATTAGTTTATAATATATAATAATAATGTCTGTATAGCTAAAAAATCCTGACATTTTTAAATGGAGGCAAAGGAAATCTCTAAGCTTGCCTTAGCAGAAAAGTTGCAGTATTGGTGTACAATATCATAAAAATCCATTGTAGTTACGAACTATTCGTTCAAATTATTGACGATTTCTCGTACTTTGGCACAATCCAACAGTGTTAGGTACGAGGTCTTTGAGTTAATCAAAACCTATTCAGAGATACGAATGAACATGAAAACTGTGGAGAGTAGATAGAAGGAGTAGAAACTCCCCTAACTTTACATGGAAAAGATCTCGAAAAGCTGGCCAAAGTTAGATACTTCTGCAGTTGAACAGTTTGCCTCGAAAGAGAAAATGTGTTTTTAGGATAGTATCCATAATTTTCCTGAATTCAATGGTCAATACTTTGAATAAAAAATTGTGAGATTCTCCTGAAAATTAAGTATTTTCTTTATCGAAAAAATGGCTTATTTCAATTTACATTTAGTTTTCAATTACAATTCGTTTATTATACAAACCGGGTGTGCGGGTATGAAGTGAGCATCAAGATATAAATGTCTCGATATGAAACATTTGTTATGAACGAGAGTCAAGTGTTTTTGTTTGGTTGCTATAATAACTATCAAGCATATTTAGTATATATCAATTAATGGAACAAACACTATCACATTTTTCATCGTGTTAAAAATGTCGAAATAACATCAGAAAAAGGTGATTTGCGGAAAGCATTATTTTTTGTTTTCATTTGAAGAAAAATGCTACAGAGTTACTTGAAATGCTTTTCGAGGCATATGATGATCAGGCTCTATCAGAAGCAACATGCAAAAGTTAGTCTCAACGGTTTAGAAATAATCATTTTGATGTGAGAAGTGAAGGACGTGGAAGACCACCAAAAAAGTTTGAAGAGTTGAAAGCAAATAGCAATGTTTCACAACAAACAATTTTTAATCGTTTGAAATTTATGGGAAAGATCCAAAAATGTGAAATATGAGTGTTACATAAATTGAATGAAAGGCAGACGGAAAACCGAAAAAAGAGTTGGGGAATTTTGTTTGAAAGACACGAAGGAAAATCATTTTAATTGTTACTAGCGATGAAAAATAGATCTAGTTCAAAAATCCTAAAGGGAAACAATCATGGGTCAATCTGGGACAACCTTCAAGAAGACAATGCTGTGTGTTGTTAAAATCCGGTGAAATAGTTAATACCGATCACTCCAAAAACACAAATGATCATTTTGAATTATGAATTGACCGAAAAACGACCAGAATGGATCAGAAGAGACGGCAAAGAATTTTTGCTCTTCGCACGGACATAGCTCGGAAGATGTTGATTGAAATCAATAATGATGTTGATTTTCTCAAAGGAGTTATGACTGGTGATGAATCGTGGGTATAAGGTTACGACCTCAAAACTAAAGCCCAATCGTCCCAATGGAAGAGCCCAAAAGAACCAAGACCGAAGAAAACACGCCAAGTTCGATCAAATATCAAGGCTTTGCTCACTGTCTTCTTTGATTACCGTGGCATAGTGCATCAGGAATTCTTACCATAAGGTCGTACGGTCTATAAGGACTACTATCTTGAAGTTATGCGCTGTTTATGAGAGGCGATACACAAAAAACATCCGGAACTTTGAAAAAACAATTTGTCGCTTTTGCATCACGATAATGCATCTGCTCATTCATCGTTGCTTGTGAGAGATATTTTAGCCAAAACCAACAATAGAGTCATGCCTCAGCCTCCATATTTACCAGATTTGACATCCAGTGAGTTTTATCTTTTCTCAAAACGGAAAAGACCCGTGAAAGAACATCGATTTTTAACAATTGAGAAGATAAAAACTGCATCGCTGAAAGAATTCAAGGCTATACCAAAAAATTATTATTATAAGTATTTCGATGATTGGAAAAAGCATTGGCACAAGTGTATTTATTTACATATAGTTTCAATTTTATAGCGCCGAAATGTATATAATACTCGATACAGCTTAGTTTAAGATCAAGATAAAGAGAGAATTGTTTATATTTGTGAGTCGCGTGTAGAAAAGAAAGGCCTCTCAAAAAGACGCGTCTAGAATGGCGCGGACAGACTGTTGCGAGCGCTTGTCGAATGAGGTATCTCATTTAAGTTACGTAATAAATGGTTTAGTAAAACTCTGATTATTCGTTAAGGTTTTAGTTCCGTTTTGTTGCTAAATTTAGTATATGGATTTTGTTCGTTAGGCGAGTGTTGCTCTGCCCTGAAGTGTACCTAGCCTTAAGGGGTCCTTGCGGTATTGTGTGATTTCCAGCGGCTAATCGTCTCGATCTGGGCATCTGTCCTGAGCACAGCCGTGTCTCCTCGCTGTTAGGCCCCTGTCGCCTCGAGAGAGACTCCGATCTCCAAGTGGGAGATCTACTTAAGGGTACGAGGCCGTAACCCAACGGGGTTTGAAGCTTGCGCATAAAATCCAGTTCAATTTTTTAAGACGCATAAGCATATTGTATGTTAGAAAGTAAGTTATATTTATATATATTTATTTGAATGATCATTCAATTTAAACTTTATTTATTTAGTGTGTGTCTAATTTGGAAATATTGAATTTTTCCTCCACTCTTCCAGTGGAGGTTTTTTATGCCGATATTTCAGAAAATAAATGATTTATATTAATTAAAGTGTGTTCGCGACAGTTTCGCTCCGTACGTATTTAAGGACATAAATTCCCGCAATAATAATAAAAAGAAAAAAAAAAGGGAGAGAGAGATATTTAAAACCATACTCGAAAAATATCGAGTCCATAATGAAGCGACGACGCTTATAAACCCTCCAAGCTTATATTTGACACGTACGGAGTTGGAGGAGCAGATGCGCGCACGGCGTAGGCGGACTAACTGTGGACCGCCCTCAGGTACCTGCGTGACCGCGTGAGACTGTCCGCCCGGACTTTACCTGGTAACCAGGCCCCCTGTAAAACCCCTATTGGACCTCAGCTGAAAAGCGTACGAAAAGGTTCATACGTTTTTCGCTGAGACATAGAGAGACATTCATTCGTCGTTCTGCCACCGTTGTGTCTAGTCGCTTTGAAATTTCTGAACCGCTTTAGATTTCTGCGTTAGAGTTACAATTGTGTTTGTGTGTCTTTGTGTGATCGTTAATTACGAAATAGTGAGATTCTTGTGAATTCAGGGACGCTCTAAAACAGGAGTAGCGACGGAGAGATCCGCTGCGCTGCTAGAGGACGACGTGGTTCTCTGAGGTGTTGTCTCTCTTTCTGCCCTCAGATCGGCAACGTCGGCGGATTCGCGGTTTTGTGTCCGAGACGTCGGAGCTGCGAAACGCCTAGGAAAAAAAAGGCAATACCTTTCTGCGCGTTTGTGTATTCTGTGAGCGTCTATCTGAAAACAAGTATCACCGAACAGCGTATGGCCATACATGTAAGTTCTAGACTTTGTATTTTAGATAATAGACAGCGTTAGTGCACTAATTTATCCGTTTATTATCCGTGACGATTATTGTGTAATTAACCCTTGTTGTAACGGCGGCGATTGTAACGGTATTATTACTTGTATAAATCTACATTATTATAATTTAATTAGTGATATTTAAAGGGCTTTTCCCCCACTCAAGACTGGGGTTTTTTATGCCGGCTGAATATCATTAATTAATTTTCTTTTCTCTTTTATTTCTTAAGTTGAATAAATCTTTTAGACTAAAATCCGACATATTTGTTACTCATTACACGCCCATATATAACTTTATTAAATAAGAATAATTGTATTCACGTTGGAAAAGGTAAGCTGCATTTCTTTTCTTTTATAACTTTTATGATAACAAACATGGTGCCCCGGGTGAGGAGCGTGTAATGAAATAAATGAATATACGGATTTTTAATTTGATTCTGTTTTTTTTTTCTCTCATTGATGTATTAGATCGTTGTATTAGTACTATAAATATATGTAAATATAGTATATAAATATAAAAATAGAGTAAGGTTTATTATTAAGTAACAAGCTTAAGTAACAAGCTTCATGTAGATCTTATTAGTTTATCTATTGTATGTAATTCTGATCAAGGTCCACCACGCGGCGTGAATTATTTCGTAAACAAAGTTTAATATAAAGTTTTCTAGATTCGAGATGGCGCCGGTACCTCTTGCGAGGCTCGTGCTTTTGCAAAAACACCGTAACGAAGAAATTAAACATATCGGTCACCATATGCGAGAGCGTAGTTCCGATACGCTTAATAAAATTCTTGTGCAAACCCGATTAGAAACGATCCAAGAACTTTGGGCTGAGGCGCGCAAAACGCACGCCGATATTAAGATGCGCGTAGAATCCGCAAACGACCCATACGTTAGTGAAAATCGATTTCAGGATATGCATAAAACTTTCGAGGATACCTTAGACTGCCTCCTTACTCTGCTCGCGAATTTTCCAACAGACGGGGCGCGCAACGTGCGAACTCGCGAACGCGACGATAATGAGCAGGGCGAACGTCCAGCAAAGCTACCGCGCCTAGACTTGCCAACATTTATAGGCAAGTACGAGGATTGGGATAGTTTTGCTGATATATTTACCACGCTCGTAGATAAAGTCCCGCGTATTGCCGACACCACGAAATTGCAATACTTAAAGTCTTGCTTGAAGGGCTCAGCTGCGGAACTGGTAAAAGACGTGGCGATTTTGGGTGTAAATTATGCTTCAACGTGGAAAGCCTTGAAAAATCGCTTCTACAATCCGCGTTTAACGGTTAATAAACTTCTCGATTCTCTTACGAATATGCCGCATTTAAGAAAAGAATCCGCGTTTGAGCTGCGCGCGTTCGTGGATGAAATCCAAAGAATTGTTCGCGCCCTTAAAAACTTAAAAGCGCCTGTTGAACATTGGGACATGTGGCTGGTGCACATGTTAGAATCCCGCCTAGATCCGGAGTCTAGAAAAACTTGGGAAGCGGACTTAATTACTAGGGACCGTCAAATGGCTGCTCTTGCATCCTCCGGCGAACAAGATGATATTTCACGTTTTCCAAAATTTATAGATTTAGTAGCATTTTTAGAGAGACGAGCTCAATCTCTATTAGTGATACATTCAGACAGAGACGATAAAAGGTCTACTCATACACCTCATACAAATATCGGTTCGCGAAGGATTCACCATTCGCAGTCCTCTCAACCTGCCACCTCGTCGAAATGCGCGCTTTGCTCCGGGAAGCACTTTATTTCTCGCTGTCCCACCTTTATTGCAAAAAAAGCGTACGATCGCCAATATGACGTGCGACATTTGAGACTATGTTTCAATTGTCTTGGCGGCCATAAGAGCAAAAATTGCCCGTCTAATTACCGATGTAAAGTATGTAAAGAGAAGCATCATTCGTTGCTCCATTATCAAAATTCTGTTGGTCAAGATCGCGGCACTGGTAAAGACGCTTCAGTAAACGAGACTGAAATCGCAAGTGCCTCGCGGATAAAGGCACAGGTAGCTCGCTCGAACGTTGATTCGCAATTGTCAATCAATACTTGTAGCGCCGGTGTTAATAAAGCCAAATGCTCGATTCTTTTGGCAACGGCTCAAGTTACCGTTTTTGGCCCGCGTGAAAAACAAACTCGCGTTCGCGCGCTTTTGGATCAGGGCTCAGAAGCAACATTTATATCCGAATCTCTCGTTCAACTGCTCGGATTACCAAGAGACCGAATTAGAACCAATCTAAGTGGCATCGGAGGCTGTCAAGCTGGAGTCGTCAAGCACGCAACATCGTTTCGAATTCAATCGCGCGCGGATTTGGATTTTGAGCTCGAAATTTACGCCTTTGTACTGCCGCGACTCACGTCAGAGTTACCAGCTCGCAACCTCGTTGAACTCGATCTCGGTCAATTTGAAAATCTACTGCTCGCTGATCCAAAATTTTATCAGAGTGACCGAATCGACCTCTTAATAGGTGCCGACGTGTATGGACAACTATTGCGTGTGGGTATCAAAACTTTTTCGGGAAATCTATTAGTTGCACAAAACACTGCGCTCGGTTGGATTATTTCGGGTCCTACGCAAGCTTGCACGTCACGGCGGGCGGCACCTAGTAATCGATCGATGAAAACGTTGCAATGCTCCTTTGAGAAAGATTTGAGTGAGGCAATTCAACGTTTTTGGACAATTGAAGAAGTACCTAATATGAATAAAAAAATGAAACCGATCGACGAAGCGTGCGAAAAGTTTTTTGAGGATACCTATGCACGGGATGCGGACGGCCGCTACAAAGTGCGACTTCCTCTGACAGCCGAGCCGCCACGAATAAAGACTGAGACGCGGAGCATAGCATTATCGTCGCTTAAAACCCAACATCGTCGCTTTTCCCGCGATTCAAACCTGGCGCTTGAATACAAGGAGTTCATGGAAGCCTACGAAATGCTCGGGCACATGAGCCCTATTCCACCAGCAGAAATCAACAATCCGCGTTCGTGGTACCTCCCGCATCATGCGGTAATTACGGGCACGCCCCCAAATCACAAAATTCGCGTCGTGTTCGATGCCTCCCGTAGAACGCGTGATAAGAAAAGTTTAAACGATTTTCTCATGTCAGGCCCGGCATTGCAAAGTGATCTTTCGCTTATTCTGCTAAACTGGCGTCGTTATCGCTACGTTTTTACAGGGGATATAGTGAAAATGTTTAGGCAGATACGCGTTTCGCGCGAAGATCAAGACCTGCAGCGAATCCTATGGTCTCCCGCGCCGGAAATACCACCGACAGATTATCGTTTAACAACTGTCACGTATGGTACTGCATGTGCGCCGTACTTAGCGATTCGTGCATTGTTGCAGTTGGCACGTGATGAAAGGCTGCGCTTTCCGCTCGGAGCAAATTGTTTAGAATCGGACACGTATGTCGACGATACGTTTTCGGGAGCGGACGATCTTGATCTTGCAATTCGTAAACGCGATGAACTAGTGGGAATTCTTAAATCGGCGGGTTTTGAGTTGAACAAATGGGCCGCGAATCATTCGGATTTACTGCCGCGAAGCACTTTATCGGTCAATAAAATCTTCAATAAACCTATCGATTGCGACACTAGTATAAAAGCACTAGGCGTTCATTGGAATCCTTCGTCGGATAGTTTTGGGTTCAGTTGGTCTGGACAGAAAGCTAGTGCGAGAAACTTAACAAAGCGCTCGATGTATTCAGAAATCGCGCGATTATTTGATCCGTTGGGTTGGCTTGCGCCTGTAACCGTGCTCGGAAAAATAATTATGCAAGATTTATGGATTGAAAAATGTGATTGGGACGAGCCTTTATCCCCGGAGATTTGTAAAAAATGGCAAACCTATTGTCAATCATTATCCACACTCCCTAATTTATTTATAAATCGCTGGCTCGGTTTGTCGCATGGAAAATTGTGTGAAATTCATGGGTTCGCTGATGCTTCCTCTCGCGCGTACGCAGCTGCCGTTTATTTACGAATCGATCTCGGAAATGGTAATTATCGCGTATCATTATTAAGTGCTAAAACGAAAGTCGCTCTCGTCAAGACGGTGAGTGTACCCAATTTAGAACTTTGCGGTGCCACTCTCCTCGTAAAGCTTGTAACACATTTGCAACGATTAGAATTTCTACAAAATGTGCCTGTTCGTCTGTGGTCTGACAGCCAGATTGTCCTTATGTGGCTTAGAAAGCACCCGTGTCACTGGCGAACGTTCGTTGCTAACCGTGTGTCATTGATACAGACAGAACTTCCTTCTGCTGTGTGGGCGCACGTGTCCACAAAGCAAAATCCGGCCGATTTAGCTACGCGCGGCACGACGCCGGCGGAGTTGCAATTAAATAAATTATGGTGGCATGGTCCATCGTGGCTCGCTTCACCTTCTGAAAACTGGCCGCAGCCACCGGTAGCTCGTCAGGTACTACATGCTCGTCCAAATACTGACGAGTCAATATTTCTTACACAATTTTCGAGTCTTACGAGACTCACACGTGTGACAGCATGGTGCTTGCGACCGCTCCTGCAACTCCGACGACGTAAAACAGGGGAGCTTCCGTTACCAAGAGCGCTAACATCGGTTGAATTAAATTACGCTCGAGAAATCCACGTAAGATTGGCTCAATCACGCGCGTTTTCAAAAGAAATTGAGCTTTTGAAAGTAGGTAAGGCCTTATCAAAACACAATGCGCTGCGTAAATTAAGACCGATAATCGATAGTAACGGTATTTTACGAGTAGGAGGACGTCTAAGCAATGCGAATTTGCCGCGGCATATACAACAGCCGCCCATATTGCCCCGATCCTCTTTGCTTAGCCAGCTATTTATTAAATTTGCACACCGTCACGCGTTGCATGGTGGACCTACCTTAACCACAAGTATTTTACTACGATTTGTATGGATTGTGGGTATGCGTTCGCTGGTAAAATCTGTAATATATAAATGTATAACGTGCCAGAAACACAAACCACGCTCAGCCCAACAACTTATGGGAGATCTACCTGCGGCACGAGTGATTCCAGCTCGCCCATTTACGACAACCGGCATGGATTACGCTGGTCCATTTCAAATACGTACCGCAAAGGGTAGGGGCCAACGATCGTATAAGGGCTACATAGCCTTATTCATCTGTTTTGCGACAAAAGCCATCCACTTAGAGCTTGTCAGTGATTTGACCACAGCAACATTTATCTCCGCCTTCCGACGGTTCGTTAGTCGAAGAGGCTTATGCAGACAAGTTGTGAGTGACAACGCTACGACCTACAGAGGCGCCGACGCTGAATTGCAAGGGATGTTTAGGGCGGCATCTCAATTTTACAAAGATGTATCAGAGGTGCTTGAGAATGATGGAATTTCTTGGAGTTTTATACCTCCAACAACGCCGCATTACGGAGGACTATGGGAGGCCGGCGTCAAATCGACAAAGAATTTACTTAAAAAATCGATTGGTGAACATATACTTACGTTTGAAGAGTTTTCGACAGTCTTGACGGAGATAGAAGCTTGCCTCAACTCACGACCGCTATGTCAATTAACATCGGACCCCGAAGACTTAGACGCTCTTACACCGTCACACTTCCTTATAGGGAGTGCATCGGGCATCGTACCTGACGAAGAGCGACCATCAATTGCAGAGAATCGACTCGACCGTTACCAACTTCTTCAACGTATACGTAATCAGTTTTGGAAACGCTGGTCAAACGAATACGTTCTCCATCTACAAGAAAGAGGAAAATGGCGAGATACAAGTGTGAATTTCTCCATAGGACAATTGGTGCTAGTAAAAGACAATAGATATCCTGCGTCTAAATGGCCTCTGGGACGCATCATCGATATACATCCCGGTGCTGACGGCTTAGTGCGTGTAGTCACAATAAAAACGGCGACAAGCACACTACGTCGACACATTGCCTGCCTAGCCCCGTTAACCTTGGAACGTCCAGAAGAGAAAGAAGATAAGACTAAGTAAGGATAAAAATTTACTTTGCTGTTGTGACTTTTCGTCCAGAGGACGAAGGCGGGCGGAATGTTCGCGACAGTTTCGCTCCGTACGTATTTAAGGACATAAATTCCCGCAATAATAATAAAAAGAAAAAAAAAAAGGGAGAGAGAGATATTTAAAACCATACTCGAAAAATATCGAGTCCATAATGAAGCGACGACGCTTATAAACCCTCCAAGCTTATATTTGACACGTACGGAGTTGGAGGAGCAGATGCGCGCACGGCGTAGGCGGACTAACTGTGGACCGCCCTCAGGTACCTGCGTGACCGCGTGAGACTGTCCGCCCGGACTTTACCTGGTAACCAGGCCCCCTGTAAAACCCCTATTGGACCTCAGCTGAAAAGCGTACGAAAAGGTTCATACGTTTTTCGCTGAGACATAGAGAGACATTCATTCGTCGTTCTGCCACCGTTGTGTCTAGTCGCTTTGAAATTTCTGAACCGCTTTAGATTTCTGCGTTAGAGTTACAATTGTGTTTGTGTGTCTTTGTGTGATCGTTAATTACGAAATAGTGAGATTCTTGTGAATTCAGGGACGCTCTAAAACAGGAGTAGCGACGGAGAGATCCGCTGCGCTGCTAGAGGACGACGTGGTTCTCTGAGGTGTTGTCTCTCTTTCTGCCCTCAGATCGGCAACGTCGGCGGATTCGCGGTTTTGTGTCCGAGACGTCGGAGCTGCGAAACGCCTAGGAAAAAAAAGGCAATACCTTTCTGCGCGTTTGTGTATTCTGTGAGCGTCTATCTGAAAACAAGTATCACCGAACAGCGTATGGCCATACATGTAAGTTCTAGACTTTGTATTTTAGATAATAGACAGCGTTAGTGCACTAATTTATCCGTTTATTATCCGTGACGATTATTGTGTAATTAACCCTTGTTGTAACGGCGGCGATTGTAACGGTATTATTACTTGTATAAATCTACATTATTATAATTTAATTAGTGATATTTAAAGGGCTTTTCCCCCACTCAAGACTGGGGTTTTTTATGCCGGCTGAATATCATTAATTAATTTTCTTTTCTCTTTTATTTCTTAAGTTGAATAAATCTTTTAGACTAAAATCCGACATATTTGTTACTCATTACACGCCCATATATAACTTTATTAAATAAGAATAATTGTATTCACGTTGGAAAAGGTAAGCTGCATTTCTTTTCTTTTATAACTTTTATGATAACAAACAAAGTGTTTTATTTCATAATTGTGTCATGAGTTCACTTATGATTATTATTATTATAATTATTATTATTTATTCCACCGAACCTTATCCTTTCAAATAATTATTGAAAAAGAACAGTATTATGTTTGAGGGGAGTTACTTTGAAGTGGACAACATAAGTATTGATTAATATATAAATATCGTTTGAGAAAACCTAAAAGTTACCTTATTATTAGAACACACCTCATATTACTTTGGAAGAAAAGATGAATGGTTACCAATATTTTCCAGCCTTATAAATTTCAGAGCGTGAAAGCTGACTAAACATCGCAAAACAAAGTAAAAATGTTTTTCATTTCAGTTGTATATTGATTCTGAAAAATCAACTTATATAATACTATACTATGATTTATTTTGAAAGATCAACTTACATAATACTAGATTGTTGTTCATCTACACGGCGCGATATTAATAATATTTTAATTATTTTCTGCATCATTTACTGAAAAAAATCAATTTAAAAAAAATGTTATAAAATAAAAAGGACTAAAATTAATCAATAAATTATGTAAAGTTTTGCAAAATTTATAAATTTTTTGTTTTTTATATTTTTTAATTTAGAGTTTTTGTTTATTACTTAATTTGTGTATTATTCAAAAAAAGAAATCATAAATAATCACATCGTAAATCATAAATCATATGCCAATGTACGCCGCATAAAATCGATCGAACTTCAAATAACTAAGCGACTGTTCTTTTGCAGACATAGGTCGATCAGGTCTTTTTTATCGGAAATATTATACTCTTTCATTTAATATGGCGCTTCAAGTAATGCTTTTTTTATAACATTTTTAATCTATAGACCAGTATAGTATAGATGAAAGTTAATTGGAACGATACCAATTTATTCGATATTTTGATGATAATTCATTCGCATTCCCTTGTTAACCATAGCGATGTACTTTCATCACTCGCTAGGCAATGTTGACTTACTTTCTAATTTTTTCCTACATTTTTTTTCAAATATTTGCATGGTGTTATTTATAATTATCAGATATAATATAAATATTGAAGATTTTGTTATATTTAACTGACAGTGAGTATGAAAATTACCAACAGATAGACTAGGTTGAAATCTATATTATAATATTATATGAATCTTTTTATTATATTCAAAGTTATAAAGATTCATTTTAAGTGAATCTAATTTTATTAGGTCATCACAATCAACGTATAAGATTTTATTATTTCTGTAAGGGGAGTTATTTAACTCTCGATTACCTCCAAAATGCACTCTGCGAAGTTTTAAGATCTAACGCTCTCCCATTACGAAATATAACACCTTCTTACTGATAATAGCACTTCTCTCTAATTTATACATTGTCATGTCCAATATTCTTTTTAATACACTTCAAGCAAACGAGTGATTATGAATATTTTTATCTGCAATTACATACTTTTTCTCTTATTATCAATTGAAATTCAAACGATTTCACGCATTTGAGCGAATAATTATATGTGCGTTTCTACAAGACCAGCTGAGAATTTCAATTAATATAATGCTACTATGTATACAATGAATTTTCTACACAATTGACGAAAAGAAACTATACTGTTTGAAAATCTTATTATAGAAAGTATATGATAAATTTTGAAAATTATAATTTTTGTTAATCTATCCCTTCCTTCATTATAGCTTTAAACACAACGATTTAATTATTCATAAAATATTTGATAACCGTTATTTTATACATATAGAATTTGCTTCATAATTTCATTAATAGAGCAATTATTTTAAATAATAATAAAATAAAGTTAAAAACAAAATTCTCTATACTTATATTAAAAAAATCAATTAAGTAATCCCATATGTCAATATTTAAATACAGTTAATCGAAACCATTGTCCTTTTTATATTTTTATTAATAATGGTACAAGTATTTGAATAATTGAATAAAAATTATTATTAATTAAGGTAATAACTTCTATTATTATACCAAGCTATTAAAACAATATTATATCTTCGACGAAAACTATTTATATTTCTGCTCATTAAGACACTGAAGGCCTGTAAATAAAATTATTCGCTTATAAACAATTAGTTCAAAGAAAAAAAAGCAAATCAAAAGGAAAAAAAATTAATAACGTCTTGAAATTGTAAATATTATATTTAATATTATCTTAGCTATTACAAAAAAAAATTACACACGTATTCTATAAAGACTAGGAAAAGTAATTTTTTTAGTTACAGTTTAGTAATAAATTATGTGTATTTGCTTGCACAACTCAGGCACTATATTTCATTTCTTCATTGTTTTACCGCGCATCCACATAAATGCAATGCGTTAAGATTACAGGCGAGGGTGGACACGAGGACGAGATAATGTGTCGCTGCCCCGCCGACAATCGTGGCCATCATTTTCCATTATCGTTACAACGAATAATTCTCGGACTCGGGGAATGTGGACGAGCAGTCGAGGAGGCTGTCCGGCAGTGTGCACTCCGGCAATTGGCCCCGGAACGGGCCCGGTTCCTCCTCGCGCGCGCGCGTATTCCCCGTCGGTCGCGCGTCGTCTATGACGATCACGCGTATTTTCCCGGCGGTGGCGCACCGACGATCGCGTCGCGCGGCCGTGGGTCAAGCCGATTGGATCTGCGAGGGCGAGGTGAACTCGTAGAATTGAAAGCTGAGCTCCTCGCCGAAGAGATTGTCAGTGGTGACTACCTCGGACTCGGCCATGTTCAGGCCGAGCGACGAGGGATTCAGGTCGGTGACGAGGTAGCCCTCGCCCAGTAGGCCGCACTCCTCGGCGACGACTTCCTTCGAGACCGGATTTAAGAAGTCTGAAAAATACATGGAAATTAAGGTCGAGTGTTATTTTTTCCTCTCACCTCTTGCTTCTCTTGTGGAAAGGAAAAAATTTTTAACATCGACGCGATTTACATTCTTTTTCTCTCGATACAGTTTTATATTTTTCAAAGCAATAAAATTCAATTTTTATTATTAAAATTTCTCGAAAAATATCTCAATTAAACATTTTTATCATTTCATTTTATAATAAACTTTTAAGGGGGATAAGAAAGAAATTGTTATATTTTGAATCCTATTGACACGAGTGCAATTGTGATAGAAGATGCCATAGTATTTACATATACTTAATATACGCAGATTTTTCACATTTTACTCAAGTTTATGTATATTACTTTTAAAAAATAATGAAAATCTTAAATATACTTTAGGAGATTTAAGGTCCTCTGTCTAAAAGAGGAGTTTAGGTAAAACTTCAGTTTAGGAAAGGATCGGTGTCTTCAAAGGGATATATGCTAGTATCACGTGCGAGATAGAATGTAACGAATTTCATCAAAGTCGTTGTGGCCAAATTATGTAATATTAGAATGAAAAATGATTTAAGGAATAGGACTTAACCAGAAGAATATTAGTAAGACAGAAACTGGAAGGATAATTGGATCCGTAAAGGCATAATTCATCATACGTAAAGTTTTTTTCAGTTCTATCACTTTTATTTTGAAGAATGAATGTGATTGTATTATCAAAATTACGCGTGCAATCAATTAATGTCAGTAATTGTTGGAATATGCCATAAAAAATATTTCGCAGTTTCCAAAACACTAATTCATCATTTTGAATACTATCATTAGTACTTAAGTAATTGATCGTTAAAATCAAAGTGGATAGTATGGCTTTGATCGATGATAACTCAATTGTTATACGATAAATAATGAAGGATAAAATTGTATAAAGGTTTGTTTCAAAATAGCTTTTACAGCCAAAAACTGTGCAATATTGAATTTTACCCTCTCACAGATGCTGATTTTAAATAATATTCGAATTTTTAATTTTAATGCATATCATGTCACTGATACATTTTTCTAGAATGAAGATTTAATGTGCTCTCTTTACAGGATGTGTATTTATATATTATATACAAAGAATTAAACAAAACTGCGAATATTATAATATTTAGATGCTCATAACCATACTTCTGTCCGACGGCATTTAAGGCAAGCGCAAGGGCTCAATTTCGTACTGCAGAATATATAAAACTATTATCGATTCCTTTTCAGCTATCCTCGCAATCATTGTTTTTACCTATTCGTTAATTAACGAATAATATTTTATCGCATTTTTTTACGCAAATTTTTATTTTAGCATTATGTTTAATTCATCGTATAATTTATCGAAAATTCTATAAATTTTTATAATAATTTTCTGAATATACAATACAACTATATGTATATATATAGGCAAGGGATAATATATTTTTTTTATAAAGATGATTGAATTGCATTTCTGAATTTTATTCAAATCCATTCCCGCCGTGGTTGTAAAAAATAAATATTTTTCAGTAACTTTCGAATGTCATAGTATATAGTTACAGAATTATAAAAATACGAATACGTAGAAGCACATTTTTCCTTATCTATACCTTTCAAGATTATTTAAAAGATAAACTATAAAAATTAAATTTAAGTTACATTATAGAGTTGAATCAATAAAAAAAGTTTAAATCCTTTTCGTTGCCTTAGGGGTATCGGAGATAAAATTCTTTCTTAAACTGATCCAAAATATATACTATAGATCTAAGAGACTATCGAAAACTTTCAGTCTCTGGCTTTAGTTTGGGTATGGATGTATTAGTGATGCATATTGGACATATTTTTTTTCTATATGGAAATTATCGTATAACTATTATAAACAATAAAAATAAGTATGAAAACATTGGCGTTGGGATTTGATGATTCTTAAGATTAATTTCTAAAAACTGAACTTGCATTAGATGCACTCAATTTGGCTTAGCCATAATTTTTTAAGCATTGCTTATGACAAAAATGAACGATCATTTCATATAACAAACATTCAAAACTAATCGCTATTATAGCAAGTAGCAAAGAAAATCTATTTTATTTTTATACAATAGTAACGATTAATATACTATATGGGATAAAATATAAAATTTTACATTATATACTACGGAAAAAATGTTGTCAATTCATTATTAATATAAGGTTTTAAAAAAATAACTTAGCTTTTAGAAAGTGAACATCCGATAATTTTGCAAATATATAAAAAGTTACATGATATGTAAAAAAGAAAGCTAAAACATAATCTTTTTATAAAGATAAATAAATTTATTTGTGAAAATTGGCTGGAAATAAAATATTTCGGGAATGCGATAAGTATGTTTTTTTTTTGTACTATATACATCGCTATATACGTTGCTATATACATTTGTGGAGACTTCAATAATAATAAAAATTCTAAAGAAGCTCTAAGGTTGGGCGTTAACGTTTCACGTTTTTTTTTTTCAATTCTTTTACAGATTTTCCACAAACTCCCACCCCGTGTAGCGACGAAACAGAGGGCGCGCGCGCGCACAGCGCCGTCGGGAAAAATAATCGTTACCTGTCTCCTTAACGGGGGAGAGCTGATCCGCCGGCTCGCTCGGCTGATGGCACTGCTGGGCGCCGCTGGCGACCATCATCGGCACCAGATATTGCACTTCGACCTCCCTCTTGATGCCGCTCAAAATTTGCTCGGCGCAATGCTCGAGCGTGATCGTGTCGACGATGCTCTCCTCCTCGGCCGGCTGGGCGATGCTGGCCGTCGCGGCCGCGACCTCGTCCAGTACGACCAGCTGACTGATGATGTATGCAAATAAATATATATATATATATGAAAATAAAAAGGTTAAACTTTCTCGTAAACTCTTAGGTGTAATACCGATGCCAAGTTGACATTCTGTCCATGTTTTATATGAGTCTAATATTTCATAACAAAAAAAATACGTGGCGAGGATTCGGCGGTTGGGACTGTCGTCTTTATCGAGTACAGAAATTTATTTTAACGCATGTGAAAAGTATCAATACAGTAATACCGCAAGGTTATCGCGTCGATTGCTCGAGACTATTTGAGAAATTATGAGTGACAAGTTGCAAAAGAGAACGTGGTATAAATAACAAAAATGTAATACATAAATAAAAACTAATTCATGGGCTATGTAAGGCTGAAACAAATAATAATAATAATAGCAATCATAATAATAACAATAATGCCAATTTTAATTTAGATAAGATAATTATACTATGTGCGTATATATGATTTATTATTAATCCGAATGAATCGGCCACATTCATGGCACAATGCAAACTGCTTGATAATGAGGACAGTAGTCCAAATCTTCGAAACGCCGACGCATCTAACATACCGAGCATTTGACTCGTTAAACATCGCCGCCCTGACAACTCTTATTTACATTAAAATATAATGCCATAGACGCAAATAAAAAATAAGGATATTTACTCTAGGCGCGATTGTTTTAAATAAACTTTTCGGAAAATAAAGGGTTCGAAAAACAAGTTAAACCGAAAAAAGGAAAAATCCGCTCCGCCGGATCATACATAATTGTCGATAAAGAGACTGTGTATTATACGACCAGTATTGGGCCGAACGTACGGGTCGGTATTCAGGGCGCTCGTCGACTCCTCGCCCTTCAGTGCCTGCCTGATCGTGGCGATGTTGAAGAGCTGCCGGGGCTTCGACTCGTCCTGGCTTGCAATCGCCCACAAGTGACCGGCGCCGTGGGGCGCCTTCGAGCCCTTGCGAAAGTGCGGATTTATCGACAGATTGTGCCGGACCGAATTCTTCCACCGGTCGTCGTTGCTTTTGTAGTAGGGGAAGTGCTCGCTGTAACGCCCAAGTATACATGTATATATGCGTATGTAGTCTGTCGATGTTCTATTGCTATTTAACGCGCGGATCTTAAAGCTACCGATCGATAGGGGAATGAGAAAGAATATTTTATAGTAGTGCGATAATGTTTGCTGTATTTGAGAATTCTTTTTTTTTTTTTTTAATCGATATCAATACCTTGAAGCGAGAGGAGCATACTTCTGGAGAACTATCGCAACGTCACATTATATTTTATTATTCAGTTAACTGTGAATCTGATATCTCTTGCAATTTCTGACTGTTTACATAAGAAATTAAAAAATCCCTTTAACGTGAAAATATATAATAGATAATGAAAATGAGGTATACATTTGAAGAATAGGTATCGAACGCTTGCAAATGTTTTAATATAACTTTGAACGATTTAAATTTATTCGAAATCAGTTGAAGTTAATAAATATAAAAAGTTAATAAATCATTATAAACACGTAGTCAACATAAAAGCATAGAGAATGTTTAAATAAACAAGAAATTATTAAATATTATGATTAATAATTCAATATATTCAATTAATAACGCAATATTATCCGTAATGGTTTTGGGTCGAGAGACATAGCATACGAATAAATAGTAACTTATATATTCATATAAATAGTTACTTTCGGCTATTGTAACTGTTAGGGCACACCAATGTCTTCAGAATTTTCAGCTATTAATGAATAACTATATACCAGTGCATAACTCTATATAGGATTTTTATTTTATATTGAGATATATAAAAGAATAAGATTACAATTAAAATTATTTGTTTCCATATTTCGAGGTTTCAAGAATACTGTTCTTTTCTTCGATTAATACAAACCTTTACAATCGAATTTTCTTATAATTTAATGATTATTTTCAGCCATATACATACTCTATATTCTCTATAACCAACTAACTCATTAGCTATAATGAAAGTTTTGTTATTAAAATGATTACAATGTTGCATACAAGTAGTTATAAAAACAATAATTCTTAAATGATAATATCTTGTCTTTTTTAAATTTATTTAATTTTTTAACAATTAGATTCTGTTTCGTAGACCGGCACACGAATTTTGAGTTATTGATACAACCATTTCAGTATAGTTAGGTACTGGTACATAATTAGATATTTTCTTTAAATATTCATTTTGTAAATTGAAATATGATGTTTCAAGTAAATTGTTCCATTTATACTATCAATTTTCACACAAACAATCCTTAATATATTTATTTGAAGATTTAAATGTTGACTAATGAAACTTAAAAATTATGAACGTGCTGACTTTAGATAGTCATTAATTAATAGTTTTACCTTCATTAACTATATATTGTATAAGATTTCAACTTATGATTAATGATTTCATCTTACATATTTCAAATGTTTTAGTTCTATGTGTGTGTGTGTGTGTGTGTGTGTGTGTGTGTGTGTGTGTGTGTGTGTGTGTGTGTGTGTGTGTGTGTGTGTGTGTGTGTGTGTGTGTGTGTGTGTGTGAATGTGTGTATGCTTAAAAAACCAGGAGCCCAGCGATTAAAAGCGAACAGACGTGGAACAAGGGGGACAGCAGAAAATGAAGGTAAAGTATAGAAGTTTGAATCTGCCTACCTGCCTTGGCCTATCCGCCTTACCTGCCGAAGGCGGGTAAAATACCGAGAGGCTATATATATATATATATATATATATGCATATAACCTTCTCCGGCTCTGATCGTTCGATCGAGGGTGGCGAGATATGCGCAAATAAGACCCTAGACCCTAAACCGAGGGACCCTGACAGTGCACGCGGCTAAACAACGGCTATTATAATATATAAGTGCCATATACACGGACGAGGGACAAAGGGAAGGGAGGTGGGGAGACGGTCGCGTGCGCGTGTGTAAGTAGTACGAGTCGATGAACGGTACGGCGACTCAGAGAGCCGGACGAGGCCACTTCTTCCACTCTCTAGCGCTCCCTCTTACTTTTACAATATATATATAGAAATGTGTGAGGCAGGGCTGTATCTACTTATGGACGCGGCACACGCTCGGTTGGGGACAATTTAAAAGGGGACGAGACTACGACGACAATGGCGACGCTGCACCGTCTTTCCTCCCTCTCGCTCTACGTTGCCCCCCCCCCTCTCTCTCTCTACCGAGGTGGCCATGATGTCGGACTTTTGCGCTTGCGCGTCCTGGCGAGCTTGCGTCGAAATGGCGGAGGGCGTGGAAAAGGAGCTTATATGCCATGTCTCACCGAGACTTTTATATTGGTATATATATATATATATATATATATATATATATATATATATATATATATATATAGCGGTGTGGAAATATTTCACGTCTGTGAATCGCTGTAATCTTAATGGTCTAGGAAACATAGTCGATACAGACTTTATTCTACTTCCAACATTCTGCTTATTTAATGCAAAAATATGTATTTACGATCATGTAAACAATATATAGCTTTGTTTTTATCTGCGTTATGATCTTTGATCGTTAATATCATTTCAACCGTTAGTATCTTTTTAATATAATCCCTGACAAATATCTTTGATTCATCTAAAAATCTCTTTTTTTATACTATTTCCCATACTTCGTGCATACTGTTTACCTGTTACTTATTAACGCATATCAAGATTTAATAATATTGAACATAAAATATTATGTGCCATATGTTTTATTCAAAATTTTCTTATAAAATACTTCCATGAAAACAATATCTGAACAAAGATAAAAAATTATAAAGTTAGTATGATATAAAAACTCCACACTCATATGTATTAGTTTTTATTATTAGAGGTAATTAAGAATTGCGTCTAATATTTTTATGGAAGGAAAATAATTAATTTAATGTAATATTGAAGAAATTAAAAAGTAAAAAAAATTGCCAATGAAAAGATAATCCTCATTCTGAAGAACTCAGTCACTTATATAAAAGTGTAGTAATACAAAGTACAAGTAGTACAAGAATTAAAAAAAAACAAATTGAATAGCGGAGCTTTTTCTTAATATAAAGAGATGATCAACCGATTCAGAAGAATTACCAATGGCTCTTTTGTTCTTTTTACCCGACGAATGTAGGTATGATAACAGGCACAATTCAAATTTTCTATAAATTTGCTTTATCCGGATATAATAAAGTTATACTACAAAATCTTATTTCACACATCATCAACTTTTTTACCTATTTACCGGCAACACATCTTAAATATCATTCTGTTGCTTTATCTAAAAGTGTATATAATTTTCGGGTAAAAATGATATAGAACAAATAACCTCCTAAAAATCATTCGTAATAAAATTGATATAATCCACACTGCCCGTTAATTTGTAAAAACGTAACGCCAAAATAAATTTTAATTAAAAGTTAAATTACGTGTCAAAGTCCGTTAATATACGTCACTGTTTATCTCTTTTCAATTAAAGGTTAATTTAATTTATATGCAAATGACAGATTTTCCGTTCTAGGACAATATTGCTTTCCGTCGTTCTGAAATTATCGGAAAAACAAGAAAAAAGTTTACCAGATTTTTGAGTGATGGGAACAATGATACTCACCCGCACTTCTACATCTATTTTATGATAGTCTTTTTAATATAACGAAATGTACTTAGAAAATCAATGTATAATTCTATTCAATTCTCTACTTCCGTTCAACTTCATCAATTCCAATTGCTATATCTGTTATATAGCCTGTTTTCAATTTCTCAAACTAGATAAGCTTGCTTGTATATACAAATTTTGTAATTAATTGTTATTTTAATGGAATAAAAATACAAATGTTATCAATTAATAAAATTAAATCCATGAATATTATATTTCTCACGGCCTCAAAAAGTATCTCGAAGACATTAATTAACGAGAAAAATCATCTTGATGTAGTTAAGTTCTATCCAATAGCTTCAGTCTTAAGTATGAACTGTAATTATACTCTTAAGTATATGTACAATCAAGCTACAATATCAGAACGCCATTCTTGATACTTTTATTATACTAAAATCTATTTTCTATAAAAGAAAGCTCGTTATATGTCTTAATCTCGTCTAGATTAAAAACTGATTCATAGATCAATGGCTGCCACCGCCTCAGTCTCAACCTTCCAATAACAATTAATATTTATATTAACAATTAATATTAATACTAACAATTAATTAAGTCCAATCAGCGTATAATTTTTATGTTCTTATTTATTTCATTATGGTACTAATTGAATGTTTCTTGTTCTGAGACAGGCACATATAATGTGATCAGTTTATGGAATCTAAAAATGCAGCAGACACTTTGTGCAAAATGCTTCCGGAAAATTCGATATAACGAAAACTCGAGAAATTGATTATACAAGATTGACTATACATCAATATTATCTCTAGCCTGAAAAAAAATCATACTGAGGAACGCTTGATTTAGAATTCACGACCTTTTATTAAGCATAATGACGAATTCAAAATCATATGTTGATATCATAATGGATCATTATCTTGTTATATACCATACGTTTATGAGCGTTTGAACTCTGATCATCATGCCTATGCGCATGGAACAGATACACAAAAAAGTGTCAAAATATTTCATATTTCTTGTAATTTCAGTCCTATTTAAAAATACGATTTAAATGGATTAATAATAGAGCCGAGATTTTTGTTTTTGAATTATATGAACATGTTCGACCTTTTCCAAGCTTACGAGCAGCTCAAACAGTTCAATTCAAACGTGAATTCTTCGAGCGTCAAAAAGTCTCTTTTTGAATTACATAGGGGGCATGCATACTCTTCCTTCGTACGTGAAGCTCGAACAGTTCGATCAAATCAAGCGGCTGAAATGTTCGAACAGCTCGAATAGGTCGGACGTCTGAAATGTCCCAACGGCTCGAACAGTTCGAACAACTCGAACGGAGGACTGTTGCAGCAGTTTGATCAGCCCGAGTGGCTCGAAAGACTCGAATAAAGAAAAGTTCACGATTGTGTTTAATAGTAAACCGATTGGTATATAATGCATAGCTATAATTGACGATCCCTAATTTGTTTCCGAATTTTACGAATGAAGGACAATTCAACGGTTTCAATATTTGCTCTCGCGAATCTCGTGAATGACCACGTAAATATTTTAATGCAATTCTTTTTTGTATTATTATATTGCACAATAATTGTAAGTATTTACTAATATATATACGTGTATATATATATATATATATATATATATATATATATATATATTTACATTAATACGCATATAAGTAAAAACATTTATATATATTTCGATATAACGCGAGATTCTCTGCCCTGATATAATATAATCCAACCTTTTTTTAACCATAATCGATAAAAGTTTCCTACCACCCGCACACTCTACAGTAATTTCATATTTTTTCAAAATCGTTACTTCCTATTAAATTATCTTGTCGGTGAGATCGGGGGGAGGAGGAAAGAAATTTTCTTGTATTTTTGTCTTTTTAACTCGGACAGAATCATGATTAACTTTTTTGCCTTATCTGCCAGAATAGTTTCTGTTTCAGGGCATCGCGAGAGTTAAATTACCCCCCCCCCCGCTCCAACCACCCACTACTACCGCATCTGCTGATTACACGTCGACATAGGCCTATATATGGCGCAAAAATTATTCCATTCATATAGTTCCGACATGCTATGACACTCCAACGTATTATAATATTAAGAAATTTAATTTTAATAAACGTATGCATCTTTCGAATACTTAAAGGGTAAATCTATAAAAAGCACCAAAACATAAAAGTATCCAAACAATAAAAGTATCAAAACATAAAACCAAAACATCAAAAGTAATTTTGATCAGATATGATAGCTTTTTGGAGTTACAGAGATTTCCATTTGGACAATCCTCAAATTCAGAAGTTTTGACTTTCAAAATGTTAATCATAAATTCTGTCCTTAAACCAAGTTATTATAATAATAATACATTTTTTCTCAGAATGAAACAGAAATTTATCGTAAATAACATCAAAAACCTGAATTATAAATTTTTTTTCTAATTATTCATAATTATTAAATATGTATATATAAGTTTAACAATTATACTAATATTTAATATCATTCATTTTTATGATGATGGATTTAAATATAATCTATAGATATTGATGCTATCGTGTGAATTACTTATTTTAGGTTTCATTTGTCAATAAAAGGTAGTTACAATGTATCCTCATATATGAGAGCAAACGCGAAGTCTACAAAAGGCACAAAAGGAACTCATTAAAGTATTTTCAGTTTATCCTTTATGCTCTACTATAATTCTGATAAATTGGAACAAAATCGGGACATTCTAGACATAAGCATTCATTAACATCTATATATGGACTTCGTACAATTATCCGACAGTTTATTTGCTTGTTTTATAAATCTAAATATTCCTAATTGATTCCAAATGCTATACCGATGATATATAAGTAAACAAAATTAATACTTATACAACCGTGTGAACTACATCGAACACGCCCGGTGAATCATTCGGCGATGTTCTATCCCCCGCCGCAGTCGTTGCGGTCGATCGCTTTTCGTTTCTAAACGAGGCCAAAAACTGGGAGCTCTTTAACCATGTAATAATTATATGTTATTGCAGGAATAAATGTTGAAAATCGAAGAGTTTTGTTTTTTTTTCATTGTCAATTAAGGATTTAATTTAAAAATGAATTGGATAAATAATTGAAAAATTCGTACAACCAGTGCGATTATGCCGAACTATTGAATCCATCCAATAATAACGAATGAAATTTTTCCCAAAGTTTATTTGCCCAGTAGTGACTTGGCAAGCGATAAATTGTGAAATAAAATAGTACATCATCGACGGGACTTAAGTTTATACGGGAACGATTAGAAAAGCCGGTCAACTTTTAACAACGCCTGGATGTTATTTCCACGAACACGTGACGTGTTGCGAATTTTGAGTTTTGTTATCATTCTGGAAAATCTAGCACCTTTCATATTGAACTTTCTATATGTCTTTCTATATGTATTCCAATTCCAAATTTTCACCATTTAAAAACAGTTCGGTAACTTTAAATCCGGCCAAATGGTTTTTTCCTCAAGGCAATAGTGAATTTTTCAGTTTTCTACCATAAACTGTTATAGTTTCGTAAAAACAAAAAAAACTTCCTGAGTTAAATTTCTAAAAGCATTTCAAATGTATTTTCGCCCCTGATTTGATGATCTACCTACAGAATCTGTTTTTTAATCATCTATACTACACAACGATGCCCGTCATGGAATTTAATTATTTTATTAAATGTGTAAAAATACTTATTCTTAAGTAAACCAATAATTATAATCTAATAGAACAAACGTTTTAAACAAGTTTTAACTTAGTTACGCCCGAAAATAATTATAATAGAAACGTTTAATTTAAATCGATTTATATCTTAAATTATTTTTTCATTTGTTCAACAATCGTGCCGCTTTATTAGATTATTCTTCGTACATATAATCAAATCATATGTAATCAAGTATATTTTCTTTTTAAAACAGATTACGATTGGTTTATTGAACGTTTGTAAAATGATTAGACTGATTCTCAATGAATGTACTACGCAAATAATTTGTTTTTGCTTCAAACTCACGTAAAAAAATTAATGAAAATGTCATTTCTAAAAACAAATTACTTAAATAATATTTCGCCTCCTTATTAATTTACTTATTTATTATAAACATAATTAACCTCTATTTATTAATAAATAAATCATTTTATTATTTCATATTCTAAAAATTTCTTAATTTGACTACTCCAGCTTTATGTAGCACAATGTGAATAATATATATTGAAGAAATTTATATTAAGTCAAGTCATAACAACATACGTTGCAGTTATTACGGATAACTCGAAGAGGTAGCATCTATATTTTTTTTCAAGAGAATTTGTGCTTTGTTGGACATGTAGAAAGATATACACTTACAAAATGGTATATGTAACTTTAATAAATTAATTTTTAGTGTTATTACATAAAAGCAAGAAATGATCTATTTTTGGGACTATAAAAATTTATGCAAAGCAAAAGTATCAAGTCTAGTAAACTTTTTCATACTACAACGACTAAATATAGAACTGCTTTCTTATCATAGCTCTCTCTCGCTCCCTTCCTCCTGCTTTCTGGCTTTTCCTCTGTCGGTCTGCCTAACTGTCTTGCTTTTCCAATTCATGGCTCGAGTGCAATGAAAACTTGAACATTATTGTTTCTCAGTGTCCGCAGTAAAAAAAATAAAGAAAGTAAAAATCTATGAAAAGTAGAAAGTCATATACCCCGTAAATTACATCTACAGGACCGACGCAGCAGTAAAATGAGAAAGGGAGGCTAGTACACGGGCCACCGCGTGCAAAAAGGAAAACGCTACCTATATATACATACAGCGAACGGGACGCGCAGTCCCACTCCGCGCAGTTACTTCGGTTATAACGCGCTCCCCCCGCGAGAGTGCGCGGTGGCTCACCTGCGCACCCCTTCTACGGCATCGGGCAAGGCCACCGCGCGCGCCCCCGCTCCCGCGGTTCATGCGCGCGTCACGGCACGTTAGCCACCGTCCACCACCCACCCCCATCCCTCCCCCCTCGGCAGCTAATTATTTCCCGCTCCCCCTCCGTCTCTTCTCTTCTGGGCGCGTGGCGAGGTAGAGCGAGAGGTACAATATATATACAGGATATGGTATAGAGGATTTATCGGTGCGGGCCGCCTCGCTTATTTGCCCTCGCACCGCACCTGTGCAACGAAGAGAGAGAGAGAGAGAGAGAGAGGGTTAAACGGCGCGCTTACGCGCTTCGATGCATACGCTCCCTCTTCCCTTTCTCGCTCGCTCGCTCGCTCTCTCTCTCTCTCCTCTCTCTCTCTCTCTCTCTCTCCTCCCTCTCTCTCATTCTCCAGCGCACACGCGTCACGCACGTCGCGGATATATTGTAGAAACAACCCCTATATATATAACGTCGTAGAAGTCCATACGCCCACTATATCGTATACGCGGACAAGCGAGACGCGAACGCGCGCCGCCCGGCTAATTTCCCTCGATTATATATATATATATATATATATATATATATATATATATATATATATATATATAGCTATTACGTCGCTTATTTTTTCCGAAGAATTTTTGCCCTGTGGCCGCACGAGCTTGATCGTTCGTCGCCGATGCCCCATCAGGCTCGCGCGCGCGCGCGCGCACGTGCGGAGCACACTGATGGCGTGCAGACATTAAAGATTATTGCCGCGTTCGAATTTGAGGATCCGTTGTTTTTTGTGTGCGATATTATAAGCTATTGTGGTTGGCTTTTATTTGCAGACTTGGCACAATAAATCCTCTTGACTATTAATATATTTCAGTCTTTACAGCTTTAGGCAAACCAAAAAATTACGGGTGTTCAATGAAATTTTCAATGCTGACGCAGGGTGCGTTATAAGATATCTAAATATGATATCGATCGATCTTGAGGGAATTTTTGAAAATAGGATTTTTCGTATCGATAGGCTATAAAGTTCACTTTGCACCACTGGACATAAATTTTGAAGTCATTGTTGGAATAAAATTTTTCAGTAGAATATCAAAACAACATACTAATTTACGAACTCTAGTTCAGTGTTTAACCAAAAGTTATCCGTAAAATGTGTACTTTAAGATTGAAAACAGTCCGTAAAGTTAAACTTTGCAAACACTCTACCGAAATAGTAATTTGTCTACTTATGTAATAAAATAGGATCTTACCATCGAGATGCGAACATTATTCGCATATAAACATTAACGATATAATTTCTGAAAAGAAGACATTTTTTCTTAAGTCCGTAGAATTATATTTTAAGGGCTTACAATAATTCTAATAACGTTATACTTTACTGGATACTTTAATAAAACTGTGATTTTCGTATTTATAACGAAAAGTTCGATCTTCCTGCCGAGGTACAAATGTTATTTTCTCGCACTGAGGACGCAAAATACGATTTCCTATAGCTGTGTGAGGATAATATAATACATGCCCTCACTGTACAGTAAAAGTGTTTATCATCATGTATTTGCCAATCAGAAAACAGAATTTTACTTTTCGTCCTCTGGAGTAAAATTAAATGATCAAAACCGTATAAACTGTTAAGAATCTCAGTTGTCTGTGCGTGAGCAACATCTGGCATTTATCTATGTTGAGGCCTATATGTACCGCTCGACGACGGGCGCCAACTACGATATTTAATTTAAAATTTGATATAAAAAGTACTATAATATTTGTGAAGAATTAAAAATTATGAATATCATTTTTTTAGTTTTTTTTTTCAATTTAGTTTTTCATAAATTCTATTTTGAGTTTGCTTTACGAATAAACTATTAATCTTATATAGATTTTTCCTATTTTAGGTTATAGGCTAGGGGAGGGACTTCGCACCAACTCCCATCTGCCGGCCCTACATCTTCCCTTAGCATAATCTATAGATTCCAAATTTTTTGATTGACGCGATAAATATTATTGAAGCTAAAAGTAATTATGAATAAAAGAAACTATTTATATTAAAAAATGTAACTCCACTGAATATTATTTATCTTATAAAAAATGTTGTTAAATTAAACATAGTATTTATTGCCAGGTTTTCAGGCTTCCTTATTATCTTAAAAAAATATTGAACTGATTTAAACTTTTACGAGTTAATCAGGTTATAATAAATTGGATCTCTGGATCTTTAGGTATACATATAATGCAATAATATGTGGTACATAGGAGTAAAGGCGCTTTTTTTATAACCACCTATTTAGCTGCATTTCCTCACAATGATTTATATTGATCTGGTGTC